>CM018046.1:48989125-49589125 GCA_008638375.1 Nyssa sinensis
AAATACTAAAATTAAAAGAAACAAATGGAATGTAGACGGTTTAAAATAAATAATCAATAATCCTAAAAAATAATACTAATACTAAAATAATCTAATAGATCCTAAAATAATCAAACTAATTTGTTTTGATAAATAAAAATTATACTAAAATTAAAATAGTGATTTTATTTAGAATCCTAGAAAATGAAAGAAATTTCCATTAATAATAATCCTAAAATATAAAATAGAGATCTTAATAAGAATACTAAATTTTAAAATAAATAATCAAATAATACTAAAATGAAAAGAGACATCAGGAAAGGGTACTTTATAAGAGGAGTAACTCCTCTCTGCACAGTGCACGTGATGCATTCATTGCAAATGTCTGAAGAGTTGAAGTTTTTTTATGTTAAACTCTAGACTACTGGATCAATTGGACCAGTTTAGTTTTTTTGGACTGCCCAAAATTTAATTGAACCAGGTGGTTGAATTGCCGGTTTGAGTGGTTCTTTTTTTTAAAAAGGGCGGTTTTATAGTGCAAACAACTTTTAGGTATCAAACTGACCGGACTACTAACCAATTCGCGGTTTTTCCAATTTCGACCGGACGGTCTGGTCCAGTTTTTAAAACATTGATATCTACACACATATATGTGTTTGTGTGTGTATTGCTATTGTTATTATTGATCACAAAAAATTATTAGTAAGATATGATTGTGAGTCAAGAAAATTATTTTGTAATAGTATATCTGTTTTAGTTCTCATTTATTAAATCATCAGTTAAGTATGATTTTATATTAAGCTTGATTATGGTAAGCTTTCCTCCTTTCACTTTAAGCTTCTTATTGATTTGTTTGATTATCCAATTTAGTGGAGGATTTATTTCTTATGCAATCTGTTAATTTAATGGAGGATTTATTTCTTATGGGATTTGTTGGATTAGATCATAAATCAGGTTTCCTAAAGCTCCCAACCTCTCACATCGGGTAGGAGACAAAAAGTACAAGCTTTTGTTTGCTTATGAAAGCCAAATTGTTTTAAAAGCTTTACATTTTTCCTTTGTCCCACGCCGAGTAAAGAGTGGGAGACATCAGGAAAGGTCAGTTTATAAGAGGAGTAACTCCTCTCTGCACAGCGCACGTGATGCATTCAATGCAAATGTCTAAAGAGTTTAAACTTTTTTATACTAAACTCTAGACTGCTGGATTCAATCGGACCGTCCGTTTTTTCTGGATCGCCCACGGTTTTGAACGGGTGGTTGAATCACCGGTTTGAACGGTTCTTTTTTTTAAAAAGGCGGTTTTATGGGACAAACGGTTTTTAGGTATCAAACCAACCGGACTGCGAACCAGTTCGCCGTTTTTCCATTTTGACCAGGTGGCCCAGTCCAATTTTTAAAACATTGTATCTACACACGTGTGTGTTTTTGTGTGTATTGCTATCGTTATTATTGGTCACAAAAATTGATTAGTAAGATAAATGATTGTGAGTCAAGAAAATTATTTTGTGATAGTATTATCCATATTAGCTCTCATTTAATAAATCATCAGTTCAGTATGATTTTATATTAAGCTTGATTATGGTAAGCTTACCTCCTTTCACTTTAAGCTTCTTATTGATTTGTTTGATTCTGTAATTTAGTGGAAGATTTATTTCTTATGAGATCTGTTAATTTAGTGGAGGATTTATCTCTTATGGGATCTGTTGGATTAGATCATAAATCATGTTATTGGATTGAAATTTTTATACACTCCCATTTTTGCTCTATCCTCCAAATGCATTGTTGGTTTAAACATTTTTACAGTCTGGAATTTGTGACGTTTATTATTTGGATGGGTTTCATAGAATCAATGATTTTTATACACATACGGAACAACCAATGCCAATTTTTTAAATTGATTATAGCAACAAAATCAAACTAATAAAAAATGATAAAATCACATACTAATACAACTACACAAAGTAAAAGATTAATATTGTAACAAAACATTTAAGTTATTCAAATTGAAGGACTAAAATCTATTGGGTTGCAGATCAAAAAAATTCACGAAGTTTCGCACTCCCACGAATTGTAAGGATTAAAAAGATCCACCTAGGTGGTAAAGGAAATCAAAGTGACTGTGCAAGAGAGAGGCATTACACCTGCACATAAAACTTGTACCATAACATAGTTGTGCAGCATGCTGCAGATAAAACTTGTATTCTATTGTAAAGTCTTTGGATGGTTGTAAGAGAGACATGGGATTGAATTATTGTCATCCAAGTTAGGGAGAAATGAGTATCGGATGGGGAGACGTGAGATTGAATCATGTTGTCATACAGGTTGGCGAGTTCATAAGTAGTGGGACAGCTACCCCTCTCTTTCCCTCCTGGGGTTGTAAGTCAATTGTTGGACAATACATACATTAGAATCTGAAAAGAAAAAGGATAATGTAAAACAAAATAATTAGAGAAAATGAAATGTAATATTGTTAAAAAAATTATTAGAATCCTCAAAGGAACAAGATTGTTCAAAATAAAATGATTAAAAAATAGAAAAAATAAGTAAAAGACAACGTAATAAAAAGTAGTAGAGCCAAAAAATTAGATATAAGAGATTTTTTTCCGATTATGTGTTTAGAAATCCACGAAGTAAAAATAAACAAAAAGAAAAAGAAAAGAAAAATTTACGAATCCTAAAGACAAGGAATTTTATGAAAAGATTTAATTGCAAGGAGTCTAGTAACCTTAAAAACAGTTTAGAATTGCAGAAAGTCCTAAAAGAAAAGAATTCTTTAAAGTTGTGACAGCAAGGTGCCGTTACACCACTATTCACAAAGCAATCAAACTTAAAAGAGAATTTTACATGAACTCTCCTTTTTCATTAATTTTAGGACTATCTAATGCATTTAATTTTTTTTTCCTTCTACGATCTTTTTTTAAAGGGAAAAAAAACCTTCTTTGAAAAGTGATTGACTCAACCATAAGCAATTGGTGTGGGTTAGCAATCCCGAATTCTCGATTCAAGCGATTAGCATCAGAATTTTTCGTGACTTTTAATTTGAAAGCAAAAAATCAAAAAGGGTATTCTTGGAATGTGAAAAAGTGTAAAACAAAAACAACCCATACTCTTATATATAGTATAGATATAGATATAGATAGATAGATAGTTGGGCCAGACAGTTTGCATGAACTGTTAATGATTTGATTTAACCGGCAAGCCAAATGTTTTTTTCTTTCTTTCAAAAATGATACTGAACTGATTTTCTGACGACCCTTCTAACTAGACACTTTCCAAGTCCTCTAATTTAAGTTCACAATGTCATTGTTGTGATGTGCTTAGGTGTTGACTTCATGGGAGTTCACTAGTATACAGTGTGGTCCTTGCCCAACCTCCAGTCGCAAGCATTTGGTTCTTGAGACAATGCTGACCAAGTGGCATCTCCCTGGAATTATTAGCACACTGAGAAGTTCCCCAAATCTAGAGATGCTCAACATATATATAGAACCAGACGCCTCAGTTTTCTCCACTGTAGGTTCAGCAGCTCCATAATATATGTTGTTTTCTTGTCTTTTGGCAGTCTACATAATCACATTTGAAGATTCTTTTCTCTGTCTTTGTAGGCCAATGATTTGCAGCTAGGAATGCCTAGAATTCATGATGAGACCTACTGGAATGATGTATCCTGGTTCAAATTTCATGATTTTGATGAAGTGAACTACTTGAATTCACAGCAGCCTTTCGGTTGTCTTAGAAACCACCTCAAAACTGTCAACATATCTGGCTGCATATTAAATCCATATGTGATTCAGCTAGTGAGGTTTCTGCTTCATTCTGCAATTGTTTTGGAGAAATTGGTGATCTCCACCAAATGGTATGCACAACCTGATCTGCAGAACTACTATTTATCAGAGGAACTGCGGGAATTTTCTCAAAACTTGTTAGCTTTTCCAAAAGCTTCTAATAGTGCTGTAATTTTGTTCTCCTGATAGATGTTGTAGTTCCTTTTAAGTGCTTCAATGGCGAGGTTAACATGCCTGGTTCCTTAAAAGTGTACATTGTTTTGATCATCCATATGTTTTCTGATAGATAAGCTTCGAACTTTGAAACTTAACTGCTTATACTTCATACTCATTTTTCTGCTGGATGATTTGGGATAACTATTTCTGAAAACGGCAGCTCATGAACCCATCTGAATCTGAGTATGATTGGTTGTGAAATTATGGTGTATTCTGAGACATGGGTATGTTTTTTATTGTTCTAATAATTGAATACCAGCATATTCTTCATTTTTTCAAATAAATTTTCTGTTCCAACATTGTAAGACAATGGCCAAATAAGAGGGCCTATTCTGATGCCAAGAACCGATGAAGTGTCGGTGACATACTTGAAAATGGTTGAGATGGATTATTTTGAAGAGACAGTGACAGACCTGCTGATGTGCTACAGTAAGAATGCAAAAAGTTTGGACATGATTCGTGACAACTTGAAAACCTTTAAGATGGTTAGGGAAAATATTTGGAGTAGAGCTGAATGATTATATGACTCAACTCTTCTACCATGAAGTGGAAATGGTATACACTTAAACCTATTTTGATATTCCTATTACTGTTATGGACCATTTCTGCTTAAACCTATTCTGACATTCCTATTAATGTTGTGAATTTTCTTTCTTTTGAACTATATATCAAATTTATGTTCATCTTTTACATTGAAATATGAATATGTGAGAGGCTGCATTTGATTTGAAGCTTTTTTTTTTTTATATATTATTTTTTTCCCGATCAGAAAATCTTAAAAGTAGAATAGCTTCATTCCGGCTACTCGGACGAGCCATTAGGGTTTGATGAATGTGGTTTAAGTTGGTGGTTGTGGCGTGAGGCAGAGCATCAATAGATCTGATTTTAGACTTCCCTGTTCGAGTATTTGAATATGGAGGTTCCAGTATCTTACAAAATAATTCTTTAATGTCTGCAGTTTTAACATATTTGCTTGGTTAGATGCAACAATCTGGTGGAGGCCAATATTTATGCTTCAAATTTAATTTCATATATGTGTGGTGCTGATTTGATTTCCTTCTATTCCTTCTCAAATCTTGCAGAGGCTAAGTTATGTCTACAGCATGCTGAAGTTCTTAACACTCATTTTGAGTGCTATATTAAGACATATACTTGAAAGGATGACAACTATTCTGCCACTGAGATATGGTATCTCTAAAACCCCTAGTTAGTCTCAGTTTGTGTGCATTATTTGAATTTTTTTTTCTGCCTTTAAACTTCAATTCATTATGCATCCAAAAACTTATATATGAACTTCTTTTTTGCTGCTTGTAACATATGAATACTGTTATCTTCATTCCAAAGAATGGATAGATACACTTTCATCATGCTTGTTATCGAGGAACTTGTTCAGAAGTGAAAGGAACAAAGGAGTTTGTGGCTAGATATTTGATCAAAGTTCCTATTGAACCTATCACTAAAATACCTCTAGAGAGGGAAAAGACTAAATGTGCTTCTTCTTCTTCTTCTTTTCCCCACTCGGTTCAGATGGAATAATAAAAACAAGAAACAAAGAAAATAGATTCAATCTGCGTGGAGAGCCATTTTGCTTGGGTTTAGGAGTGTTTATTCTGACGTGATATTCTAATCACCGGAGGTGAACTACTATTTGGTTCAATAGAAGGTGATCGGAGGTTCCACTTATTATCAAAAAAAATCTTTCTTTTCAATTAGTAACCCCCACCTGTCTTTTCAGAATCTGACCTTAATCCCACCTCCAATTCTCCACTGCGCTCCCTATTGGATAACTGATCTAGCCCGAAGTAAACTTCTCCATAAGGAAGATAAATTACCCTTTTTGGACAAGTTAAAATGGACTCGTCTTTAGCATATTTTTAGGAGGGGGATTACCCATGAGCTGAATTAACAAAGGAAAATGCCACATTGGTCGAAGTATGTTCAAGGGAGAAGCTTAATGAAAGCTCTTGGAAAATTTTACCTCCAGACTTCATTCTCAAAGAGCTCCAACCATTCTTTCCTGTGTGTGGTTAAGCCCATTTGTTGATTGCACCAAGTAATTAAAAGGTCTGAGTCTTATAATTTGTTTCAATAAGGTGATTTGAAGAGAAAAGAAAAGATTTAAGTAGATGAATATCAAAAAATGTCATTTGAATTTCTATGTGAGAGGGAAAAAAGAGAGATTTAAGAATATTAAGAACATAAGTAATTGTGTAATAACCTCACTAACTACTTAACTATTTAAAGAATTTTTTTTTTTTTTAAATAGTACCAAAGCAACCAAAGATCTTTTGCTTGAATCTCATCACCCATTTCATAATACCAATTGATATACATGTAAAAGGAATTAGAATTATTAGAGTCAAAGCCAAATCCTACAAAGGTAATTTAAAAATATATATTAATTAGTCATTTTTAATATCAAATTTTAACAACAATATGAGGAATTGAGGCTCAATGAGTTAGGAGGAATTAAGTAAACTTTGAAAACCCAAGCCTGCCTATAAAATTGTCCAGGCTTAAAAATGTTAGCCCAACGTAACAATACAGGGCTATGACACAAATAATGCAAGCTCATCCAAAAGCTAGGTGGTTAGGCAGCTCACCCGACCAATGCTTATCGTAACCCTAAAGGCACTCCATTGATCCATAATTAATGTATCATTAAAGATTAACGATACAATTACCCACACTCACATAACACGTGTGGGGTCCACTAGATAGGATTCAAAGTGATGAACCCCGCACGGTAGAGATATTCAAGTTAGGCATCTCGCAGGCCATGCTTACTG
Source organism: Nyssa sinensis (assembly GCA_008638375.1). Classification (NCBI taxonomy): domain Eukaryota; kingdom Viridiplantae; phylum Streptophyta; class Magnoliopsida; order Cornales; family Nyssaceae; genus Nyssa; species Nyssa sinensis. Next base: position 48,995,892 of record CM018046.1, read on the forward strand.
TAACCCTAAAGGCACCCCCATTGATCCATAATCAATGTATCATTAAAGATTTATGATATACTTAAGTACACTTCTTTCCTACACTCACATGACGTGTGTAGGTTCGCCACATAGAACCCAAAGTGGTGGACCCCACATAATAAAGATTTTTAGGTTAAGCAACTCACCTGGCCCATGCTTATCGTAACCCTAAAGGCACCTTATTGATTCATAATCAATGTATCATGAACGATTAATGATACACTTACCTATACTCACATAACACGTGTCGGATCCACCAGATAAGACCCAAAGTGATGGACCCCACATGGTAGAGACATTCGAGTTAGGCAACTCACCTGGCCCATGCTTATCGTAACCCTAAAGGCACTCCATTAATCCATAATTAATGTATCATTAAAGATTAATGATATACTTACCTACACTTTTTTTCTACACTCACATAACATGTATGGGGTCCATCAGGTACCTACACTTTTTTCCTACATTCATGTAACACATGAGGTTCACCAGGTGGAACCCAAAGTAGTGGACCCCACACGTGTTATGTGAGTGTCTATACTCACATAACATATGTGGGGTCCACCAGGTGGGGTCCAAAGTGGTGGACCGAATGCATGTTATGTGAGTGTAGAAGAAAAGTGTAGGTAAGTGCAGCATTACTCATCATTAAATGCTTTCAGGGTTTATTATACTAATTAGTCATAATTAGTGCATTCTAAAAGCTAAACTAGAACAACCTCATAAAAGACAAGAATTCATTAGGGAAGTTATTTCAATATTTTTTTTCATTCAATGCACTGCAAATTAATTTTCACATACAAGATATTTATCTACACTTTTTTCATATACTCATATAACACAAATGAGGTCCACTAGATGAGACCAAAATCCTGGACCCCACACGTGTTGTGTAAGTGTAGGAAATACCTATAATTTTTTTCTACACTCACATAACACATGTGGGGTCCAAAGTGGTGAACCCCACACGTGTTATGTGAATGTAGAAAAAAAGTGTTAAGTGTAGTATTATTCATCATTAAATACTTTCAAGGTTTATTATATTAAGAGTAATATTTTATGGCACAACATTTTTGTAACACATTTAACACAGCTATTTACATGGATGTGGGGTCCATGTGAGTGTGATGGGTGTAAATCCTACATCTATATGAGTAGTTATGCTAATTATGTTGCAAAAATATTGTAACAAAAAACATTACTCTTATGTTAATTAGTCGTAATTAATGCAGAACAACCTCATTAAAGGACAATGACAAGAATTTATTAGGGAAGTTATTTCAATATTATTTTCATTCAATGCACCAAAAATTTTCACAAAAAAAATACTTAAAAAAATAAGATGGCATTATTGCCATGACCTCAAATATTTCTTTCCACCACATCATAAAACCCAAGGCCGCCTATAAAATTGTCTGGGCTTAAAATGCTAGCCCAACCCAACAATACAGGCCTATATAAAAATAGACCAAGCTCATCCAAATGATAGGCAAAGATGTACAAGTTAGGTAGCTCACTTGGCCCATTGCTTACCGTGACCTTAATAGTACCCCCATTGATTCATAATGAATGTATCATTAAATGCTTTGAAGGTTTATTATATTAATTAATTGTAATTAGCGCATTCTTGAAGATGTGGACCAGAACAGCCTCATTAAAGGACAGTAATTTATTTCAATATTTTTTTTTCATTCAATGCACCATAAATTTTGACATAAAAGACATGAAAAATGTTATGTATGTCTAACTTATATTTTTCAATTGCATTTCAATGTGTCAATATAAGACGACTTTAAATCTCATAAAATGTGATTTTTAAATAAATGCTTGACAAGTTAGCAAAATCTATAGGTTTCACGAATAAAATTGTTTATTTGCTAAATATTTATAGACCCGAATGCAATACAACGAAATCAATGAATAATTTTTTGCTCACCTAATTAACTCATACTTATCGTAACTAAAAAGACATTCCACTTATCCACAATCAATGTATATTAAATGCTTTGGTGTCTCGAGATTCATTTGTCTCACATGATGAAAATCATCCATGTGAGGTTCACTTGCAGTGAGTCCCACCGTATAAGATAAATGGACTGTAAACCAGAACAATCCCATTAAAGGACAAGAATTTATTAGGAAGTTATTTCAATATATTATTCATTCAATGCACTAAAAAAATTTACATAAAAAATATGTGAACAGCTAAAATATATGTTTCCACCATATCTTAAAACTCAAGCATGGCCATAAAATTGTCTAGGGTTAAGATGCTAGCCCAATCTCACAATACTGCCCCATACCAAAAGTAGACCAAGCAGATCCAAAGGCAGCCCATTGATCCATTATTAATATCTCATTAAATGTTTTCAAGGTTTATTATATTAATTAATTTTAAGTAGTGCATTCTTGAAGATAAACCAGAACAACTTCATCAAAAGAAGGACACGAATTTATTAGGAAATTATTTCAATATTTTCTTCAGTCAATTCACCAAAATCTTTGGGTAAAAAGAAATTTAAAAATGAGATGGCATTATTGCCATAGCTGAAAGATTTGTTTCCAACACATCATAAAATCCAAGCATGCCCATAAAATTTTCCAGGCTTAAAATGCTGGCCCAACCCAACATAGACCAAAATAGACCAAAGCTTATCCAAAAGTCAGAGACCTATTCGGCCACTGGTTCCAACATCTTTCACTTGGTTAATAGACTAATTTTATTTATTTATTTTTAATTCTAATTAAATGCACATATTTTTTAAAATCATTTGTGGAAATAGATTTTTGTAAGGGATCAACATATGAATAACTAATAACTTCTCACTATTATATTTAAATGTTAATTTATAATCTTTAGTGCCTTGGATATATCTTAGAATTCTTTTAACAGCAGTCCAATAAAGTTTATCGGGATTACTTTGGTATCTACTAACAACGCTTATAACATAACTTAACTCAAGCCTAGTACATAATATTGTATACATAATACTTCCAACAGCTTGTGCATAAGGATTATTTTTCATTCTTTTCTTTTTTTCTTCGCTTGTTTTTTGATAAATATGTTTGCTTATAAATATGTATATCTATGGGATTTAAAATTTTCATATTAAATATTTTGAAAATTTTTTCAAAGTATTATTCCTGGGATAATTGTAATGTCTTTGTATTTTTGTCCCTAATTGTTTGTATTCTTATTACATAAGATGCCTCACCCATGTTTTTCATTTCAATTTTTTTTAATCTTTTCAATTGATGCAATATCATTGCCAATAATTAAAATATCATTAACATATAATAAAAGAAAAATAAAATTTTCCCGCTATTCCAATGATATACAGAATGGTCATACTCATTTAATATAAATCCATATGTAGTTATAGCATTATGAAAAGTATAATACCACTATCTAGATGATTGTTTAAGTTCGTAAAATGATTTTTTAATGTACAGACTTTATCTTTTTGACCCTTTATTACATAACCATTTGGTTGGTGCATATAAATTTCTTTTTTTTTTTTTAATTTTTCAGTTAAAAATGTTGTTGTAACATCCATATGGTATAATTTTAAATCCAAAGATGCCACAATTGACATCAAAATTCTTATTGAAGTGAATTTCGCAACTGAAGAATATTTTTTTTCATAATCTATTCCAAGGTTTTTGAGTAAAACCTTAGCAACTAATCTAGTCTTATATTTTTCAATTGTTCCATCAGATATATCTTTTTTAGGATTCACTTACACCTAATTATTTTTCTATCTTTAGGTAAATCCACATACATTATTTTTAATCAAGGAATCTAATTCATCTTGAATTGATTTTTTCCATGTATTTGAATCAGGCGATGATAAAGCCTTTTCTATAGTTAATGGATCACTATTATTTTCATCAATAAAAGTGAGATAACCTTTTAATCTCGTGTGGATGGGTTCCTTTCTCTTTGATTTTTTTCAATTATATCATAAGATATTTTGGTGGATTTTGAAATAACTTCTATATTATGCGTTATTACATCAATGTTATTTAACATTTCTTTATCTTTAGAAATTTCAAATAACTTAATTAATTTGGTGGGATTTCTTGTATCACCTTCCTCTTATAAGAATCTTACATCCCTACTTTCTATTACACTAATAGTTCCATCACTATGGTCAACGAAAAATTAATAACTGTTAGAATTTTCTGTATATTTTATGACATAACGGAAACATGAAAAAGAATTAAACACTTCAAATTACTTTGAATTCAAGTAACATGAGAATTACTTGTCCAATAAGAGAAGAATTTTCCAAAATCTGAAGCCGATCTATTATTGATAAAAGTTATATAATAGAGACTTATTACATTATATTTATAGAGTTAGAAAACTATTACTTCAAATAGGAAACTGCTACTCCTATACTAATCCTAAGAAGACTAGAAAATAGAGAAATTTTATCTAAAATAAAAAATTTGAGATAGGCTCAAATTTGAAAATTAAAGAATGCTACAATCATTCTAAAACAAGATAAATATTTTTGTCAAAGTATCATATTTATCTTACATCAGACTCCTTTACTTTAAAAAACTCGTACTCAAATTATCTAGACGTATACGACCTCAAGCTCGTCCCTAATCCAATAATAATGGTTGAATGTTTTCAGAAACAATAAAAAACAATAATTTAGTTAATCAAGAAACTTTGCAATTCCAGCTGATTGTTGTTGCACCCAAGATAAATGGTAAGTCCATTATAAGATAAAAATCAATCTGTAAGTTTTTCAACTGATTGTCAATGCAATTAAGATAAATTACAAGTAAATATTGTTTTGCAAAAACGATCAAACAAATAATAAATCGATATCAAACAAGTAAAATAAACAAAATGTACAAAAAAAACACATGATTTAGGATAGTTCAACAAGATGTCTACATCCAGGAGTAGTGATGATAAATCCACTATATATTAAAGAGATTACAAGAGTAAGAAACTCCCAAAACTCGAAACCCCCCTTCATTCCAATGACTCATATCTTCTCATAGGTCAAAACCGTAAAAGATATTCTATTATATAAGTGAATTACAACATGAGAGATAAAACGAATCCAAAATAAAAATAGGTCAAAAATTTCTTGGAGACTCTGAGGTTACAAATAGATCATCAAAAATTTGGGTAAATCTTGACAACCACCTAACAAATATATCAACTAAAAATGGGTAGGTAGTATTTGATTATTTACTTATACACATGCACCTTCGAATGTAAGTCTTGTGAAGTGAACTATGTTATATACCACATTAAACGATACGTGAATTGAGAAAAGAAGATATTTTTAATGACGAGGAACCAAGTCCTATTACAAGTATAACGAAACAGATAAATTATTTGCAATAGTTCATATATATATATATATATACATATATATGATCAAATCAAGTTCTTTCCCTGTCATTGGAAAAGTTAAAACCATTGTAACAAAATTTTGCATTAGTGAAAGGTCTTCAACGGCGTTTCTCATTGGCAACCATTGCCGCCACAAAGTGCCTTAGCAACACTAGTTTTGAACGCCGTTTTAGAAAACATTGTCTTTATCAAAAACCACGGCTAAAAAAGGGTTTGTGGAGGTAGGAAAACTATTAGGAATTTTGATTTGAAATAAAGAGTAAAAATAGTTAATAATAGGTCCCATTGTTATTCAATGCCAATGATTTGAATTGAAGTTTATATTAGCTAAACTTTAAAGGAAAATATTTAGTTTTGAGAAATTTCCTCTTATTCGATTACGTGTCTTAATTACAATCTATTATATATGTAATACACTTATTTTTTAATTTTGTTTTTTTAATTAAAACTAAATAATCATATAATATACATGTGATTATATGTTTGCCACATTAAAATTGTGACACGTAACTAGGTAGAAAAAGATTTCTTCTACCTGGTTTGGAACTAAATATTGTCTAACTTTAAATTGTTTTCCTTGTCAATTCTAAGGTGCAGGTTCGTGCTACCAAATGTTGTGTCACCAAGAACTTTCTAAATAGCAAAGTTAGAGAAGATTTCTTTTACCTTGTTTGGAACTAAATATTGTCTAACGTTAAATTGTTTTCCTTTTCAATCCTACGGTGCAGGTTCATGCTACCAAATGTTGTGTCACCGAAAACTTTCTAAATAGCAAAGTTAGATTTGGGTAATCTGTGAATCAAAATGCTAGAGATTACCACAAAATTAAGTTCAAAGAACCTCGAAAATAGTTTTACTGAAAATCTGTATAACTGACAAGGTAAACCCAAAGAAATTTGATAAGTCCACCTTCAAATGTAACGCTTGGGCCACATCAAGCCAAGACAATGAGTTGTCTCTTGTCAATTATGACAAATATAGAGGGTTAAGATAATTAATTTTGTTTCGATGATCTCGATGTAGTTAGGGTTAGCTCAAAAAAATTTGTGATATAACCTAAGACAATTTGAAACATAAAACGATAACTTTAAATAAGTTTTTTTTAAATAAAATGTACACTAATTTAAATTATTTTATATTATAATGTCATGTTTAGTATGGCAGAATGAACACTCTGAGAATGCTCATTCTAACTTTTTCTTAAGCTAACCCTAACTATAATGTTATGTTTGGCATTGTTATGGTTTTAATTGGATCCCCTGCTAATGGACGGTATGATTGGTCTCCTATATTAGTTGACTCGAAGGATCGGATACTGAGTTATAAAAAAAAATATATTTTTTCATTCTTTATTCTTGTTTGGTACGATTGAAATTGTTTATTCCACCATTAAAAATCATTAATTCCAAACATTTCTTTGGTTTAAATAAATGAGTAATCTTTATTTCATTTTATGTCATTTCTATTCTACTTCCTTTTTCATTTTATGGAATGGTCATTCTATTCTTGCGTACCAAACATAACCTAAGAATTTTTATTAATATAATTATAAATTAAACTCTAATAAATATATAAAATATATAAAAACATTTTTTAAAGCTTGAATAGACTTTTTATATAATTGAATAATATTGAGCAATAAAAATTTTAAAATACAACTCAGGTAAAGGAATTTAAAAATTATAAATAATTTTTTTATGCAAGCATAGCATTTAGAAAGCTAAAATAATTAGAATAGGATTTTAACAGAATAATTGAAATTTTTTTAAAGTGTTTATGGGTATTCTTTGTGGGTTCAATTTTATAAATTTTAAACTTCTCACTGAATCATATATACTACTATAGACTTTTAAAATTTGAGAGTTTTCTTTATTGGTGGGGCTAAAGCCTTTCAATATTTTTCTTTCTTGATATCTTGTTTTAGCTAATGAAAAAAAGAAAAAGAAAAATAAATGATGAAAGAATCCTTCATCCAGAAACTGCCACAGCAACATGCACAGTGACACCTTGCCAGCCATGGGTGAAGCATCTTATAATGGCAAACAGGTTTTCCTCGCGGTGGTAAAGTAAAGAAGAACGGGAGAAGAAAGAAAAAGAAAATAAAAAACAATGGCGATCAGCAGCAGTACAGAAGCATTTGATCGAATCTCCAACTTGCCGCTACCAATCATTCACCATCTCATGTCTTTCCTCCCTGCAAAAGATGCAACTCGAACAAGCTCCTTGTCCAAGAAATGGAGATTTATATTTTATTCCTTCCCAATACTGGATTTCGACCAATTTTGGTTTGAAAAGAGTTCATCTCAACCAATGTCGTATGTCCAGAAAATAGAAAAGTTCTTGAATTATGTGTGTGAGTCAATCCTGCGTCGTCTAGATCAGGAGAACAGCATTCAGAAGTTCAAGCTTCAATCAAACCTTCATGGTGTAGAATCAGAAAATCGGATTGAAATGTCTATTAACTATGCTGTAGAGAGAAATGTCCAAGAGCTAGACATTTGCATTACCCAAAGTAAATACTTCACCGTGCCACAAAGCCTCTACAATGCCAGATCAATCGTTGCTCTGAAGTTGACAGGCTTCGAATTGAACCTCCCCGATCTACTATCAGGTTGCCCTCTAATCGAGCATTTGAGTCTTCTATGCTGTGATGGATTGAAAAACATCAAAGTTTCAAGTAAAAAACTCAAAACACTGGAGTTGGTCTGCTGCCAAGGATTGGTGTTTCTTGAGATCGAAGCTATTAATCTTCAGTCTTTTCTATATAATGGTGAGCTCAAACCCTGCGAAATCAATCTCACTGCTTGTAGATTTCTAAAAAGTCTATCCATGTTTCATGCCAGAATTACAGACAACTGGTTGGAAGACCATATTTCTAAACTTCTTTTACTCGAAAATCTTGAACTGGAGGGCTGCATTATGTTGAGGAAGTTTAATGTTTTTCATCAACAATTGAGGAAATTCCATCCGGGTGCATGCGAAAGAGCGTTGGAGGTCCACATTGACACTCCAATGTTAGTATCATACATGTATCATGGCAATGTAACCTACTTTGGCTCGTTTGATTCTTCAAGCATGCTTAAGGCTACACTCACATTGCCTCAAGGCGATGGCACAAATGAGTGGTTTCTTAAATTATGGATACTTCTCAAATTGTTTGGTCATTGCAAAGTGCTAAAAGTGGTTTGCAACTCTTATGAGGTATTTCATATATATAGAGAGAGAAATGTTTTTCTCCATAATACTTTATCATTTCATTTTATGTTTGTTTGTTTTCTTTTTTAACTTTAGAATCACATTTTATTTTACAATGATTTTACTCTAACATTTGTGATTGTATTATAAGGACATGATGTTTCCTCAGAATCTCAAAGATTGCTTGCTTCCTCGATTATATGATCTCAAGCATCTAGAGATAGAAGTTCGTACATCCTCAGTACTAAATTATATAGAATTGGTGGATACATCACTTTGGCTTTCGCCTCATCTGGAGACGCTGCTTATTGTTTCAAATTCCAGAGAAAAATCCCTGAAGGTTAAGTGGTTATTTATTTAGAAATAAGGACGTTTTTGCCATCTATCCGAATATATCTAAATTTCCAATTTACAATCAAACTTTGAATTCATTGACATTAATTGAGAATTCGTGGTCTAAGCTTTTGAAGTCGGGTTTATGAATGGCTGAACTTTCCAACCCATGTTTAAACTCAACCTTGATTCCAAATACTAGTTGTGGATTATTGTTTTCTTATGAAACTTGGATCTAATAATTTTACTCCAAATAACAGTTCCTATCTGGACACCGCCAAGAACCATTCTGCTGTGAAATACATCCTGGAGAGTGTTGGCAGCATCACTTCAAAAAAGTTACAATGGAAAACTTCGATGGTGTTGATGTTGAGAAAAAGAATTTGTTGAAGTATTTCAGGGAAAAATGGTATATACACAAATTTTAATGATAATGTTCCTCTTAGTGTGGTAAATCTTGCTTCTTTATTGAATAATTTCCTGTTCATATAGATTTTTTATGATAAGGGTATAAATATAAAGGATGTAAAACCAAAGGCTGTGTCAAAGTAGTTTTTCCATGCAAAACCACTGCTACAAGTCTGGCCTTTGCACATCCGAAAAATATTTCATGTCATGGATTTTTCTTCTTGCGGCGGTCAGCTAGCAAACTGTCAACAATATATGTCTAACAATAGAAACCTAGCTTCTTGGTTTTCCATGTGATACCAGCAATCAATTAGGTGTCATGAGAAACCTAAGATTAGGGATAAAATGAAATAAAGAAAACATGTGAAAACAAGAATCAAACAAATTAATTACACGCACGGATTTGCATGATTCAACTTAAAGAATCTGTCCATGAGTGAAGAAGCTTGAGAATTTTCACTTTAGAAATGAAGATTACAAGCTAGATTGTTGTCCACAAAACTCATAAAACCTAACCATCTTTCATGAGACAAATTGGTCTCTACTCATGAACCCTAGCCCTCTTTCCTTTGGCCTTTAGAAAATACCTATTGCACTTATAATTCAGGGATGCACCATCATTTTTAGCTTTCTCACATGAAAATATTTGGCAGCGGTTTTCACATATTAACTGCCAACATAGATATTTCTTTTAGCATCATTTTGATTAAATTGCCATAAAATGTTATAGATCTTGGACTCTATGGTGGCAATTAACCTGAATCGTTGCCTATTGGCAAAATAGCTATAGCAGCGGTTTGTGCAAACCACCGCTAATTTTTTAGAATATTTTAGCTTTTGGACCTATTTTGCCTGTTTCCATTCATATCACATTGTCAAGCTCATACAATGGTTCCCATCATCAAATGCATCCATATATACACAAAAGTAATACAAACTTTCATACTAAGTACAACAATGCATGAAGCAATGCAAACATCTATATAGAGATGTGTGTGCACAAAAATATGTTCATACATGCAAGTGTGTCCATATGTATGAAATAGATACATGATTATACATTATCATCATCCAAAATATTCCATAACCTCAATAGACCATCTCTCCACAAATCTCTCTCATAAAAGAAAAAATGATGATAATGGATGCAATAATTACACTTTATAATCTTATTGAATTGGAATGTGACTATTTGCTTATTTCGATATACCTTGAACTGTATCATGTTGTAGTTGATATACTACTTATTACGTTTATTAACATATTTTTTACAAAAAATTGCAGTTTCAATATGGAAAGAGAGTGATGAAAGAAAAGGATCCATTATGCTCCAGCGCTGCTTGTAGAAAAGATGCTGGTTAAACTACTTGAAAGTATTCTAGTTCAAGCCTCATTCCATCTCCTCATTAACTTTCCCTGGAAAGGCCATTCTAGGTTTGTTGATTATATAGCTGTGTGCTGCCATCTCTTAACATCAATCCAATCAAGAACTTTAGAAGCTCAAGCTTATAGCCTGGTTTGTATGTTTCTAATAAGCAGTTGATACTGGTTGAAGGCATTATGATGCTTTTCTTTACTTGGTTTAAGATACAGTGTAGTAATTAAAAGTTAATCAACTAATCCTTGATATTGAACAAGTCTTTCCCTAATGGCATTTATATTCGAATATGTTATATGACTTTGGTTTAGTTCAGATCTAGATCAATTAAATCTCCCCTATCTCTAATGCTTATGTGCACGTCAAATCTTTGTACATCTGACTTGATCAACATCCACTTTAACTTTTATTTCTATAGATCTATTTTATGAGGAAATAACTATAGGACCTACCCATGATGGCCAGTCCTAAATGTCAAAGAAATAAAACATGAGGGGGGTATGAGGCCTTCTCCCCTGGGCTCTTTAATCCCTTTCCACCAGCACCTTTGGCTTTTGGTTTGTTTTAGGATTTTTCAGTAGCTTTACTAGTACCACTTGCATTCTTGGTTGTTATGCTATATATCAAGATCTTTAGGAATGCCTTGGAGCCAAGCAAAGGGGTTGGTGGTAATAGTTGCTGAGGGGAAGGGTGGTTTGTGGGAATGGTAGGATTGTTGGAATTAAATCACACATGAGCTCTAAGAGATATAAAAAATGGAAAAGGAATTCACTGAACACTCTCAAAAATACTTAAACTCCAATCCTACTCTCATATCCAAAATGGCATGTGTACAAGGTTTATATAGGCTGGAGTACATGAGCCTATAATTGATACATCATCCATATGCAATGTACCATACATGTATCACCCATAAAATACATACATAAACCCGAAATATGAATAGATACATACATGCTTAATACTATGAATGCATGAAGATAATAATAAAAAAACTTCTAGAAAACTTAAAAGACAAGACTTCAAAACTGCAAGTTTAATATTCAACACCCCCCTTAAACTCGATCTTTCTTGATAACTCCAAGCAATGTCTGAAGCTTGTGAAAAATATCATATTTGAGTGGCTTTGTGAGTATGTCACCAATCTAATCTTGGGAAACTCGAGTCGTTCTCCCTTCATTGTAACGCATTCTCTGAGAAAATGATATATACCTAGTATCAATATGCTTACTTCGATCATGAAACACCGGATTTTTGACTAATGCTATTGCTGATTTGTTGTCAATAAAAAATTTTGTTGCTTCCTTTTGTTTCAACCGGAGCTTCATCGTCAAATTTCTAAGCCAAATTGCATGGAATGTGCGTGACGTAGCAGCAACATACTCAGCTTCATAAGTTGATAGTGCCACTATTGGTTACTTCTTTGAATTCCATGTAAAAGCACTATTTCTCAAGTAAAAAACAAAGCCCATAGTACTTTTTCAATCATCCAAACTTCCAGCCCAGTTACTATCACAATATCCAGCAAGTTTAAACTCATCAGAAAATGAGTAGAATAAGCCAAAGTCAAGTGTGCCCTTAATGTACCGAAGTATTCTTTTGGCGGCCTTGAGATGAGTTGTGGTAGGTGTTTCCATAAATCGACTGACTAAACCAACACCAAATAGAATATTTGGCCTTGTACATGTCAAGTGTCGCAGACTTCCAACTAGGTTTTTGAAAACTGTTGCATCAACATTTTCACCATCTTTATGCTTTGATAGTTTAACTCCACATTCTACAGAGGTATTTACAGGCTTGCAGTCACTCATCTTAAATCTCTTGAGAATTTCTTTTGCATAATTCTCTTGAGAAATAAATATGCCTTCCTCCATTTGCTTCACTTCAATGCCAAGGTAATAAGCCATCATTCCAATATCAGTCATATCAAATTCTTGTATCATGGCTTTTTTAAATTCTTCAAACATATTTGGATTATTGCCTGTAAAAATTAAATCATTCACATACAGACAAACCACCAAAATATCTCCATTTTCATGTACCTTAGCATAAAGAGCATGATCATGAGGGCATTTAGAAAAACCATGTTCAATAAAGTATTTCTCAATTCTACTGTTCCATGCTTTTGGTGCCTGCTCTAGGCCATACAGGGCTTTTCTTAACTTAAAAACTTTATGTTCATGGCCTTTAATCATATACCCCATGGGTTGTTCAATATACACTTCTTTTTCAAGAAATCCATTCAAAAAAGTGGATTTGACGTCCATTTGATAAACCTTCCACTTATTTTGTACTACAAGAGAAAGTAGTAATCATATAGTTTCCAAACGAACAATAGGAACAAATACCTCTTCATAGTCAGTTCTAGCACAATGGCTATAACCTTTAGCAACTAGTCTTACTTTATATCTTTCCACATCTCCTTTGGCATTCTTCTTCACTTTATACATCCATTTTACTCCAATGGCCTTTTGTCCTTTGGGTAAAGTTGTTAGCTCCCATGTTTCATTCTTTTCAATGGCTTTGATCTCTTCATCCATAATTTTTCTCTATTTCTCTTCTTGTTGAGCTTCTTCAAAATCCATAAGTTCAAAATCAACGAAAAAACAAAAGAAATCTAGTGGTTCAGTTACCTCATAAATATCTCTAAGGCTTCGAAAATGATCCCTTCTCTCACTTGAGCTCTCTTTTGATGATGATTCATGATGAGAAGATGATGCTTGTGATGGAGGTTTAGTCGGCTCTTGTGATGCTTCAATAAGTTCTTGTGGTGGCTCAACCATTGATTGCTCTTCTTCAAAAATAGGAAAGAAATCATATTTTTCCTCTTCTTGAGTATTCCATTCCTACATGTCTTCTTCATTAAATTTCACATCTTGACTAAAAATAGTCTTCCTAGTGATAGGATTGTAGACCTTATATCCTTTGGAGCTTGCATCATAATTAATGAAAATATGTTTTTCACTTTTATAATCTAGCTTTGACCTTTCTTGATCTGGAACATGCATATATGCAATACTCTCAAATATATGCAAATGTGAGACACAGGGCTTCTTTCCACTCCAAGCTTCTTGTGGTGTCATGTTTGCTACACTCGTTGTAGGACAACGATTCGATAAATAAACTACACAATTAACAGCTTTTGTCCAAAACTCTTTTGGCCTTTTTTGACTCTTTAACATGCTCCGAGCCATGTTAAGAATTAATATATTCTTCCTCTCGGCGACTCCATTTTGTTGTGGCAATCATTGGAACCATTAAGGGACGACGAATTCCATTAACTTTACAAAAAGTTTTAAATTCATTTGAGGTGAATTCGCCTCCCCTATCGGATCTTAAGGCTTTAATGGTGTAACCACTTTGCTTTTTAACCAATGCTTTAAATTTCTTGAAATTCTTGAAAGCCCCAAAAGCTTCAGACTTTGCCTTCAGAAAATACACTCAAGTTTTTCAACTAAAATCATCAATAAAAAGTAACAAGTAATTGTTCTTACCAAATGATGATGGCTTGATTGGACCACAAACATCCGTATGCACAAGTTCTAATGGCTCTGTAGCTCTTATAGTGGCTTTTTTTGGAAAAGTCTTCCGGAATTGTTTGTCAAATAAACAACCTTCACATAATTGATCCGGATGATTTATAGAAGGCATCCCTTGTACCATCTTTGTTTTGGCCATCAATTGTAATCCTCTAAAATTTAAGTGTCCAAACCTCATGTGCCATTTCCATGTCATATCTTTCACACTTTCTTTCAACATTTAGCCACATCAGTTTGAAGATTCAATAAGAACATTCTATTTTTGGTCATTGAAACTTTAGCAACCAAATTACCTTTTTCATCTCTTAGAACAAGACTACAATCTTTCATGAGAATTTCATAACTTTTCTCTAATGATTGTCCCAAACTTAATATATTATTTTTCATTTTTGGCACAAAGCATACTTCTGACACAATTCTGTGATCTTCATTTTTTAAAAGAATTAAGATTGTACATTTTTTCATGATTGGAACTTTCGAGAAGTCTCCAAAAGTGTCATGGCCTCTCCAAGATTCATCAAGCTCCACAAATTTGCTTTTGTCACCACACATGTGATTGCTAGCACAATTATCAAGGTACCATAAATTTACCTTCAATATTTATTTTCTTTAACTGCTAGCAACGAAGTTGGTTCATCTTCCTCCTCAATTTGTTCAACAAGATGAGCTTTCTCTTCTAGATCACTAGAATTATTTTGACATTCCCAAAAAAAATGTCCTAATTTATAACAATTGTAACATTCAACTTGAGATTTATTATACCTTCTTCCATCTGGCTTTGTATGGTTTCCTCTTCCTCTACCTCTTCTACGTCCACGTGACCTTAATGATGAAAAATAATTTCTTTCTCCAGACTCATTGTTTGATGGTCAACGACCACCTTTTCCTTGTCCATGGCCACGGCTTCGTCCTCGGTCTCTTTGAGTTCTTCTACCTCTTTGTTGTCCTTCTTCTTGACCTCTCAAAGAGAATTTTGATTGCAAAACATGTTCCACTGTCTCATTTTTATTGTTCTTTAGCCTTTCCTCATGTGCTTGTAGAGATCCCAAGAGCTGGTCAATGGTCATGGATCCAAGTCCTTTGATTCTTCAATTGCCACTATAATATGCTCAAATTTTGGTTTCAATGAGCGAAAAAATTTTCTCCACCACACGAACATCCAGAATTACTTCACCATATCTCTTCGTTTGATTTACTATGACCAAAATTCTTGAGAAATAATCTGAGACAGATTCGGATTCCTTCATTCGAAGACCTTCAAACTCTCCTTTAAGTGTTTGAAGACGAATTTTCTTCACCTTATCAGCACATTTGTAACAATTTTGAAGAATATCCCATGCTTCTTTTCCAGTGGTTGCATTGGCCACTTTCTCAAACAAAGAATCATCCAAACATTGATGGATAAGAGTAAGAGCCTGCTTATCTTTCTTCTTAGATTTTTGCAAGGCATCCTTCTGATTAGGAGTCAAAGTTGCCTCATCTTGTGGCTTTTCATAGCCTTCTTCAACAATCTCCTAAGCATCTTGTGATCAGCCAAGTAGGGCCTTCATACGAATTACCCAATTATCATAATTATCTTTGGTAAGCCGAGGGAATTGGAATCCCGTCATACTAGATGCCATCACCACAATTATAATGGCTCTTATACCACTTTGTTGAAATTAAATCACATACAAGAGCTCTAGGAGATATGAAAAATGGAAGAGGAATTCACTGAACACTCTCAAAAATACTTAGACTCCAAACTTACTCCCATATCCGAAATGGCATGTGTACAAGGTTTATATAGGCTAGAGTACATGAGCCTATAATTAATACATCATCCATATGTAATGTACCATACATGTATCGCCCATAAAATATATACATGAACTCGAAATATGAATAAACACATACATTCTTAATACTATGAATGCATGAACGTAATAATAAAAAAAACTTCTAGAAAACTTAAAAGACAAGACTCTAAAAGTCAAGTTTAATATTCAACAAGGATTAGCAGTGGAGGAATTTCCCTTCTCACTGGCTTTGCCTTTAAGTTTCAGTTTGGAAATATCTATATATAGTTGTAGGTTCCCTTGCATGAGATTGGTTTGGTTGGCTATTGGGAATGTCCAATTGAGCCTAATCAATTGACGAACGAGGATGATCCTTACCTTGATTTTTTTGCAATCCATTGTGGTTGTTGGATAATTTGTTTGAGACATTTGTAATCTAAGTGGCCAGAGACCTTGCAACATTGGAAACTCTTTAGGACCTATTCATATTCTATTCTCTACCTTAGAGTAGTTTCCCAAGGATCAGTGATAGTGATGCACTCAGGAAGTTTCTCCTCAGCTTTAAGTTTTTAACTTCAAAACAAACCCTAGCAAAAGACAATCTAGCCTTAGATACTGTAAGCTTAGCAGTACTGAACGGGGGGCAACCAATACGGCTAGTGATTTTGCTAAGACTATTAGTTGACCAGTGATGAACATTTAATTCCTTGATCAAGGTCGACTCTATACAATTGAAGTCTAAAGTAAAAAAGTAATAATTCTAAATGAAACTTTTTTTTAATATTAATACAATTTTTTATTTTGTTTCTTATATATATTATATTTACTTTTGTAATATAAAATTTGTTTATTTTCTACCAAAATAAAGCTATACATTGAATAAAATTTTAATAATAAAATTTTTACATAAATTTTTTATCTAAATAAATAGCAATAAAAAATTAGAATACAGTACGAATAAAATTCAATCAATAGAATTAAGTTTTTTTTTTTATGTAGTTTTTATAGATTTTTTTTTGTTTGTGAAATTAGATTTTTATCAATCCTTGACTTCTAATTTGATTACTATAAATACATAAAATTTATGATCTTTTTATAGATTTAAACTTTTATTAATTTTAAACTTCTAATTTATTTATATTATAAATATATAAAATTTAAGACATTTTTCTTTGAGTAAGGCTAAAGTAATTATTTTGATAGTTTTATACTCCAGCCGTCCTGTACTAATATGATCCAAGAGAAGACAATGTTGACTTATTCTCTTTCAAAGTTGATGTCTGATCTCCAAGACTCGAGGATCATAGGTTCCAAAAGGACCATGGTCCCATTTCCAAAACTTTGGTTCTAGCTTCCTCTGAATCAAATTTAAACATATAGACCCATGAGTTCAACAAGAAGGTTTCCATATGCCCAATGTTCTTACATCTTCTGGCTACGTTGTTTTGAATGGCTTTGAAGTTAGGTTTAGCTCCAATCACAGCATTGTTGCACTTGTTAATTTCTGGTTCTAGCTAGTTCTTGGGTAGTGAAAAGTACTGAGTTGCTATCCTCTATTGTTTGAGGGATGAATCCCAGTTGCAACCCATTATCTTTAAATCGATTTGAATTGAAATGGCATTCCAAGGTTGTCGATTGTCTGATTGTGGTTGCATGGGTGGCAGGGTCAGCTGGAGGGTAAGGCAAGTAAAGCTCTTGCTTTAGGCCCTCCAATTTTTTAGGCCCCAATTTTTTAGGTCTCATAATTTTTTTATATTTAAAAAAAAATATTTATTATAATAAAATAAATAAATATTTTCGTCTTCTTAATTTCTCTCTTTTATTATACAACTATCACCTAATAACTACTTTTTGATAGTATTTATTATCTTCTCGTTTATCTCAATTTGCTTTTTTAAATAATTAATGTTCTTATTTTTTATTTATAAAATTCTTTCTTTAAGTCTAGAAAGAACTTTGCAACCTAACAACTTACTATATTTTCTGAAAAATACTCTACGACCTGACATTTTGGCAACTGCTCGTGAGCTTCTCTCTTTTCTTCTTTTCTTTTTTTCTTTTAAGAGATTTATCAGTAAAAAGGGGTCCAATTAGAGTTAGTGATATGAATTTTCCTAAAGATAAATTCTCAAGACATTTTTCCACTACAAATTATATTCAAAAGCTGTCCATTGACACACTCAATCATATAAAAAAATTTGATTCTTTTTCAAATGTATATTTTGCTTATAAAATAATATTAAGAATTCCCGTAACCGTTGTTTCAGCGGAAAGAAGTTTTTCAAAACTAAAATTAATAAAATCTTACTTAAGATCAACAATGTCTCAAAAAAGATTAAGTGGATTGGCAATCCTATCAATTGAAAAAGAAATGTTAGAAGAAATTCATTATAAAAATTTAATTAGTAATTTTGCATATCAAAAAGTTAAAAAAATAAATTTTAAATAAAAAATTTATAAAATTTTAATAAATAAAAAAAGTCTCATTTTATAATTTTGCTTTAGGCCTCTGTATGTGTTGAGCCGCCCCTGATGGGTGGTTGGTTACAAGTTGGTCCTTCGATCTCGGTGTTGAGTATTTTTCCCGCCATAGTTTTTGTAGAAAAGACTGTCTCACTCTCAATTAACATTTGTGGCAGAGGGTGCGAAATTTTCACTGTTTTCTTTTTTATTTTAAATACTGATACCTTGAAGTTTCAAAATATTCATTTTTAATATGCATTTTTTTTTTTTTTGTACATCTTATTTTTTTTAAGAATAATGTTAAATACACTGAATTAATTAGCAAATAACATTAAACAATTATTCTTCAAATTTTAAATAAAAAGACAATCGCATTCATTATTTGCAAAAAAAAAATATATATCATCGACACATACCCCATAATTTAATTCGGTAAACCAAATCAGTATACTAAATATAAACATAAAGATCTTAATTTTTTCAAAAAAAAGACCATTTTCAAAGGTCTTCAACCTTTGAATTCACAGTTTCAGCAAAACAACGACCATTTATGTTTGTAGAACGACTTTTTTGGATAGAATTTCATATACAATATAGATCTTATTTGGTAAACTTCGACATTTCGATTTTAAATAAATAAATTTTTTGTTAAAAAAATAACTTTATAAATTGTAAATTATTTAATTTTAAAATTCAAAAAAAAAATTAAATTATGTATCATTCTAAACTCTTTGCCAGCGTTAAGTTTTTATCATAGATGAACATTTATGTCAACAAAATATTACAGGACTTCTTAGATTAAAATATTTTGAATTAGACCTGATCTTAAATAAAAACTTATAACTCCCTTTTTCGATATTAAGACCATTAGTCTTCTAAAAAATAATTGGTACATTCAAGACGTTTTAAAAAGTATTTAGAAGACTCTAATTTGTAGAAGCTATGCTTAGTAATGTAAATACACTTAAAGTTCAAATCCTTAGCGGGCACATCTATCTTGAATAGGATTTTGGCAAATACTTATAAACATTTTTATTGCGCTAAATATTTTATAAAAATTATTAGGTACAGAAAAAAACTCTTAAACGTAGCTAGAGGTGAGAGTCAACGGTTGTCTGAATGTATATTAAAGGGGATAGATCATTTTTTGGAATATGATTTTTGAGATCCCTCGGATCTACTTTTCTCAGGTGCCAAACAGTCCATAAAGAAATACGGGTAGAGAGGGTAGGGATCCGACTTGGATTGATAGCCTCATTATGGATCAGTTGAGTTTTCGGACTGTCCAACCCCAGTTTCTGCAACCTTCTCTCTTTCTCCGATAATGGCTTCTAAACTTCTGAAACCTTAAACCATGTTGGAGTCATAATCTTCTCTATCCTCTCCAATTCTCATCATCTTCCGTTCAAACTTTTTGGGACACTCGTCCCGGCACTTCAAATCGGTACCAAACTATTTCATTTCGCTCTTCTCCGAATACACCCATAATTTGTTGCGGTTTTCTGGGGAAACAACTACGATTTTCTTCTAATAGGAAGCTAGGGTTTCGTGTAAGCGCAGATAATGGGGAAGGAGAGAATGAGTGCTATTGATAAAGCTGAAGAAGAAGAAGAAGAAGAAGCTCGAGGGCACAATACTATGCCTGAGCGATTCAGGGACTTGACCAAGGAGATTCCTGAGCCCCCTGTAAGGTGGCCTTGGCTTTTAGGTATGCCAATTTGAATTAAAATTGTATATATGCGCACATATAATATTTATATCAGTTGTGACTTACCCTTTTGTTATTTACTAGTGATCAAGTCTGATTTCTGTGTATCTGATTACCTTTTGCTTACATAGCATGAAATCAATGAAACCTTGTTGCCGTACGATCTACATATAAAATGGATACTTGTAAACGCAAGAAAATGAATACTTGTAAACCCAAGAAAAATGGATGCCAAGGAAAATGAACTTAAAATTAACTAGTCCTTTGAAATTCAAAAATATGCTTTTATTTTGAATTTATCTTTTATTCAATTCAAAAACAAATAGATTTAAAAGCAAATTTTGATTATCCTCTTTATGTAACATGGTCTAACATTTATGTAATTTACTTTTACATATTGAAATCAGGTTTTTATTTTTAAATTTGATGTAGCAAAAGAAAATGTGAACAATTCTTTGATTAATCATGAATTTATTACCTGTAAAGATATTGTAGGATTCTTAAAACATGTTACAATAAACAATTAGTTTCATTGAAAATGGTAATATTTAAATAATTTTGGAAAATTATTAACTTTTGTAAAAGTTGGTTCTAAGTTGAAATAAGTTGTTTGTATATTTTAGGGTTTGATAAAAGAAGAGAAGAGAAGAAAAGAAGAGAGGAGATTCAGGAAATTAAAGAAGGGATGGAAGTCAAACCACATTCCCACACCCTCTCTATTTATATTAAAATAAGCAGAAATTACAATAATGGCCAATGTTTTAATATTTTTAACACTTTATTTATTCTTTAGAGATGATGGAATATTAAACTTATTTAGAAGCATTTATTAAAAGTAAGATTTTGTTGACCTTATAAAACTTTGCAGGACTAATGATTATGTGAAAAAATTTACTAGTTCAATTAATGAAGACTTAATAAAGTTAGGTTTAATTGATTATAATTGATATCGTACTTTCCACTAAACTTAACTTGAGAGGTCGATTATTATTTAAGAAATTTTATTGTTAACTTACTTAGATAATGAATTCAAATATATCAAGTATTTAAAAGATGGGAATAAGGACACAAAAACTTTACATAGAAAACCTTCCTAGTATCACTCAGCTGCAAAAGATCCACTAATCAGTAATGAACATAGTACAAGTCCACAAAAGACAACCCTCAAACAACTGACTTGAACTAATGGATTATTGTTAGTCTGCTTGAATCTTCCCGTTGTCTGTTTCTTCTTGATTAGCCTTTTATAACCTCACAATCTACGAACTAACCACCACAGTAGGTGTGAAACTCCCTGTGCAATGAAAGTACGTGCATAGCTTTGCTATATGAAACTACCTGTACTACATGATACTAGGTATATAGAATTCAAACACTAGGTATTGAGCCTTGCAGAGAAACTGGTTGTATAAATAAAAACTATAGCCCTTAATCATAATCGAAATAGGTAAAGAAAACACAATTTTCTTAGAAAACTATAACAAAAATTCTCTCAATATATCTATGTGCTTCAAGAGGCCAGAGTTGTTCTTGTGCAACACAAAACACCCTATTTATAACAAAATATGTGTAAACCTTAATTGTAATCGAAATAGGTAAAGAAAAACACAAAATTAGAAAATTGCAGCCAATTTTGTGCAATTGTACTAACGCGCGTTCAGACGGAAAATAATATGTCGTTTGGGCGAAGCTAGCGTTCGGACAGGGCAGCTATGGGAAAACTATTTTGGTTTTACAACAGAATTGTTCTGATTTTTCCCATAACTATTTAACTAATACTCAAATTAGTTTAGAAACACATTGTTTAATAACTCCCGTAAGTAGCTTAGCCTATAGTCAAAACTAAGCCACACTTATGGTCATTTTAACCATTATAAAGTTCATATCTAAACTTAAACTCAATTATAAGGTTTAGTGTTCAAGTCTAAAGTATGATATACATGGTCACATACCTTGAACTGCAAGCTTCTTCAGAATTGATGAACTTGTGAGGCTTCTTGAGTCTTCACTTTGAGACTAACAATAATCCACATAACTCAATCATGAACCAATAACTACTTCCTGAAGAAATACATCTTTTGGAAAAGAATTGTCAACACAAAATTGTATAATTTTCCTTACAAATTCTTGACATAAAATAGAAGGATTTATCCTTAGTTTTTGTTTATTTGAAAGAATTTCAAAGGATTTATCCTTAGCTAACGTAGTGAAACGAATTGTTTTGATTAATGGTCATGATGGATGTGAAATTCAATTACTCTGACATAGTAGGGTTAGGATGGTGTAGTGTAACAGACCATTATGATACATAACAGCCATGATGGACGTGAAATTTAAACGGCTGTGATTTCAAATCTTGGTAATGGATTTTAGTATTAAGATTAGCTAACACGGTTTTTGCCAAATGTTGAATGTTTGTACACATTGAAAAGGGTATCCAAAGGTTCTAAACGGCGCCTATTCTTGTAGTACTTCATAAATGAGACTTAGTGAAGGCTTTGAAAGTATCCAAGCAAATAAGCATTACTACAGTAAGGACATCTATTTTCCTTATTGTTCTTTGTTTCTGTATTTGCTTTCTTGTATTATTCTGTTTGTAGTTTCATCTGCATTTTGAGTTTAATTCCCTCATTTATCCAATGTTGCTACTATAAGACTTGGGATGAACAAAATACTACAGAATTGCTTGAAAATAATAGTAACAGATATGGGTGCATTTGTGATTGTTCAAAAGTCAAGTCAGTTTCTCCATAGTAAGTGTGCACTTACATATCAGAGTTGGTATATTTGGTCAAATACCTCTACAATGAAAGAACTTTGTAAACTCTAATAAACCCTATTAGGAAATATCAAAATTAAATATTTTACAAGTGCTTCGTTTCTAAAGGCTAAAAAATCATCCAAGCTTATGCCATTTCAACCTCGCACACGCATTTTGGGCTCTCCAAGTGTATGAGAACAAGTATTGGATTTTAGTGCTCTCAATACAAGAAATTGAATTTTTTTGCGACAACTTTTTATGCCTCCAATAAAATTGTCGCTAAAGACAATTCTTTTGCGACCAAATATAAATAGCATTACAAATACCAAAGTTTTTTCGACACTAATATTGCGATTCAAAAAAGCACCGTCAATATATCATTAGAATATTTGCGAACAACAAAAGGCATTGCAAAAGTTGCTTTTAACCATGCTATTTTTGCGTCATAAATAGATTTTTGTTGTAGCAGTAAAAGTATTATTTTGCTTACCAATAACGTAAACTATTATTTGTGATGCTAAAAAGTATTGCAAATAGTGTATTCTTTGTGACATTAATTTCAAAAACTCTTTGGTTACTCTACATTTTTGTTCATAAAGAAAATGAAGATGCACAATATTCTATAACCAGATTATAAATTGGTAAAGCACATTTTATTTGGTACACCTAACTCGTACAAAGCTGAAAATTAAATTTACTACATTAGAAACCATTCCCTTTAACTCTGGTAACTACTAAAATAGAATCTCCATTAAAAGCAACAGTAAATTAGACATAAGAATCTTCTTTTTTTTTGTTTCTAAAAATGCCAATTTCAACCTTAAAATTCACATTTTTAGCAAAACAACAAAAATCTCATTCTTTGCGGAGTATTTTTTGGACAAGATTTCATATATAATATGAAACTTATTTTATAAATTTCGGTTTTTAAAGTCCAAATATATAAGTTTTATAGAAAAATGAATTTATATTTTTTTAAAAAAAATATAATGTGAAGTATGAAGCTCTTTGTTGTTGTTAAGATTTTATAAGAGGATTATTTTTGTTAACAAAATACTTAAGACTTGTTAGGTTAAAATGTTTTAAGTTGGACTCAATTTTAAATAAGAACTTCTTGAAGGACCAATGACTAAACGCCCCCTTTTTTTAAGACAAGTGGCATTTTGAAAAATAATTCACACCTCCAAAACCTTTTAAAAGTATTTAAGAGATCCATGATTTTAGGTGCGCTTACAAATGACACATTAGAGTGTTAATACACTTCAAGTTCAAAACTTCTATTGTATCTTCAAATTAAAATATTTTTTAGTAAAAACAAGTTTAAATTGAAACTCGTTTCAACAAAAGTACTTTCAAATTAAAGATGCTTTTAAAAAATACCACATTTTTATTTAAATATACTTTTACTAAGATACATTTATATTTAAAGTCATTTTTAACATATGTATGAATATGTGTTTTCTAAATACTTTAAAAACATTTCAACAATGTTAAATATTTTTTTAAAGGTTGTCAGGTATTTTTTTAAAAAAAAACTTTCAGATAGCCAAAGTAGTTTCAATCCTAATATATGTAGAGTCAATGGTCGTTTGTATGTATAACTAATGGGGATGAATTTTTTACTTAACCCAGTGAATTTTTTTTCTTATTTAATCCTAGTTTTTTATTTATTACAAAATTCTTATATGTGATTTTAAATCAATAATCATTTGAAATGACTTATCTGAAGTAACAATGATTTGGCAGTCATTTCAAATCTTTTTTCGTTGAAAATTGTATCTTTAAGATATAATTTCAAATTCGTATCTTAAAAATATAATTTCGTTAAAAAATTATTATTGAAATTACATTTTAAAAATGTGATTTTTAAAATTATATAATAAATAAATAATTTTTTGCATAATTTAAAGGTTAAACCAAACTCAAAGAACGTGAGTTTGGTAAAAAATTCTGAAGGGGATAGATCATTTTTGGCAATATGATTTTTGAGAAGTAATTTTCTCAGGTGCCCAACAGAATCCACAAAAGAAACACGAGTAGAGAGGGTATGGATCCGACTCGGATTGATGACTTTATCACGGATCAGGTTGAGTTTTCGGACTGTCCAACCCCAGTTTCTTCAGCCTCTTGAATTTCACCCGGTGATGGCTTCTAAACTTCTGAAACCTAAATATTCTCTATGCTCTCTGATTTCATCCCTCAAACCTCCTCATCTTCCCTTCCAACTTTTTTGGATACTTGTTCCTGCACTTCAACTCGTTACCAAAAAAATCCGTTTCGCTCTTCTCCGATCAGAATACAGTCGTTCAAAACCGAATACACCCATAATTTGTTGCGGTTTTCTGGGAAACAACTACGATTTTCTTCTAATAGGAAGCTAGGGTTTCGTGTGAGCGCAGAGTATGGGGAAGGAGAGAATGAGTGTTATTGATAAGCTGAAGAAGAAGAAGAAGAAGAAGAAGCTCGAGGGCAAAGTACTATGCCTAAGCGGTTCAGGGACTTGACCAAGGAGATCCCTGAGCCCCTGTAAGGTGGCCTTGGCTTATAGGTATGCCAATTTTAATTAAAATTGTATATATGCACACAACATTAGTGACTAGTGAGTTACCCTTTTGTTATTTATTATCGATTAAGTCTTATTTCTGTGCATCTGATTACCTTATGCTTAGATATCATGCAATCAATGAAACTGTGTTGACATACAATCTAAATATGCTTTGGGTTACCATATATAAAGAACAATGGATACTTGTAAACCCAAGAAAAATGGATGCCAAGGAAAATGACTTAAATTAACTAGTCCTTTAAAACTCAAAAATATGCTTTTATTTTGAATTTATCTTTTATTCAATTCAAAAACAAATAGATTTAACAGAAAATTTTGGAATTTTTTGATTATCCTCTTTATACAATATGGTCTAAAATTTATGTAATCTACTTTTACTTATTGAAATCAGGTTTTTATTTTTAAATTTGATGTAGCAAAAGAAAATGTGAACAATTCTTTGATTAATCATGAATATATTACCTATAAAGATATCGTAGGATTCTTAAAACATGTTACAATAATTAATTCGTTTCATTGAAAATGGTAATATTTAAATAATTTTGGAAAATTTTTAACTTTTGTAAAAGTTAGTTCCGAGTGCTTTATTTATTTATGGAATATTAAACTTATTTAGAAGCATTTACTAAAAGTAAGATTTTGTTGATCTAATAAAACTTTGTAGGACGAATGATTCGGTGGAAAAAATTACTAGTGCAATTAATCAAGACCTAATAGGGTTAGGTTTAATTAATTATAATTGATATCACTACTTTCCACTAAACTTAACTTGAGAGGTCGATTACTATGTAAGAAATTCTCTTGTTAAATTACTTAGACAATAAATTCAGGTATTTAAAACGAAATAATTAAAAGATGAGAATAAGGACACAAAAATTTTACGTAGGAAACCTTCCTGGTGTCACTCAGCTGCAAAAGATCCCCTAACCAATAATGAACACAGTACATTTCCACAAAGACATAACCCTCGTACAACTAACTTGCCACGAATTAATGAATTATTGCTAGTATGCTTGAATCTTCTCGTTGTTTGTTTCTTCTTGACTAGCCTTCTACAACTACAACACCATTCACAATCCGCAAACTGACCACCACAGTAGTGTGCAACTCCTTGTGCAATGAAAGTACGTGCATAGCCTTGCTATATGAAACTACGTGTACTACATGACACTAGGTATATAAACTTCAAACACTAGGTATTAAGCTTTGCAGAGAAATTGACTATATAAATAAAAACCTATAACAAAAATTCTCTCAATATATCTTTGTGCTTCAAGAGGCCAAAGTTGTTCTTATGAGACAAAACACCCTATTTATAACAAAAATATGTGTAAACCTTAATCCTAATCGAAATAGATAAAGAAAAACACAAAATTAGAAATTTGCAGCCAATTCGTGTGCAATTGTTTGTACTAACACGCGTTCGGGCAAAAAATAATACTTCGTTTGGACGAAGCTAGCGTTCAGGCGCATATGATGCTCCTTTCAGGACAAGGGCAGCTATTAGAAAACTTTTCAGTTTTACAACAGAATTATTTTGATTTTTCCCATAACTATTTAAATAATACTCAAATAAGGTAGGTTAGAAACACCTTGTTTAATAACTCCCATAAGTAAACTTAGCCTATAATCAAAAGCAAACCACACTTATGGTCATTTTAACAATTATAAAGTTCATATCTAAACTTAAACTCAATTATAAGGTTTAGTATTTAAGTGTGATGCATGATATACATGGTCACATACCTTAAATTGCAAACTTCTTTTCAAACTTGATGTACTTGTGAGGCTTCTTGAATCTTCACTTTGAGATTATCAATAATTCCACATAACTCAGTCATGACTCAATAACTGCTTTATGAAAAAATAACATGTTTTGGAAAAGAATTGTCAACACAAAATTGTATAATTTTCCTAACATCATCATCTACTTGGTCTACTTGTCTTTGCTCATAATTAAAAATCTTAGCACATTTAAAATTTTAAATTAGAATCATAATGAAGCCATTAACAATTTGGGAATGGAAAACACTCATTATCTCTTGCAAAAAACCTAAATCAATTTGCAATCAGTTGACCAAGTTTATACTTGCACTACATCAAAATTGCTACTTGTCAATTTTTTATTCCAACTTCCACTTTCAAAAAAACAATAAATAAATAAATCCATCATCCGACGGTGCTTAAAAATAACACAAGTCATTCATATTCAAGTAGTTCTATCTGAGGTGGAGATGTCTGTTGTTGTGTTTCAATAATCAAAATCTTAGCTCTATCTAATATTATATGTGATATTTCTTACCATGAATGCTTTTAGGCATCTGAAATCTTTGGCATAACTTGAATAGTCCAAGAGAACAAACATACTAATTGTACAATAATGTGTTCATACATGCAAATGTGTCCATATATATGAATATATACATGATTATACATTATCATCTTACAAAATGTGTCATAACCTCAGTAGACCATCTCTCAACAAATCTGTCTCAGAAAAGAAAAAAATTGATGATAAATTTTTTATTAGTAAAGTAGTGTGATGTTAACAAAGTGCTAGGGGGGCACACCCATGTATAAAAATGAAAAAAAGGGAACCGACTACAATAATTAAAGCCTAAAATTATGCCAAAAATCAATAAAAGCTTCAAAATACAAAGGGTATTCTTCTTTTATCCACAAAAAAAAGGTAGTTCCAAAAATAATCTTTAAAATGTCCTAAAGGTGTTTCTACTCCTTCAACAATTTTTTGATTCCTCTGCCTCCATAAGCACCATAAAAAGAAAATTGGAGTTATACAGCCAAGTAAATAATTACAATTTAGAATCTTATTGAATTGGAATGTGACTATTTGCAAATTTTGATGTGCCTTGACTTGTATGTTGTAGACTTGTATTACAGTATTACTCTAGATTAACATCTTTTACAAACCAAAAAAAAATAAATGAAATTTCAATATGGAAAGAGAGTGGTAAAAGAAAAGGATTCATTATGCTCCTGAGTTGTAGAAAAGATGCTAGTTAAACTACTTGAAAGTCGTTGATGAAGATTCATTTCAAGCCCTATTCTGTCTCCTCTATGGTTGTTAAAATCCCGATCCATATCTTATGATCCTACGACTTTATGATCCAAAAATACGAAATTGATTTAGATCCCATCAAAAATCCTTAGAGGGTGGAATCCTTGTGAAATCCCTATAGAATACAAAAGCTTCCATTAGTCTTAATATTTTATTAGGACAAATTTATTTAAGACAACACATTAAAACATTATATGTATTAAAATATTTAATTTACATAGGAAAAAAAATTATTTTAAAATATTTGGGTCACTCGACCATGAAGGCATTATAACAAAACCTATGAGATAGAGGAGAAAAATAGCACTAGGATTTCTTACTATAAGAAATCAATTGATTCAAACAAACTTATTGAGTTTGTGTGTTGGGGAGGGGTGGGTGGGAGAGAGAGAGAGGCTAAGGCAAAATTTTTAATTGATAATTTCAGACCTATACTAGTCATAATAAAGAGTTAAATGACTTAAAACGCTTAAGTAGTCTGAATCAAATTAAAAGAGTCATTCAAATAGTCAAAATGTGAAAAAAGTCTTGACATGATTGTGTTGCTTAGGATATTTAAGTAAACCTTGGTATTTGTTTTATAATAATATTATGGTCTCGGGTAGTAACTTATTAAGGACACATGCAAGAATAACATTATACACTATCTTGTAAGATTGGTAAAGAGTCATTCATATTTTTCATGAGTTTAAAACATATTCATTGCATATTTTTAATAAGATAAAAAAAAAAAAATGTTAGTTGGCATTAGTTTTCTCATTTTGTAATAATCTTATGATTCTCGATTAGATCCTGATAATCCTCCTATCAATCCAATGTAGATCACGATTTTGATAACCTTGGTCCCATCGTTAACTTTCCTTGCCAAGGCCACCAGGTTCGTTGATTGTGTAGGTGTGTGCTGCTATCTCTTACCATCAATCCAATCAACAACTTTAGAAACTCAAGCTTATAGTATAACCTAGCTTTGTATGTTTCTTGTAAACAGTTGATACTGGTTGAAGGCATTATGATGCTTTTCTTTACTTTGTTTAAGATACAGGGCATTAATTAAATGTTAATCAGCTAATCCTTGATCTTGAGCAAGTCTTTCTTCAGTGGCATTTATATTCGAATATGTTAAATGCCTTTGGTTCAGTTCATATCTAGATCAATTAAATCTGCCCCACCCCCTGTGCACACATGCACACACAGTGCTAGCTCTCATTATGGCATCTTTGTACATTTGACCTGATCAAGATCCACTTTAAATTTTATTTCTGCATCGACTTCATAACAAAATAATTATAGTCTACCCACGTTGGCCGGTCCTAACTGACATAGAAATAGAAGTTTGGACTCTAGTGAACAGTTGCATGGTTTTGTTTTAGAAAGCTTGATCATTTGTAAGCACCAACCAATGGCTATCACATTAGCCATGAACTATGTGAGGAAAGAATCCAAGGCCGAATCTGGCAGGTGTTGGGTAGATACTATGCAAGTTCAAGATTATACCCGACAAATGAGCTTCAGTGACAATAAAAGTATTAACAACTAAAATTGTTGGCTACATTAATAAATACAGATGTAACAACATTCATTTGTCGTAAATGGAAAGGGAATAAACGACAAAATTGGACCTTGGAAAATTCATTAGAAAATTTTGATTTGGACTATATTATGAAATATTCACGATGGCCAGTCCTAACTGACATAGAAATAAAAGTTTGGACACTAGTGAACGGTTGCATGGTTTTGTTTTAGAAAGCTTGATCATTTGTAAGCACCAACCCATGGCTATCACATTAGCCTTGAACTATGTGAGGAAAGAATCCAAGGCCGAATCTGGCTAGTGTTGGGTAGATCCTATGCAAGCTCAAGATTATACCCGATAAATGACCTTTAGTGACAATAAAAGAGTTAACGACTAAAATTGTTGGCTACATTAATAAATATAGATGTAACAACATTCATTTGTTGTAAATGGAAAGGCAATAAATGACAAAATTGCACGTTGGAAAATTCATTAGAAAATTTTGATTTGGATTAGTTTATGAAATACTCAACTCTCTCTGTCTATGTACAAAAGTGATCAACATAAACATAATTATTCTGGCATGTTTATGCATATGTCATGTGGGGGCTTTAAAAGTCTATGAGCAAACAAACATAAAGTATTGCATTGGATATTTTCTTTCTTCTCTTTTATGTGTTGGTTACTTGAGTTTACTAGGAAGTTGTTGTCTATAGTTTGAGTTCCATTTATTTCTGAAATGTTGCTTATAATGATTGAATTCAAGACTGCTGGTTCTTTGAGTTGTTATTAGCATAACAAGTATAAATTGATCCCATTTCAAGTCTTCATTTAACTCTTGTGTGGCTTTTCTTGTCTGTTTTTTTTTCATTACTTACCTATGGTAGTAATCCGGTTGTTAAGCAAGCAATTCATCTAAAAGCTTAAGCTATTAGAAAATGGGTCAATAATGTATATCAAGCTTTTTAACACTCCCCCTCATGTGCAACCTTGAACTTGCACGAGGAGACACACAAACACGAAATAGAGCATAGTGCAATTTTTCCACAAACAAACTGAATGGGAAATAAATGCAAACAAAGAAGCTTTAACCCAAGTCCTCTCATAATCAAGGCTCTAATACTATACTAAGCAACTAATTCATCTAAAAGCTTATACTATTAGAGAATGGGCCAACAATGTATATCAAACTCTCAACACCGGTAATATATTTGTGTTTTCTTAGAGGAGCATATTCTACATAAGTTGTAGAGATTTCATGGAATTTATAAAGGTTTAATGACTGAACATAACAACATATGTGTAAGTGTGCAGTAATTAATAAATGATTATTTTGATCATTCAAGGGTTTCTGACTTTAAGCAAATCTATAATGTGCAACTGAGCTTAGTTAAAAAAAAAAAAATTATTGGTAAAGGTATACATATAAAACAAGGCGCCTCGAAAGAGGTGAACCTGTATACAAAAAAGGGAAAGGCCTTTTAATTAAAGCATTAAGACCCCCAAAAAAGTTACAAAGCTATCTAGATACAAAGGATATTCATTTTTAACTCAAAAATGAAGCATCTTCAGAAAGTAATCTTTGAACCTCCAAATTGGCATCTCTTCATCTTCAAAAATACGCCTATTGCGCTCATGCCAGATAACATACTTGGGAGATGATAGCCTCTTCTCCTCAAGTTATCTGCCGTAAGAATAGCACCTTAGGTTGCCAACTAGCAGAAAAACACAGCTTTCCTTGGAATCTTAGATTTCCAAATGAGTTGCCACGGGAAAGAGACCTCTCTCCGACCCGCCAAGTGCTTATAGAAGGAGCGCACTGTAAATTTCCTATTGCCATGAAGGTTCTCCTAGGTTTTTTTATCCGGGGGGGGATATGTATTAATGATAAAAAGAATGTTTAGTGAGCATCCCCGAGTTAGTTGCTTATAGTACTCTTTGTTTTGTTCTTGGCCTCTTATTGTTAGGCCTTGCGTGGTGTAAGCACCTTTGAGTTGATTAGAAGAACACAGTTCATTGTCATCCTGAAGCCCTCCTATGTGTTTGTGTGTGAGAGAGAGAGAAAGAGGCAGAGATGTGAAAATTTTGTTACCTTATCTCTATAAAGAAGTAGGACAAATTCTAAATTAAATCTGGAACTTACTAATAGAAAATAAAAAGATGAAAAGGACAAAGCTGGGATACTTAGATAATCAATTTGCATATATATTAGGTGTTCAACTAAATCCTCTCTCTTGACAATAGTAGGAGTCAGATATGTAGATGGACTTAGTATGCTAACTCTGGGCCCAATTGGGTTCTTGATATTGATTAAGGAATTGCCATAGAAAAAAATAGCAACGGTGAGAGTTTTTTTTTTTTTCCTTCTCAGTACTTGAGAGTACTTCACAATGCCATACATATTGTGCATGATGAACATTATTTCAAAGCTCACAATTTCCTATTTTAGACTTAAACTTGTAGGCCTTCTTGTAGAACTTCCTCCAAAATACAGTTTGAGTACGCATTATAAATATATGTATTTGTAGTAGTACCCATTGTTCTTCTCTATAACATAGTCACAAAGAGAAGTCAAACATGTTCTTGTTAGGCAAAATCCCAATGAAGAGAAATTTAGTGAAGTGGAATATCTAAGTGCATGTAACAAAGTGGCTTTAATTGAAATGAAAATTAAGTTTATATCTTTTCCTCCATTTCTCTCTTGTAAAATATATTGTATAAAGATAGCCCTTAGCCTTGCAAAACAAAGCAAGCTACGTGTTCGACTTTTGATCGGTTTAGTTAGCAACTTGTTTGAGATCATTCGAGAGATAAGCAAGCTAAACATGAATATATTTTGAAACTTAATAATTTATTGAGTTAAGATAAACTAATAAGTACTCTAATATTATATTAAAAAAATCAAACTATTCAAGTTTCACTTGCGATAAGCTAGATTAAAGGTTCGTTCGAGATTGATTCAACTTTCAAGACATACATTAGTCAAACTTGAGCACAAGTTAAAGTTCGTTAATTTTAATAAGCCAAACTTGAATAGTTCACTACTTGGCTCATTTGTAGTCCTTCCAAAAAATTTGTATTAGAGCCAACCCAATATAATGCAAAACCAAGAGTTTAAATATGAAGGCCAGCAAAGATAAATAGTTAACAAAAAAGTGTGGAATGAAAAATCTTGAGCTTCCCAACTGAAAAAACAAAACAAATAAATAAATGAAAAGTTTAATCTTCCATTTGCTCAAGTTCATGGCATTTGAATCATTCTTACAGCACGCGTTCTCTGAGCTTTTGAAAGCACTTCTTTTGATCCAAACTTGAATAGTTCACTACTTGGCTCATTTACAGTCCTACCAAAAAAACTGGTATTAGGGCCAACCCAATATAATGCAAAACCAACACTTTAAATATGAAGGCCAGCAAAGATAAATAGTTAACAAAAAAGTGTGGAATGAAAAATCTTGAGCTTCCCAACTAAGAAAACAAAACAAATAAATAAATAAAATTTCAATCTTCCATTTGCTCAAGTTAATGGCATTTGAATTATTCTTACAGCACCCATTCTTTGAGCTTTTGAAAGCACTTCTTTTGATCCAAACAAAGTAACTAATAATAAAGGGGACTATTTTGCAACCACCCTTGCTAGAGGCTGGCCTCGAGTTATTGCACAATAAATGTGTTTTTTTTATTACTTTTTTTGGGTAATTTATTGCGCAATGAAAGTTAGTTGAATATATGTCTATGTGTGGACCTTCTCATCAACTCTCTCTCTCTCTCTCCCCCTCTCTCTATCCCTCTCACAGTGGCATACATATACAATTAACGCTCTTATAATTAATATTCAATAAGTTAATAATCTCTAATAATTAATAATTTTTTTAGAAAGAAACTCGGTTCTATGGTGTGTAATTAATAGTTCTATTACCTAATAATTAATACTTTTTTTAGAAAAACTTTTTATCATATCAATTATTAGAAAGATAAAATAGTTGTATATGTACTTATATATATATATATATCCATTTATGACATGTTTTGGTAATTATGTTTATTAATTCTACATTTGAAGTCAAAAGTATTGTGAGAGGGAAAAATTATGACATCAAGAAAATTTTGGCTTATATAAAAAAAATTGTTTAGTGGTGGTACAACGAGGCATCTTAGATATTTTGGCTTTATATTGCAAATTCAAATTTGAGTAAATTTTGTTTTAAAATGTATGTCTCATTCAATACGCCAATCTGTACTCTTATTATGAATTTGAAGTGGTTTTGCTTTTCATTTAGTTTCATCCAGCACCTTCTGCAAACCAGGTGACAAAATCAGTTTCAAGGGAAAGGAATACATCTCTCTCTCTCTCTCTCTCTCTCTCTCTCTCTCTCTCTCTCTACGTGTATATACATATATATATATAGATAAAGGGCGTGGATTCTGAGGTGAGAGGCGTTTTCTTCATATAAATATAGTTTGCTTCCAACCCTAGTCTTCCTCTTCAAATCTTCTTCATCTCAGACCCTTTCCTGAATCAACCTCCCTAAAACCCGCTAAACCAACCCTTTAGTGTTCTTTTTGGAACTAAGAACCCTTCAGTGTTCTCCATCACAGTTTTCACCACTCATGGCACAAAGGGAGAGTAAAAGAGCAAGACTGCATCGAAACAAACCTACTCCAACCAGTCAAGAAGCAATAGCAGGAGAAGATCGAATTAGTTCCCTGCCTGACGTTATAATCCATCACATCCTCTCTTTCCTTCCCATAAAAAATATAGCCCGAATGTCAGTCTCATCAAAAAGGTGGGAGTTTCTTTGGGTTACATATCCAATCATCGAACTTGATGAAGAATGGATCAAGGCGGTCGGTTTGGTGATGCGCAGAAAAAAATTCCGAGACTGTTTGAGAGCATCTTTGGCTTGCCGAAACATGAGGCACTTGCAAAAGCTTAGGATTCAAACAAAGACGATCCGGTGTGACTTTGAACTCAATCTATTGGTGGATAGATTTGTAGATTTAGCAATCCGAGGTAAAGTACAACATCTTGATCTAAGCTTTGCTAGTGAACCCATAACACACTTATATAAGGAGAAGTGTGATATCTGTTATGTGTTACCAGAGATTATCTTTTCCTCTGGGTTATCTTTGGGCTGTTTAATGGTTAAAGGATGTCAATTTGAGGACTATAATGTGGTGAATTTTCCATTCCTTAGAGAACTTTTTATGGAAGATATTCACATAACCGACCAGATGTTCAAGAGGATGATCTATTGTTCTCCTTTGCTAGAAAACTTGAGTCTACAAGAGTGTCATGGGTTGGAAAAGCTTAAGATTTTTAGCCATAAACTCAGATGCTTGGTTATTAGCCATTGTAGAGAAATAAAAGAATTCAATTTTTATGCCCCAAACCTCCAATCTTTCAAATACGAAGGATATCACTATATAAACAATGAAGGTCTGGCAACACAAGAACTCCATGAATTCAGATCCATTACTTTTTGTTACCTTCACACCCTATATCTATCACGTCTACATATGAAAGACAGTGTGTTGCACCAAATGCTTTCAAACTACCCAAACCTTGAGACCATGGAGCTAAAAAGCTGTTTAATTTCAAATAGGGTTCAAGTTTCTTGTGAAAAACTCAAGAAATTTGTGGTTGATGACTCTGATTTTGAGGAATTTGAAATCTCGGCTCCAAAACTTGAACACTTTATGCATTCTTGTTTTGTTGGAGCAAGTAAACTCAGACGCTTTGGCATCATGAAATTAAGAAATCTCGTCACTCTTTCACTAGGAGGGATTCTTTTTGCAACGGATGAGTTCCTTCACTCCCTGATTTCAAACTGTCCCCTCCTTGAAACTTTGTATTTAGTGCGCTGCATTTGGCTAAAGCGTATGAAGATTTTCAGTCAAAGTCTAAATGTTTTGAAAGTGAATGACTGTCAGAATTTGGAGGATATGGAGATTGTGGCGCCAAAACTCCAGTACTTCACATACACCGGCTTTACATTGGAGTTTTGTAGTCTGATTGCATCTGATTTACTTGAAACCGAGTTACATTTGCTAGAACTCAATCATTATGATCTTATATATCATTGTCAACCTATCGAAGTGAGGAGATTTCTTCGGAAGTTTGGCAATTCAAGAAGCATGAAATTGGTTAGCAGATGTGCCGTGGTATGTTCTCGTGGTCCAATTCACTTGTTTACTCGCTGATTCACTCACCAACAAACACACACACCCACATATTTATTTCTTATTGTTCTTAATACAAGTAGTTTGTGGCATAGACACGAGTTTGAGAAATGAATACAAGGTACAGTCTGGGAAACAAAAGAGAAAACTTAATCTTAAGAAGAGATGGATACAGAAATTTTTAGTTTGGGGATGACCGAGAAAATAAAATGGAAAATCCTTTGTTTTGTCAATTGGTATCCCTTTGGTATCCATAATATGATGTGACATCATGTAATACTTTTGGCTCCTACATATATGATTTTCAAAAACATCACTTAATGACATGTCACATTGAAGATACAATGGGGATAAAATTTAGGGATATATAACATTACTCAAATTAAAAAATTAGATAAACATCCTGAAACATACAACAAGACTCGAGCATTAAAAAAATAATAATAATAATCCTCATATTATGGGAAAAAACACAAAATAAATGTTAAGAAGACATTAGTCATTAAATTATTTAGAAGTGGGATACATGCAAGGAAAAGAGTTTATGGTAATATTGGTTTACAGACTTCTTCATTAATTCCTCCATATCAATTAAAAGGAAAGAAATATAATTAAGTCAAAATGCAATTATTTGATGTAATTTGTCAATATATATTAGTACATGAATGGCAATATTCATCTTCAAGAGTATATTATCAATATTGAATACCTTGGATCTTTCTCACTACTATGAAATTTTCTTGGTTGCATTTTATGTCAAGTGTGCCATCATTCCTGAGGATCTAAATGAGGAGGAGGATCTATGCATGTCTCTACCACCATATCACTGGAGACATCTAAAGGTCATGATGGACAGCCTGATAGAAACGGATTACATTTTTTTGTTATCTGGAGTGCTCCGCTATTCATCTTGCCTAAATACTTTGTTAATAAAGTTGGAATCAAGTTCCGTCCAGCTTCAGGTGCCAAAGTTCTTCCTTATATTATTTATTTTTTTTGCAATTTTGTAGATATATCTATCTCTTTTTTCTAACAACAGCTTGTATATCAATGCACAATGAATTTCCTATATGTTTCTAGTTTGAGAACTTCCAGCAAATTGAAAGGACAAACTCTCCAAACTCCCATAGTACTGCTCAGGATTGTGTGAGACAACACCTAGTAGGAGTAGGTATGGACGGATTTGAAGGTAGTGACATGGAAATGAGGCTGGTGAAGTTTTTGCTCCTCAAGGCAGAGTCATTGAAGATCATGTCAATTTCAATCAAGGAGGAAACACGCATGCATCGTTCTAATATAATGGAGGAGATAAATAAATACTTCAAGGCTTCTATAGCTTCGGAAATAGTTTTCTCTTGAATACTACTAGGGCTTCTCAATCCTTTCATGTTGTTAGCTCTAGCATGCCTATCAGTTCAAGCCATGGTCCAGATCCTTAACTTAAAACGCAGGTGTTGCAGCCTTTATGTTGGTGTGTGCTCTACTTTTTGTTCATCTCAGTCTTGAAAACTTTTGAAACTTCAGGCTGATAGCCTAGCTTTGTGTGTTGTCCTTGGAAGCTGTTTGACTTTCTTATTTAATATTTTCTTTGGCATTTTATTTGTAAGTTCGTTAATTCTAGTACTGTTACAGACACTTGCCGGTGTAACGAACTGTTTTGGTTAATGGTCATGATGGATGTGAAATTCAATTACTTCGACATAGTAGGGTGAGGGTGGTGTAATAGACCATTATGGTACATAACGGCCATGATGGACGTGAAATTCAATTTCTTAAATAGTGGGATAATGGTCATGATGGACTTGAAATTCAATTCCTCCGAGATAATGGGGTTTAACAAGTGCAAGAGCTAATGTCACATTAGGTGACGTAACGGCTATGATTTCAAATCATGGCAGTAGATTTTAGTATTAAGATCAGCTAATATAGTTTTGCCAAATGTTGATGTATGAACACAATGAAAATGGCATTTAAACGTGCACCTATTCTGGTACTTTATAAATGAGACTTGATATGGCTTTAAAAGTGTCAAAGCAAATAAGCATAACTACATTGAGAACAACTATTTTCCTTACTTTGCTTTGTTTCTGTATTTGCTTTCTTTTATTCTTCTGTTTTAGTTTCATTTGCATCAAGAGTTTAAGGCCCTCATTTATGCAATGTTGCTAGCATAAGACTTAGGATGAACAAAACATTGCAATATGAGTGCTTTCTTGTATTATTCATAAGGCTTCTAATAGAAACATGCAAATTGCTTTCGTTATAGTCACTAGAAAATCTAAAGCCAGTATAAGCTCCTAACGGCCTTGATTGTTATCATGGCTCTTTTGTTGCTTTGTTTCTTGTTATGGTTCTCCCGTGGCCTTCCTTGTACATTTGTTAATTTTGTGAATTAATTTACCAACTTTTTTCCCAAAAAAGAAAATCCCATTTCCTTATACAACAGTGCTTCTATAAATAATATATATATATATATATATAGGTAGCCTTAGAAACACCCTAAAAGACCATATATGGACCCTTACACATTCAGGGTTAAACGACCATTGCTTAATTCATTCAAATATATCCCATATTCTACCTAGCACTTGTATGCTTGTACATTTGTCCACATTTAGCCTGAATTTTCTTCAAGATTAGGACCCATAGGCAGAAGTATACTGGGTCAAATGCCTTCAAAATGGAGGAACGTTGTCAACCCTAGTGTACCCCATAAGCACCCCCATATCATGACCCATTAAAATGCCTTTGAATAGAAGTCTTCAATTTCTTGAACTTTTCAATATTTAGCCAATCTTTTCTTGAGCTAATTAATCTATTTTGCATTGATACTTAGAGCTAATTTTGGAGAATTTTAAATTTTGAAGAATAGATTTTAAAAAAATAAATTCTAAAAAGTAGATTCTAAGTATTTTGATGAAATTAGTTTATGATACTAGAATAGCTTAACAAGTGTTTGGTTAAGACTATTGAAAGTGATTC
The DNA here is from genome assembly GCA_008638375.1 of Nyssa sinensis. NCBI lineage: Eukaryota > Viridiplantae > Streptophyta > Magnoliopsida > Cornales > Nyssaceae > Nyssa > Nyssa sinensis. The sequence goes on from CM018046.1 coordinate 49,035,185, forward strand.
TAATCCATAAGAGTAAATTTGGTCGTTTATATATTATTAGATAGCATTCAGTTTGTTTGATAGTATTATAAAATTAAGTTATTAAAATTTAATTTTATAATCACACAAATAGTGGTATTAAATTATTCTTTTATTATTATAAGTTAAAACAAATATTTTTATTTTAAAACAGGAGAGAAAAAAAATAAAAGGGGAGAGAAAGAAAGGGAAGCGTGAAAAAGGAAGAGAGAAAAAAATTATGCTACTTTTTTGGTAATAAAAGGGGGGGGGGGGGGAGAGGAAAACGAGAGAAAAGGAAGAGAGAGAAAATTCTGCAATAACTTTTTTTTTTGTTTGTCCTTAATAGGACATAAAAGGAAATATCATAAAAGATTGCAACGATACTCAATTTCTGCCCTGGTTTTCTCATAAATAAAGCAAACTTATGGTAAAAATCTTGTCTGACATTTTAGTTATTAAAACGAACATGATTGGCGTTTTTTTAATCACATTCTACGTTAGGCTTGGACCACTACCCAAAGCAGCGTTGGCCGGATCCAAATAGAAGCCATCTCCAGCTCAATTTTTGGGCCTGAAGCTCAGCCAAACATAAAACCCGTTTTGGAAGCCCACTTTTTCTCACCAAGCAGCTCATGCATTATGTTGGGGCAAATGAGTTTGAGTTTTGTAGCTCCCAATGTCTCCCTTTCTCAGGGATGCTCAAAAGGTATGTTATCTTCTTCGCAATCTCAACCAGGGTAAATATGGAGTCGGGTTGCAAATTTTATACTTCTCAATTATTGAGGGAAGGGAGTTTATGTGGCTGATGTAGCAAAATTTTAATAAAATTACTAACTATAATTTTTCAATTGCATATAATTTAGGATTGTTACCTTTCGGTTACAGATTCATGATTTTTATTATGATAGTTTAGGCTTGAGAAGTAACTCTATTTTCTTTACATATTAATTACAAATGCTTATACAACCTGTTGAATAAAAGCATCACCTCTCAACCCGCTATGAGAAAATTATCCACCTTCAGCGTTTCAATGAATTTGAGAAGGAATGTCTTCAGTCTTGTCAGCGTCAAATGCATCTCAAAACTCATAGTACCAAATCATTCATCATGCTAATTTTCTTGTCTATCATTTAACAATAACTTTGGAAATTACTGAGTTTTCTTTAGAATTATATTTCATTATTATCAAAGTCATTAAGTTGAATTCAGTTTTCTAATTGCTGTAACTGAGTTATTAAAAAAGAAATTCTCCGTTAACATAGGAGCAAATCAGAGTTAAAAGCAGCTAACCATGGAGCTCCCCACATAACTCCAGCACCAGCTGCGGGCTAATACAACTGCAGCTACCTTTCAAAGAGCCGAGAAGTATAGAGCGCAACAATAAAAAACCAACCAGAACAGGTGCCCAGAGGGGGAACTTGCAGCACATCATTTATCAATATTGGTTGAAAGCAGCATGAAAAAATGAGCTTGCACTCAAAAAATATTACTAAAAACAAAACAAAGGTGAGGACAATGCAGTCGGCTTCAACGAACATTTTATGTCAACATTTTCTGCTAGGAAGCTTTTAAATTATGGCTTTTTAATAGTGAATCATTCACTCGAGATGAAACTGTAAAAATAAATTAACACTTGATAGTTTTGTACATAAAACACACAGTAGAACAAAGGAACAGAAACTAGTATTTCATTCGACAATTGCAAAGTACAACAATAACATTTCGTACAGTTTACAAAAATTTAGAACTCGGTAGCTACACAAAGTTCAAGAGTGACTAGTGTGGTATAGCAGATCCAAAGAAAAAAGAGATCTAACGTGAATGAAGAACTGATTCCGGCAAGTCAAAGGTAACGACAAATATACCTTACCCAAACCCAAGCTAAAATACTAATAATCTCGATCAAGTAGTTATTATGATTCAATAATATATTTAATTCAATTGGGAATTCTTTGATGCATATCGTATCTTATTGAAATTGGAGCTAAAGAAAACTTCCATAAAATTCCCTTCCATAATCACAAGTTAATTATTATGAATGCCACAAATTCCGGGGAACTATCATTGACAACTTACCCAAACAATTGTCTTGCAAAATACAAGGCAATACCCAAACGCTAATCGAAAAAATAAAAAACCTGTCATTCTGTGGTTACTCATACTTAAACTCGACTCAAATTTAAATTTGAATCAAAAACCATTGAAAAACAAAAACTTCTTCCCTAGACACAACCTCACACCTAATATGTTTTTACTCTTAACTAAAACACAAAACATGTACCTTCATAACAGTAATTAAGACCATGGATCTCAAATCCAGGTTTTACTCAAATTTTAAGTGGGTAAAATTGAGTCACCACACCACTGGAGATGCTAATAACAACCAAAGAAATAATAATACTCAGCCCTCCAAATTGATCTTACTTGCAAGTAAGATGTTGTGCTGATATTTAACTCCTATCCCGTAGAACATGCAAGAGAAGAAGCTGATAGACAACACACAATTTATGAGTTTTTCAGACTCTCCAACCACCAAAAGGGTGCGAGTATAGTTAAAACTCAATCTCAATTCCTAATCCCATCTAAAAAAATAAATACATCAAAAAATTCCTATCAAGTCTGATTTGAGTAGGTGCCCGGATTTGGGTTTCAGTTTATGTAAAAATAAATTTGAGTAAAAAATTAGGAAGGCTTTGACTCAAATTTAAGACAATGCACTAATTATAATGGATACATGATAAGAACAAGTGGATTCAAATTATTGCATTTTAGCCTCTGTAAAATCCAGTAATATCATGTGAAATGCAGCTTCACCAAGTAGGTTCTCCCTGTAAAAACAGGGCTTGGCTCCACTGCACCTCACTAGAGAACGGATTGAATCATCATTGGCAATTAAATATTACCAAAATCTGAAAAATGAATACTATACAGCAAAGATTCAGGAACAATCAAAAAAATTATACAGGAAGATCCAATCCTTTCTAAAAATCAACATTACCCGTCGATAACTCATTTCTCACATCTAACTTTATATAAAAAGACATAGGGCTCAGAGTATATAGCAGCTCTCTCAATCAAGAATTTTCTGAAGCAGAACTGACGTTTTAAAGCTGTATAATCATCATCACTGCCAAAACTATATTTCAAATTCAAGAATAAATTTCAAACAATTAAAAAAGACGGAGTCATGCACAAAAAATAAAGCATCAGAGTCGGCTCATATCAAGAAATTCAACCATTTTATCCTCTTATGCTTCATCGATTGCTCTCAGAAGCGCGGATAATGTATAATCATAGCCGAACAATATATTCCAAAACAACTGAACCTACATTAAAATAAATCAATTTCCTTCACACAATTTTCTCAGAAAAAAAGAAGAGAAAATATAGATCTATAGCGGATGTTTTTAGAGGCAAAACAATGAAGAGAGAAGTTAAACCCCCACGTTAACACCGCCGGGATCGATCTATGCCCCCATGACTAGACCTTTTTTTCAGTTTGATCAGAAAAAAAAAAGGCTAAAGGTGTTGAGGGCAAAGCAGATTACAAAACAAGACTTTGATAAGAGAATAAATTGAAAGAAATTAGATGTGGCCGTTGATTTGACACAGTTCAACCGTTGAATAGAGGTACAGGGCTAAACTGCAACACTGAACGGCGGCGATTTAGCACGAGCATTGGGGCTTCTTCGTCACCCAATGATTCTGAGAAGCCCGGGGTGCAACGTGCAAGTGGGAGAAATTGAAAACTGAGACACACATACACAGATATAGCAAAAGAGAGAAAAAAACGACGAGAAAAACAGGGAGACCTCGCAGCAGGTAAGATGCCGAGGCTTGTAGAAACCCTAAAATTAGCAAAATGTTTCAGAAAATATCATCTTCCAAACGAGTATAGCAGTTTTGGTTTATATAGAGAAACCCTAAAAACGCTAGCTTTTTTGGTCGTTCTCTCTATGGGCGGATAAAAGCCCAGCCCGCCTTGGACAGTCCTTGTTCATAGAGTTGTTTCTGCACAGCGAACGCCTATATAGTTCTATCAGGAAACCACTACAATCATTAATCATACCATATCATGTGTTAAATGAGAGCTTCTGTTGGCACTCCTTTTTTGCTAAGAGGTGCAATCACATTTTTCTAAAAAATAAAATTACTATAATCAACATAAATATAATTATTATTATTTTAAGTTAGAATAATTAAGGAATTTCAATTTTAAAATGGAGCTTCTTTAGTTAAAAGGGAGTGTGAATAGTATTATCAACTTTGAATACATCTAATTACTAGGCAAATTATGTGTATTGATTAAGTCTTATCCTCGATTAAATAGTAAAAAAAAATTCGTTATTCTTGTTAATCATAACATGCAAAAAGTGTAAATTAATTATTTTCTAAAAGAAAATTAGTATAAAAGTGAGATAGATTCTCTAATAATTAAGATTTAATAATTGATATTAAATTTTTAGATAAATCGAATTGGTTTCAAAGTGAATAATTAACAATTCTGTAATTTAGTTAAAACAATTAAATTAAATTATTAATTATTGGAAGAAAAATACACTTGAACAATAATGGGCAAACTTAAAATTTTGGCCCGACCCAAAATTTTTCACTAAAATTTGGTCACAATAGTATACAGATCAAGTGGCAGCCCACTTAGCAGCAACGCAGACGCCAGCGGCCCAGTAGCCATGGCTGCACAGAGCAATGGACCCGGGGCCTTCCAACCTGATGCAGCAGCTTCGCCTTTTTCTGATGGCTTCTTCGAACCCCGGTGGGTAATGCGGAAAAAGCATAATCTCTCTTCCTAACAAACCGAGCAAAACCAAACAGCCCCTAAACATTTCATAAAGTCACTCGTGAACTGTAGAGTGAGAAATAAGCACCAAAGAAATGGGATCCATTATAAAAAAAAAAAAAAAATAAGGTGCAACTCAGGATGAATTGGGTTAGGATTGAGTTATGTTCAAGTTTAATTCAAAATTTAAAATTGTTAACATGAGTCCAGTCCGTGATTTTGAATCCGAAAACCCAACCTGAGTCCTAGACAAAATTAAAATCCATGAGTATCGAGTTCAACCTGACCCGAATCGGATTATTTATTCTATTTTTTTATATTTTATTCACAATTTTTTTAATAAATTACTATATTTTTTTCTTATTTTAATTATACACTAAAAGCTCTAATAATTTCTCATAATTTCTCCTTCTAAAAAAAACTAAGAATCATTAAAATAATTTCTTCAACATAATTTAATTTTGAAAAAAATATTAGAAGTCGAAAACTTTTTGAAATTATAAAAATATAAATAGTAATTTTTGTAAGAAAATCCTTATAAATTAAATGAAGTATAACTAAAGTATAAAAAATATAATATATAAAATATTAAATTCAAGTTCGAATTGGATTAGGGTTTTCAAAGTATTAATCCTAAATCCAACTTTAATTTAAATTAGACTTAAATTTTTTTGTCCCAAACTCAACTAAAAGTATAAAAGATGAAGCACAAATCCTAAAAAATTGAGACTTGAACTCGAATTAGATTCAAGTTCGCTCACCCACATTATACTCCGAAAGGAAAAGAAAAAATGCATTGTCTGAAATCAAAATAAGTAGTAGTGAAATAAGTGAGATGTTGTAAAAGAACACTACTAGAGCGTGATGATTGATATTCTTAAAAAAATTGTAACAGCCAATGTTCTGAAAAGCCTTATCATTCATATCAAAATACAGTAAATAATTCAGTACTCAAAGAGTATAAATTTCAATGGTGAGATGAAAGACCGCACAAGTATAGAAATATATTATAAATGCATGTATGTAATTTTTAATCTAATCATCGGGAGTATTGGTTCAGGAGTATTGTATAATTTTTTTTAATCAAATATGTGCTTACACTGGCCAAGAAAGTTGTATAGTGACATCATGCACCAACATGATTGGGTATAGCCATAACCACCACAAGATACTATAACACAGTTGACATGCTAAAATGGCGATAAAATAGTGACTTTTCGATGCTATGTATAATCAAAAGGTGGAGTGACGGATGTAAATTCGTTGGATTGAATCAAGTGACCGTTTGTCGCACCATTTGCGGTGGGTAAATAGAGTTTTGAGGACACAAAGGGCAGGTAATTGGTTAATATCGAAATACAACGAGCAAGATTATGAGTGACACAAAGTGCTTGAATCCGGTGACAATTACAAGATAGTCCTAAAGATCCATTCGATCTAATTTGGATACAATCAAAAGTCAAACCATTTAATTCTTGAATTTGATATTATCAAATAAGTCTAAGTATTAGTCGAATTAATCATGATTTTCAAATTTAACAGTATTTCATCAAAATCTAGTTGAGTCCCTTTAAGATTCTTATACTTGATTAACTCTCCTAAAAAAAAGTTTTTCTTGAAAAACTCTTACTCTTCTCTCATAGGGATGCTTAAATACTTAGGGACAAGTTCTCAAGAGACTCCTTGAGTTTGGCACAGTGGATATAGTATCAAAAGGTATTATAGACACATTATTCAAGATATTTAGAATTTTGTGGTATAGAAACTAAATTTTGATGAACTTCCAAAGACATCCATCCCATGACCCATACATGGAACGCCCAGGGTTCTTTTAAAATAAGAGGTTCCACCTATATTCCACAAACCTTCTATTATCTTTCATTCCATAACCATCTTTTATATTAGACTGCAATGCCCATGTGAGTAGTTTGTTATGAGTGATGCCATACCCTACCAAACTCATGTGACTATTATAAATAGCTCACTCATATCACTGTAAATAGTACCATAACTATCATAATCTCTTTGTAACTAGTACAATCGCTCCTTCTTTAAGTAAACCTGAAGAGTACATAAAACAATGGTTGATGCCACTGTATATTCAATACAGTTAATCAACACTTACGTTCATTTCCTACATTCTCATAGAATCTCTCTTGATTAGATTACTTAGACTTTTCTCTTTGCCGTTACATTCCGGGATCCATGGCCATTTGATGAAGATTATTCACTCCCTTTGTGAATTTCTCTTTATAATTAATTGATCACTTCCAAATCTACATCGATTATAAATAGCCATCATGTCTTCTTTATTAAAAAGATGTCACAAGTTCAAGTTTCACGCTTAATTAACTATTGAAAGTAAAAAAAAGCTCATATGCGAAACAATCAACACTCCAAACTCAGATCACACAATTTCATTCCAATTTTGATTTTAAAATTTTGGGACATTGTAAATTGTATTTACTAAAAATAGATTGAGAAAGAGTCACATGCTAGTTATTAAACTTTTGTAAAAGGATTTAAATACTCATTTTTGTACTCTTCATATTTATTAGTAGGATTGCTTCACTACAATACTTATACTTCACCATCTTGCCAAATCACATATATATTCTTGATATTTTAATTGGCTGCATTTTGTATTTCGTATATTGCCTCCGTTGCACAACAATTAGCATATTAGAAATGAAAATTGATGGATCTTATACACAAGTTCTACCTAGTGTAATATTTATGTTACGAACATGTTACATACAATTCCAAAAATACTTGGTTTCAAATCAAAGTGCTCTACATTCTTTAATCACATGATTCATAATATTGTTTTGCATAAGATTATATCTTCAATAATAGTTAAAAGCTACGTGATATATGAGTTGATTCTTGATATTTTTATTATTAGGTAGTTATCATGAATTCATCTAGATTTTTTATGATTCGTTTACAACCCGAGACTATCTAAAAAATAGGTAATGAGAAAAAAAGACTCCTTTTTATTTTTGTACCCGTTTTATCTCTTATGTTGTAACTCACTTATATAAAAGTATATTTTTTAGGGTTTTAACTTAGGAGAAGATAGTGGTCATTAGAGAAAAATTAGTTTAAGATTTTAAAGGTTTTTTTGTTTTTGTAATTTCTTTGATACATTGTAGATTGATCATCGTTATCCGTGAACATAGTCATTTTGCTGAATCATATAAATCTTATGCCTTTTCTGTGATTTTTGTTTATTTTTACTTGTTTGATATCGATTTATTATTTATTTCATCGCTTCCACACAACACCTATATATGTAATTAGTGTAATATAATAGGTTGGATGAAAAAAAAATAAAGAAAAAATACTAAAAAATTCTTAAAATAATTTTTTCAATATAACAAAGTCAAAGATATATTTTTTCTATCTAAAAGGTTCAAAAAAAAAACTTTTAATACAAAAAGTCAAATTGTTAACTTTCATCTAAACACTGTTAGAAAATATTATTATTAAACTTAAAATAACATTCAAGATACATTTTAAAAAATGCTAAATAATAAATACAACAAATTATTCAAGCTTAAAAAAAACATAAAATTTTTTATTTATCTAAAATGCCTAAAAAAATAAAATTTTGATTTATAAAATGTTATTCTTTTTTGGGATTAAAAAATTTTTTTATATATTTTTTAGTCTTTTTTTTAAATATATCTTAACGATCATTTTAGTATAATCAGTAATATTTTTAATTAGTGTTAGGATGAAAGTTGTAATTATACGTTTTTTATATTAAAAGATTCTTTTTTTTACTTTTTAAATGAAAAAATATATATTATGAATTTTTTAGATTGAAAATTTTATTTTAGAAATTTTTTAATATTTTTTTCAAAAATATAAAAACAAAATTAGATCTTCAGTGGGCCCAAGTCCAACTGAGTAGAACTTTTGTGATACTATGTAGAACTTGTGCTGCATCTTTGGAGAGTAGATGCAAAAGCAGTTTCTGTCTCTGGCGCTGACCTGTAGTTTTGAAGATAGGTTAGCACTCACCAAGTGACATGGCTCGTTATCCATTTCCTCATCCCCATATCTCCCACAAGTAGGTCCCACTACCATTGACAGAAAGCGACAATTTTTACCTTTGTCATGTTCTGCCCCTCATAGTCGCATGATGAGTGATTATCACAATGACCAGCTCCATTCATATCGAGCAAACTCGAGTTAATTGTGTGACTAGGGTTTAAACATAAATTAAATATATAGATTAAATTTTATTTATCAAAATATAAAATTATTTATAGAAATATATTTTCGAGTGACTAATTACTATAACTATAACTATAACTAACTAGTTACGGAGCTTAAACTATCTACGGTGCCGGCGTAAACTCAGACCAGGCCATATATGTCCAATAAAAAAATGCCATGTGTTGTCTCTTGTAAAAATAAATAAAATTTCAATAATGGAAGAGATGAATAGGATAAAAATCTTATAATTAAAATAAAAATAGGCTCAATCTTATTATTAAAAATAAAAAATAAACTTCAATACTTTTTATTTTTGATTATTTTTTCATGAAATATATATTCGGTGATAAAATCACACTAATTGCACATTACAAATGAAAAATTACAAAAATTATCAAGTTAAAGAATCTTAACCGTAATAATATTAAAACAGTAAAAAACTATCATAGCATGAGACTTTTTTTTCCTTTTGTTTTCCTTTTTAATTATTTTTATCACATATATAACATGTAGATAAAAAATTAAATTTTAATATTTTTTTTTGTTGACATTTTATTACTTTGTTTGTCACATTTTAAAAGTCTTTTTCGAAAAATAATTCAAGAATTTTAGATACCATGAGTATTAATTTTTTAAATTAAGTTTATATTAAATTTGTAGAGGAAGTTTTAGTTTTTTAGATGATTTTTCTTTTATGTGATTATTCAATTAACTTAATTTATTGTGCCAGTCTGAATATATATATATATATATATATATATTTTTTATAAAAAGTTAAAGAACTTTTAGAGAAACTTATCTACTTAACCGAAAAGTCTTGCAAGAACTTGCACACTTACCCAGTTCTCAGGCTCTTCAGTGTCAGCTCAGCTCTCCAACAATTCAGGGCAAAAAATGAGGGTTTTCTCATACTTCAACAGAGCAATCCATGGCCACCCTGCTTTCTCTAAGCTTGTGGTTCTCTTCTCTCTCAGGTTCTCTGAATTCTTTTCATTTTCATTTCGTTTCTTGTTCATTTGATCCACATTTCATTGCATTTCACTCCACTTCAATTTTGCTTTTATTTTTGTATTCACTGTGTATTGGTTTTTGCCTTCTTTCTTTTCTTTCCCTGCAAACCCGTTTTGGGTTTCTTCTTTTAAGTGACTTGATATTTCTGAATGTAATGATTGATTTGTTTCTGTTGGTGTACTGGCGATCATTAACATAACATTGTTGTTCCATGTTAATTTTTTTGGTTCTTAATGCTTGAAGAACCACAATGTGCTCTGATTGGTTTTGTGAATTGGAGAGAGTAATTATCTTCACTCAACATGAAATAGAATTTTATTAATGCAGTATATCAATTTGGTAACTGTCTTTTTCTCTATGCTGAATTGAGTTATTAGTAGTTTTTTTCCCTCTTTATGATGTAGAAAAAGATAGCAATTATATGATCCACCATGAGGAGCTGATCCACCTTTTTAACTATTGATTCAGCCGATTCTTTCAGACTCTTTCTTTGTTCCTGTCCATTTAATATTTACCATTTCAATGATCTACGAGACTATTATCGTCCTAAAAGTCTTCCAGGATCAGTATAAGTAGATCAGATTAGGATTTCCAGCCCTTCACAGTGTTGGTCAGGAGCATGCATTTACCGTCACCATTACATGAACATTAGGTTCTTTTATATCCACGAGAACTTTAGAAATTTGTTGGATCTCTGCTTGAATAAGGTTAAGGTTGAAAAATTCAATGTGATGTCAGAAAAAAAACGATCATCACTATTATAATCATTACTATTACTAAAGTTGAAGTATGAAGTGCAAAGATGAGAAAATAAACTAAATCCTAGATGGATTTCTTAAAAAAAAAAGGCTCTACAAGTAAAACTTTTCGAGGAAATTGAAAACAGTCTAAAGATTCTAAGGTTGCAACAATGAATAGTGCCCCTTGTAGATCATTGAAAATTATTCTTTTAAATCTACATTTCATTCAAAAATTGGACTCTGAATAAACTAGAAAAGGCAAAAACCTTGTTACCGAAAATCAATTTGATTATGACATCAACTGTATTATACTTTCCATATTAAAGATCCATTTTTTATTTTTATTAGTTAACGGTGTCTTGTTTACATTTCAAGTGCTCTTTATTAGTGAAATTGTTTTGAACTCGGTGACTCTTGCTGAATGGTGGGAATTGAGATTTCTGCACTTTTTAGAAATTTGGGAAAGTCTTATTTTGTGATACTTTAGTCAAGTGATCAATATGTACTATGAACAACACACATCAATTATTTACGATAATCCCTCCCGACAAGCACAAGCTTATGGCCAAATGTCTCTTCTGCCTCGCTGGTCCTCCAAACCCACTTGAATATTCAAAGAAAAATTGTTTGATCATTCAATGGATCAAAAAAGATGTTTGGATGGTGGGAGTATGATATAAATTTGACTTCTACACTTATTTGTAGTTGGTTACATAGTTGTTGAAACGTGTATCGGAAGGCGCATCATTTTTTTTAAAATACATATCATATCGTGTATTGTAAAATATGTGTAATTTTTTAAAATATATTTATAAATATGTATATACAAAAATATATCTAGTTTAAAATGATATAAATAACATTTCTCTTTACTTGTTTTAAAAATTAGATATATAAATTATTACTACTTATCCAACAATTAAAAGTCAAAGTAATACCAAACATAGTTGTCTTGTTTTTCAAAAATATTGTATCATGTATCATTAAGTATGCTCATTTATACAGTGTGTAAAATGCTAAAAATAACATTTCAACTCACTTTTAAAAAAATCAACTTAAATTCCATACAATATAAGAGTCAAGATTTATAAATACTACAAGATTCAAGTCAAAATTTAATAATCCAAGTTTCTAACATAGTTCATTAATATCAAAATTTAAATACAAAATCCAAAATTATTCATTTCTATAATCCATCCTATTTTTATCTCAATATCCAATTTCAATGTCATGATATCATCATCATTCTTATTTTTTCTTCTTAAACTTCTTGTACGTGCTCACTCCTCACCCTAATTCTTATCCTCGTCTTCTAAAAGTAATTTCTTTCCTTCTTTCTTGTTTGAGGAAAGATCCCTATGCATTATAAAAAGAGGCAATATAAAATCAAATAAAACAAAAAATGTTTCCATGTATATAACAAAACAACAAAAAAAGTCAAAACGATGTCCTTTAGCTTGATTATGCGTATCGCATGTATCATGCGTATCGAAAGGTATTGTAAGATACATATTGTGTGTCTTACGATATGGTGCAAAAAAATATAATTATAAGATATGTATCGTTTTATGTTCATAGTGAAACATATCGTAAGATACTTACAACTATGGTTGGTTATAAGAAAAAAAGAAATTTTAAACAAAAGTTCCTTTATTCTGTTATGTGGTTGTCATGAATTTACCTGGATTCTTGATGACCCATTTGCGACTCAAAAAATGGGCAATGTGTGGAATGAGCCCCTGCCCCCGGGAAAATTTTTTGACCCGCTTTTGTTTTTGGGCCCGTTTTGTTTCTTTTGTTATAACCCACTTATATAAGGGTATTATCTTTTAGGGTTTTGACTTAGGAGAAGATAGCCATCATTGGGGAAAAAGGGGTTTCGGGAGTTTTTGGCTCTTATAACCTCTTTTATACATAGTGGACTGATCATCACTACCCGTGGACGTAGGCATCTGCCGAACCACGTAAATCTTGTGTCTTCTCTATGTGTTTTGTTTTTTTTTGGCTTGTTTGAGATCGATTTATTGTTTGTTTGATCGCTTCTGCACAACATATTCTTCATTATTATAAAATACAAGGGATTGTTTTACAATTTGACAAAGATGGAAGAGGTTACACTTGACTAGTATAGCTGGACTCTTCTAGGTTTAGTTGGCTTATTGAAGGACTGAGGGAGTGAACTAATTAGAAATGTTCCAGGACTAATCTAAACTAATTTTCTTGAATGATGTTTTAATGACATTTATCCTTGGCAAGGACTCTTTACGACTTCTAGACTCACCCAAGGTGTTATAGTATAATGGTAAAGTATTGGCATGGCATCTAAAAGGAAGGTGTGGGTTAGCACTGTGATACTTATTGTTCAACAAAATACTGATTACAAAATATTGTTCAAAAAAAAGAGCTAAAACATTTATAGGATCCAAAAATTTTAAGATCATTTCTAATTCAATAAATAGAATGTATTCTAGAGATTGGGGGTATCCAAAAGACAACAATTTTTGACATTAATCTCCAATAACTACTAAATTCTAGGAATGCAGATCTCCATATGAATTCCCAATTAATTCATAGGCCTTTAATGAGTTGCAAGATAATTGATTCCATGCTATTGAACACTTGAATGACTTTGATGAAGTAACTTTGCCTGTAAAAAAAAATGATAACGGCTACTAGGGCTTCAACTCATCTCTAAAAAAGAGTGACGACGGCGGCTAAGGTTTCAAATCTTAAGGCTAGGGTTTCAAGTCTCTCTAAAGAAGAATGACAACAATAGTCCATTTCCTAATGTCTTATCCTTTATTCGGATTTAGAAAATAAACTAGGCTCCTACACAGAAGGGATGTTGCTATTGCTTTGGTGTCGTTGAAATAGAAGTTGAATATTGTACACCAGATTTAAGGGGATGTTAAGAAAATATTCCATTAACAAAAGGTAAAAGGGGGATTTCTTGCTTATGAATGGGAGCAAAGGACACATTAGGATTGGCTATTTGCATGAGAAACAATTAAATGGGAGTCACTTGTCACGACCCGCAACCTACCCTCTACGAATTTGCGGACCGCAACCATCCGACCCGGCCCTTTTCGCCAAACCGGACCTGATCATCCTGTTACACTATCATCTGTACAGCTAACATGTAACCACATGCATCATCATACATAAATATAGCGGAAGACAATAAAGAAAAGGGTTACTTATACATATCATTCTACTAATACAAAAATACAGCCTGTCAAACTTTCTAAATCATCATCTCGTCCCCAGGACGTGAATACATGGGAGTGCTACAAGACTGTACTACTGTTACCATTACTTGCCAAAAATGTCCAACCTATAGCCACAATCTCCTACTGCCTATCCTCCGTATCAGTCCTTGAAATATATATATATATATATATAAGAGTGAGCTTTACTAAGCTCAGTAAGTAAGTCCCCTATTCTGCCATGTGTACAAGATCTGAAAGAAACTGAGTAACAATGTATATGATAGCCAATCAATATCATATAACAATCATAAATCATCAATGGATATCAAAGGTCAGGGATATAGCTGATAATCATGAATATCGAGTCTGAAGGGTAACATCATATGCAATAATCAAAGCTAGCAGAAGCAAGATCATAGAATGTACTCAAATAAAGCTGTGCAGCTGCCTCATCATTCATACAAGAACATGATCATACAATAGATCTCAATAAAAGATAGTAATGTCAAAACTGGTGGATACTATAACTACGGGGCCCGGCTACCCCCTGTGTGCATAAGCACTGAGCTCAATCATGTAAAAACTGATCCCCGTACTCGGGACAGGACCCCGTACTCGGGTCAATAATATAAAGTTGGTCCCCATACTCGGGACATACTACGCATCTAGAACTAGTTCAAGGCAACATAATATAACTATAGCTTTTTACGGCTATGTTACCGGGCTGCCGAGAACATCATCATCTGGCCCCTCTTGGCCCTACGTACAAGTGTACAGAATGGTCCTTTGCACAAATGTACGGAATCTCATGATCAGGATAAAACATCATCAATAGACATGGAAATCAAGGGCAAGCTACAACATCATGGCTAAACTATTGCACTGGGAAGCAATATTATATAATGGAATTATAAAGAATCCGATAAGATAATAAGAGTACAAACCGTGTATAGAAAGACTGTGACATGGCTAGGAATGTACTACATACAGAAATCGGTTATTACTTACCTTTTTCTGCCCCAAGTAAATCAAACTATTCCCTTTTTTCCTTCTGACGCTCCTGTCATTCAGAAGATATATTCAATCTATAGCCGTAATCGATCTATGCTATATATTCAATATGCCTATCATGGCTTTAAGTATTTTATTTACTCATTTAGACCTCATCATTGTGTCCGGAATGTCGAATTAGATTAGTCTAGGCTTTTACGGATCTAAAATTGGACTCCTAGATTGAAAAGGGCAAAATAGTCAATTAGTACTTTTACATGTCTTTTATTCCCGGGACCTCTTTTCATAATTTTGACATCACCATTGGATTCGAAAGGCCGAGATAATAAAAATCGACTCTTCGTTTGTCTCATTTTGAGTTCGTTTGACTTATTTTTAACTTAAGGCATTTTAGACATTAAAATATTATTAAATTAATTTACTGTTGGGCCTTAGTGGGATTATTCATATATTCTGGGGTCAAAGTATAATGTTCTAGAGTTCCGGTTTGAACCAGTGGGTTTTTAAACTAAAACCCTAAACCGGTTCCACACTTCACTGAACCAACCGGTTCAGTTTGTCCTAAAGAACCGGAATACAATAGTCAATTCTCTATCCCATTCATGGTTTGGATAACTCCAAACCCAATTTCAAATTTTCTATTTTTACAACCAAACTGACCTAATATATTTTAAACCCAACTCCAAAACGACCCAGTTTTAGAAACCATTTTTGCGGTCGGTCGGGTCCCGACCCAACCCGGCCCAAATTGACCCAATAGACCCCACGCTTTTTCGATCGTCCCTTCTGGCAGCTCTTCCGGCCACAGTCGCCGGAACAGTGTAACAAGCCACTGTTTTTCACTTTTTAACGTCCAATTTTTTTCTATTTTTACATTAAATTGATCCTGAAATCTTAAGGAAGCTTTTAGAATAGGTTTTACCCTAAAATAATTTAGTTTTTCAACACTCATTATCCATTTTCCGGCATTGCACCAGTGGAGAATAATTTGCTATAAAACTATCATTTTTTGATCATTTTCTATCATTCGAGTTGTGTTGGATTCCTGAAGATCTTTCATATCTATTTCTAATTCTAAATTCAAGGTTAGTTAAAGAAATAAAAATTTACCATGGTTGGCCGTGTGTAGGGCTATAAACGGATCGGATTCGGACCGGATCAAAGTCTATCCGAATCTGATCCGTTTAATAAGAAATCCGATCCGATCCGTTAATCCGACAGATCAGGCGAATGTTAATCCGTATCCGAATCCGTTAATAACCGGATCTCCGATCCGTTGATCCGGTCCGATCCGTTTAAAATTATAATATATATTTAATATATAATATAATTAATATATATAATTTTAATTTTAATATATATATATATATGTATATAAACGGATCGGATCGAATCAGCCTATATCATATCCGGCCCGTTTATATTTGGGATAATCGGATTTAGATCTGATCGGGTCACGGATTACTATTTCTAAAACCATATCCAGACTTAATGGATTGGATCTCAGATCGGATTGGATCGGATCGAGATCCGATCCATTGACAGCTCTAGCCGTGTGTACTAGTTTCAGTTTCTTGATTTTTCTTCTATGGTTTTGGCTTCATTAATTCTACCATGCATCTATAATGACCTAAAGAGAAAAATTAAAGGAATTAAACTTAAATTGATACCTGCGTTTAGCTGTTCTTTCTTTATCTCTTTCAGACTTTTTCTGGGTCTCTCTTCTTCTGCGCCTCCGCTTCTCTCACTGTCTCACGCTTCAGTTCTCTCTCTTTTCTCTTGTTTTGGACGTTAACTTGTTTCTCTTGGTTTAGTTTTGATATAAGTTTTATATTTTTGTTTGTAATGGAAGACACCACACACGCACACACAGCTACAGTCACCTCCACTCCTTCTCTCTCCTGGCTTCTCAGTTCTTCTACTTGCTTCTAATTTCTTCTACACCATTCTCTCAATTTCTCTAACTGACCTTATGGTCGGTGGCTGCCACCCGTCCATGCTTCTTCCTACTTTCTTTCATTCCATTTCTTTTCTTTTATGTTCCATTTTCTCTTTTCTTTCTTTTTCTTTTCAGTTCTTTACTTTACTTTTGTTTTTCATTTCCTTTTAATTACGTTACTATATATATATAATCTATCCATATATATATCGTATATAATAATAGTTATGTATACATATATATATTTATATTTAAATACATATATATATGCTCACTTGCACGTTTTTTCGTAAAATCGGGCTTCCGGTGCGGCGGCACCAGGGGTACTCGGACTGCCCATCACTCACACTCACGCATCGTAACTAAACATGACATTCCAACGTATGTCCGATTTTATTTACATAATAAATTGGCGCACAGTTCGAGATTTCATGTCATGGCCCGGTTCTACCCAGGTCGGGCACTGCCTAACTCGAGTCGGGGTATTACATCACTAATATGGGGTGAATGAAATGATGAAAGGGCAGAGCAAGAGATTGATAAAGAAAAGACTATTCGTCAATATTCCTTGATGAAAAATGTGGAGAACGGTAATGCGAAGACTTAGGTAGAGATATCTATACTTGGAAATCATATTTTTGATTTTTGAGAAGATTATACCTTAAGTTTCAAAGGACGAACTAATTCACGTTAGAAAATATGGGAACTGCCAACACCATAAATTGCTTAAAAATTCAACTTCAAATAATAATTTATATGAGATACCCGAGGATTTAGGAATGATCAACCCTACCACCTACTTGGGGTTCCCGTTGGGATCTCACTTTAAAAGCTAAAAGGATTAGGCATATATAGGGGTGGAGCAATTTCAAGAAAGATTAACAGGATGAAAAAGGTGATAGTTCTCAAAATGGGGCAGGTTAACCTTGATAACAACACATTATCCAGTTTGCCTACCTGCTTTTTATCTCCTTTTACCATTCCCACTAAGGCTTGAGAAACTTCAAAGAGATTTTTCATGAGATGACAAAGAGAAGGAGAGGACATTTCATTTAGTTGGTTAGGAGAAGATTAGTAGTTCTTTGAAGGGTGGGGGCCTCAAGAATAAGAAGCTTAGAAACTTTAACCTAGCTTTGCTGGGAATTGGCCATGTAGGTTTGCAATAGAGTGGGATGCATTATGGTGCAGGGTGGTGGTTGTCAAATATGAGAATGCATGGGGTGGATGGATTTCTACAGAGGTGGTGATGGCTCATGGGGTGGGACTTTGGAAAAGCATAATGAAGGGGTTGGGAGACTTTGTGCCGTTTATCTTTTTTGTTTTTGGTGGTAGGGAGAGTTTTTTATTTTTGTATGACATTTGCTGCAAGGAGGTGGCCTTGAGAGAGAAATTTATGAACCTAATTTGTATCGCAGTTAATAGAGATGCTTTGGTTACAGATTTTGATTCCTTATTGGATAATGATATGGTTTGGCACTTGAGGTTTTGGAGAGCTTTCCAAAACTAGGAATTGAATGTGGTGGCAAAGTTGTTTAATTTTCTTCAAGAGCTCAATGTGAAGGGTAGGGTAGTTGATGCGATTAGATGGAGGGCTTCCAAAGGAGGGGTATTTAGCATCAAATCATTTTGTAGGGCTCTGACGAGGGGAAGGGGGAGTCACTTCTTTTTGGAAGAGCATTTGGGGCAAGAAGGCTCCTTCTAAGGTTGCCTTCTTTTTCTGGATAGTTACTTTGAAGTTTATGCTTAGTGTGGATAGTTTGAAGTAGAGAGACTACAAGATGGCCGATCGGGGTTGTATTGCAAGTCAAAAGAGGAATTTGGTAGTCTCCACCTTCTTTTGTCTCGTGGCTAGGGAGCTTTGGAATCTTTTGTTCAGCCTTTTGGAGTCCAGTGGTCTAAGCCAAGTTCAGTGGTGGGACATGGGTCTAAGACTGTGCTTGCAGAGGGAAAAGAATAGGACAATTTTTTAAGGTCTTGTAGTTAGTAACGCTTTTTTATGCAGTTGTTTTTTTGGGGTGATAGGGTCTATTAAGATAGAATTGAATTCTTTTGTAGATTTATGGGAGATATGTGTTTAGGGGTTTGATGTTTTATGCATGCATAATTCACGTATACATGTGTGTCTCCCACTTGTGGCACTTTTTGAATGATTCTTTATTTACTTATTGAAAAATATCGAAAAACGAAAAAAGAAGAAGCTCTAGAATATATCAGTGTACAATGAGTTGATGAATACTATTACAATGATGCTTGTGAGGGGTGTGAATTAAATGATGAATTGAAGATTTTCATCCCATAATTTTGAAGAAGAATAAGCGGAAAAAAAAAAAAGAGGAGCAGAAAACAGTGGTTCAAATAATGGATCGACCAAAAAGAGAGATCAAGAAGCCAATGTGATTCAAAGAGTAATTCCTATTTATCATCATCATCTAAAACTTCTCTAGTCTTGTAACCCTCCGAAGTCTTGTCTCATGTGATGGGGCATTTATGTTTCATATGCCTTGTACGTAATTCTTTATCTTAATAAATGGTTGGGGTCACTGCAAAACCCTCACCCTATTTATAGGTTTTTAATTTTAATTTGTAAAAGGAAAAAAAAGTCATTTTGTACAACAAGTGGGATGAACCTTTGAAATATGAGTTAAAGCTATTAACTCTATGTCGGTAATGGTTGTTTGTTGTTATCTCAATAGAACTCAAGTAAAGAACTGCATTCCTTGTTAGAGAATTCATATTTCTAGCAGAAACTTGTTTATTTGGTACTCAAAGCTTTCCATTTGAAAGAAGACTGGCTTGATTGAATAGCTGAAGGTTTACATGATAAATTTTAGGGGAAATTACATTTTAACCCCCTCTAGTTAGCCAAAGGTGGGGGAGGCGGACAAAATGACATGGAATTCGCTGGGAAGATCTTTCACGGTGAAGTCTTTTTACAAGTTTCTTGAAGACACAGAGGGAGTAACTTTCTTGTGGAAGATCATTTGGAACTCTGGGTCTCCCATGAGAGCAGCTTTTTTTTGTGTAGGAGGCCTTTTGGAAGTCATATTGACTATGGAAAATTTGCAAAAGCGAGGTTTGCGCTTGGCTAACAGATGTAGCCTGTGCAAGGAAGATGTTGAGACGGTGGATCATCTCCTTCTTCATTGCCCTAGTAACTCGGGATGGATGGGATTTAATTCTTTCTGCTTTTGAAATGTCGTGGGTTTTGCCAAAATCAGTAAAAGACATATTGTTCGTTTGGGCTGGTAGTAGAGTTAGAAAAAATGCTAAGAGGGTTTGGAAATTAGTTCCTACATGTCTTATGTGGTGCCTTTGGAAAGAGAGAAATAGGTGTATCTTTGATGGGGAAAGAGCAGCCCATTTTTTTGTTAAAAGATAGTTTTCTTCGTTTACTATTTTTTTGGACCGCGGAGGCTTTACTTGTAAATGCTCTCTCATTGGTTGATTTTTTGGGGTCTTTGAGACCTTTGTAATTAGTGCTTTCTTGTTATGGGTTTTCCCCCTTGGGCACCATTTATAATACTTATCAAAAAAAAAAGTTAGCCCCGTTTTCACATAACCCCCTGTAGTTTAAAAGTTGACACTTAACCTCCTTGAATTTAAGATCAAAGTGAAACTGTTAGGTTTTCCGTCCAAATACATGATGCGTATATTTTACGTACTAAATATGTGATTTTGGATGCATTTTGAATTATTTTTTAAATAAAATTCCCATTATACCCTTTTTTGAAGTTGGGAATTAGGGCAAAATTCAGAATGAGTGAAAACCTCCTCCCCCTACTGCCACCATGCATCTCCTTCCCCTACTGCCGCCACTATTTCTTCTCTAACCTCACAGTGATGAGGGAGATTGAATGTGTGTGTACACACACACACTTACGTGCTTTGCATCAGATTTACATATATAAATATATCAAGTTTATATATGTAGGCATTAGATTTACATCAAATATATATATATATATATATATATATAGACACACACACAAGAAAGAGGGAGAGAGAACTTGTGATAGATCATATAGATAGACACACATGCACGCACGCTCAAGCAAGAGAGATGGGGAACTTGAGATAAGACATATATATATATACACACACACACACACACACACATACATACAAACATTCTATATTGGCATTCTGCCTTTGATTTGATTTCAAAATTAGTTTTGAATCCTATTGTTTAATCTTATATGATTCCAGAATTGGTTTTGATCCTATTGTTTAATTTGATCCAGCATCTGTGTGTATATAAGTGTGTACACACATATATGTGTGTGTGTGTGTGTATTTGTGTTGATATATGGAACCCTAATTTTGGAGAAAGAGATGAGGTTATTTTAGTCTTTTTGTATATTGCGTTAACGGAGTTTTGAATTTCACTTTGATCTTAAATTCAGGGAGGTTAAGTGTCAACTTTTAAACTACAGGGGTTTTATGAAAATGGAGCTAACAACAGGGGGTAAAATGTAATTTCCCCTAAATTTTATTCCCTACTCAAATCTTTTCAGAGAGGGAAAATATATTAGGTTTAGTTAGCTTGTTTCAGAAATGTCGGTTGACACACTTACCTTAAAGATGATCACATTATATTATGATAATTTGGGATGTGAAACAAGACAGATGGTGCATATTTATAGCTTTAGTCCTTTCCTCCCTCTAGCCGCCTAAAAACTGGTTCTATCCTGAACAATGTGATCATTTCACACTTCTGTGGGATAGCTCATCATATTTGTGCTGCTAATCCTAAATGATGTGAGAAATATAGCAACTAGCTTCTTCCATTTGGTTGGCCATTGACAGAAATCTCCTAGCTTGTTGAATTCTCTCTGTGCTTTACCATGTTTCCTGATTTGGAGTTTTGTCTCCATCATCTATGGTGGATTGTAAGTCTTAACTGTTATGTTGATTATTGCAGTAGCGGAGGTCTTGTCGCATACTCAGAATCACAATCAGACAGTGGTGGACATGGTGTTGAGATTAATCAAATGGAACCCAAGAAGAAGAGGGTAGTTGTGCTTGGAACAGGATGGGCTGGTACTAGTTTTCTAAAGGATCTGGATTTTTCATCATATGATGTCCAGGTGGTTTCCCCTCGTAATTATTTTGCATTCACACCTTTATTACCTAGTGTCACATGTGGAACAGTTGAGGCACGAAGCATTGTAGAGCCAATTCGGAATATAATGAAGAAGGTAAAGTCGACTTTATCTATTGGAATCTCTTAGCACGTGTATTGCACAAATTAAATTTCTATGAATTATTCATGTTCAACTAGTTTTGGTTAGGGCAAATTACATTGACCACCGCTGAGGTAAAGTGGAATTACAAATGCTTCTCTTGTAGTTTGAGAAATTACATCAACATCCTCTCTGCTTTAATGTCAACAATAGAAAACAAACGTATTTTCCTCATGTCATCATTCATATTTTTCTAAATACCAACTTTACCCCTATTAACTAAACTCACTGAGTCAACTCTTATTAATCAAACCCACTGAAACTAACTCATGAATTCTCATTTGCACAAAAAACCAAATATTAAGAAATTAAAATACAAAAAAAAAAAAAAAAAATTACCCTCCATTACTACCAAACAATTCAAAGCACCACCACCCAGTACCAAGATGAGACAACACAAAAAAAAAAAAAATTTGAGCTATGCGCATAAGAATCTTTGCAAAACCCACCTCTCTTATTTTTTATATAGATTAATTAAGGTGGTAGAGAGAGAAAAAGAGAAAGGCAGGAAATAACCAACGGCTGTCTTCACCGAAAATGATGGAGATCAGCTCATTTCAAGGTAATCCAATATGTTTCGAATGTGTTAGTGTTAAGGTTATTACGTGGTGTATATTGATTTTAGTCCTTTGTTTTGATTGATTGGATTCTGCATTATTTAAATTGATAATTTGTCTAATCTTTACTGTCTTTCCTCTCTCTCTCTCTCTCTCTCCATCTTTTTATACATATAGATGACTGCACAAATGTGTATATGTATGTGATGCTATTTTGTGGGAATCCAACTGAAGCCCTAGTTTTGGAATGAAACAGGAAGAATTTAAAGGATAGTGGTCAAGCTTCTTATTTGTATATTCATCCAGAAAGTGATGTCTGAGCCAGAGGATTATACAGTTGTTTTGGCACATGCAACAGCCTGCAACAAGCAAAATGGCCCACTGTTGTCAATTTTCATGTGTAACACTTTAAAATGAATTGAACTTGGCTGAGTTGGCTCAATTGCTTCGATTGTCATTCTAGATTTACACACAAGGGTGAACAATTTCGAATTCAATTGATTCAGAAATCAAGACCCTAGAATAAATTTTAAAAATTTCAGGTTAAGCTCTGGAAATTTTGGGGAAAATTTTGATTTCTTAGTAATTTAAGAAATCTCCTCCACCGTCCAGCACTAACGACTGCGACATCTCCTCCGCCACCTAACACTGAAAGTGTGTGTGTAAGTGTACAAATCTTCTTCTCAAATTTTGGGTTTGAAAGGTGAAGTTCGATGGAGAGAGAATTAAAAAAAATATCTTAATAGATAAGGGTAATTTAGTAACTTTAATGACAATAGGGATGCGCATGTAATTAAGCCTTACTTCAGGAGAGGTCAATGTAATTTACCCTCTTGGTTATTGAAAATCTTCAGTATGTTGTGTAGATATACTTTATAAGGAAAATTATTTAAAAAAAAGGCCTGTCATTTTTGCTTCATACATTCTGTTTGGAAGATGCTTCTTTTGCCCCCTTAACGCAACCACTATTGATGTTACATGTTATTACATGTCTAGTATTGACTGTTTTGTGGATTTGCAGTTATTCAATCTTGTTATTGCTCTAGGATTTCGTGACCTTGCTCTACGAAATTTTTAAGTATATCAGTTATTTGATTTATCAGAGAAATTTTCTTAATGCTTTTCTGTTTGACCTGTCAGAGAAGTGGAGAAATTCAATTCTGGGAAGCAGAATGTCTCAAGATTGATGCAGCAAACAAAAAAATTTTCTGCCGGTCTAATCTCAATGAGAACTTAGTGGGAAATAATGAATTTCTTCTAGAATATGACTACTTGGTTATTGCAGTAGGAGCACAAGTAAATACTTTTAACACCCCTGGCGTCTTGGAGTATTGCCATTTTCTGAAGGTAGAGTTATGCTTATTTCATTCTGGTTGAGCTATGCAGTATTTGATAAAATTTCTATTAGCATTCTTCTGAAGGATGGTGAGTTTGCTTTTATAAAAATGATGATATGAGATCTCTTGCAGGAAGTAGAGGATGCTCAAAATCTCCGTAGGAGTGTTATAGATTGCTTTGAAAAGGCTGTCCTTCCAGGTCTGAGTGAAGAAGAGAGAAGGGCAAACCTCCACTTTGTAATTGTGGGTGGGGGACCAACTGGTGTGGAATTTTCTGCAGAGCTGCATGATTATGTCCATGAAGAATTAGTCAAGTTATATCCCGCAGTTAAAGATCTAGTGAAAATATCGATGATCCAATCTGGAGATCATATCTTGAACTCGTAAGGACATGGCATCTATAATTATTTTTCCATTGCTTTTAACTTATTCTGATGGAATATCATGGTCTCCTTTTTAAACTAATACTTCAATCTTTTTTATTCCTTCCTCTTGAATGTGTTGTGAGTGAGCTTCGGTCATTTACATGTCATGATTTCTTTTCCCCAAAAATTTAGCTTTACGGCCTGGTGAGGTTTCATTTCTGTGGGCACCAAAAATATTATTTATTTTTCCTGGGCTAGTCTTTCTTTGGTTTTGGCTTTTGCCTTCTGTATTAATAGACAAAAACCTGGATAGAGCAGGATTACAGGACCAGCAGGCAACCCCATAGAGTGGGTTAAGGGTTTCTTAAGTATCTTTTATAATCTATTATATCTACTTTCATTTCTTCTTAGTCCCATGTGTTAGGTTCAGAGAACCGTACCCTGTTAATTAATCATCTTGAGATCTTCTCTCTTGGAAAAATCTATGATATCATAAGCCACCATTCTTCCCCCAAAGCATTGAGCCATGTATTTTTGGCCTTCCTCTTGAATTTTTAGCAACTGCAACTTAAAGTAAATCTCTTATATGCAATTATGCGAACTACTTTTGTCAACTTTCGCATTTCATGTTTATAGTTGATGTTACCTGTAGCTTCTCATCTGCGCATTCAGTTTATATATCTGTCCTTTCCAGTCTTACCACTTATCTCTTTCTCCTCACTTTTATTATGCTCATCTTTGGACATGTTGCTTAATTGCCTATCATTCTACACCATAAAGCATGGTTGTGTATGGATCTAATCATATTTTTGACACTCCATATGAATGATTTGATAACAATTCAGGAATAGAACTTGAATGGTGAGGCCCTGGATGTTGCATGTTCAAAAACTTTGAACTTAAACATGTCGAATTGTACTTCATCTGTAAACATCTTCCCTACTTGTTCAAAATGGGATTTACTATTTTTATTTTAATTTCTTTATTTATTGGCATGTGTGTATAAGACTCATTTCTAGGAAGTTAGAGAGTACTATGAACTGGAAGGGAAATTTTCTCTCTGATTTTCGGTAAGTTTATTGGTTGTGTTCCGAGCTTCAGCCTTTCCTAATGCATTGATAGGTACCAGCCTTTTGTTTTCCCCAGTGGCATTATAAGTACCAACTTACTTTATGATAATCCCTTGACTTCACTTTAAGTTGAGAAGCCCTATACTTTGTCTCTAGGCTAGCTTTATTGGCTTTTTTGATATTATAACACTGCAAATCTGCGAGTGCAGAGGAGACATCACTCAGAAACTGTCTTGTATTTCATGTCTCTGTAGGTTTGATGAAAGAATTAGTTCATTTGCTGAACAGAAATTTCAAAGAGATGGAATTGAAGTTTTAACTGGATGTCGGGTTGTCAGCGTTTCTGATAAACTGATTAGCATGAAGATGAAATCAAGTAAAGAGGTTTCTTCTATACCCCATGGATTGGTAGTGTGGTCAACAGGGATTGGGTCTCGTCCAGTTGTGAGAGACTTTATGGAACAAATTGGCCAGGTTTGTTACATAATGTGCCCATAAATTTCATAGATTATGATATCAATATTGGTGATTGTTGCTTCCTCAATAAGTTACAATTACCATTTTGCAACATCAGTGGACTTACAATTTTTTTGACATTGCCTTTCCTTTGAGTTATTAAAAAACTTCTAAACTAGTGACTTGATTTAGGTTTTGCTTTATGTGCAGGGTCATAGACGTGTTCTAGTGACTGATGAATGGTTGCAAGTAAAAGGATGTCCAAATGTATATGCCCTTGGTGATTGTGCTACTATAGATCAACGTAAAATCATGGTATATAAGCCTTTTTGCTTATTCAGTCTATTGTTTTAATCTAAAGGAGGTGCCTGATCTATTCACAATACAATACAGAGTAATACATCAACTATCTGAGTAATCACAGATTCAGAACTTTTCTGGTTAGTGGTGATGATACCAAGTTCCCTGCATGTAATTTGATCAAGTTGTTGGTGACTTGGTCAGCTTGGCGCTGAGCTATCTCATGTTCTTTGCCAAATTTTTCCCAAGACCACCTACATGGTTTTTGAACCATGCATTGTCACTTCACTTATGGGTTAGTGGTGTATATGTTAGAAGATGACTGTGAAGCAGCTTTTCAGTGTTGTCCTCCTTTTGTTTTTCAAGGAAAGTGTGTGCCTGTATGAAGCCCTGAATAGAACTTGGCCTGTCAAATATTACCCTCAAAGCTACTGGATTTGATCACAAAACGATTCCTTCCAAAAGTTTTGCGTACTGCACTAAAACCACATTGCACTTGTTAAAACCAAGTTACTTAACTAGATAGCAATTATTCTACAGCCTTACTAATATTGTTAAAACAAAATAGCAACAACAATAATAATGGCAATGGGTTGCATTCTTTGCATTAGGAGATGTATTATGGAATGCCCGATAGCTTGGATCGGGTGGGAGTAAAGAAGACCGGATAGAGTGGTGAAAAGAAAGTGACAATAGTTGAGCCCAGAGGTTGCCAAAGATCCAATGGGGCTTTCTAGAGCATTAGTTCTTGGTAGGTTGGGCCTTTTAAATGGGCAAGCATATATATGAGGGGCTAAGCACTATAAGGGATAGTTGGACTTGGGCCACACAGCTCCATCCCAGCCACAATTCAGCTCTCCATGGGGCTTTCATAAACATGAACTTCATGATTAGGCTCAGGCCTCATTCATGCACATTTTACTTGTGTCATACGCAGACACTAATTCTCACTCTCTTATAGCTAGTCAAGACGGGACCCCAAGCAAGAAGCAATTTCAGCTTGTCCCCAGCTCTTATTGCTGTCCAATGACCTCAGCACACCCCAATAGCCACTTGCCTCCAACTAGCATTTCTTATGTGTTAAATCACCCAACTCATCTAAAAGCTTAAACTTTTAGAGAATGAACTAACAATGTATATCAAGCTCTCAACACTCCTTCTTACGTGCAACCCCAAACTCACACGTGAAGAGACAAATCACACAAACACAAAATAGAACAAAGTGAAATTTTGCACAAACAAACTAAACGGAAAATAAATGCAAATGAAGAGACATGAACTCAAGACCTGTTATAACCAAGGCTCTGATAATATGTTAAATCATTTACTCATCTAAAAGCTTAAGCTCTTAGAGGCCAACAATGTATATCAAGCTCTCGACAATAAGCATGAATTGTCGTGAGTAGGCCTCATTCATTGGCATTTTTCACATCATATATAAGGATCAACATTTACTTTTATTTTCATGCAAATGATCAAAACGTTTTTGGTTCTCAATGAACCGAAACAAAATACAACCTTAGTGGCAAATGAGTGTGTCGATTCTAAAAGGAGAAGTAAGGAGCCAAGGTTGGTGTGTAAACTTGATGTAGAAAATGCTTGTGATCATGTTAATTTGGATTTTTTGCTGTATACGTTGGACAAAAGGCTTGTGATCAAAACAATTTTATCCTACATTTCCTCTCTTAGATTCCCAATTTTGGTGAATGGGTCTTTTTTCAATTTTTTTAGAATCTCAAGAGGATTGAGGTAAAGAGATCCTCTATGCCCCGTTTTTGTTCAATTTGTTGATGGAGTCCTTGGAGAGCATGATAGGGGAATAGGATTTTGGTGTGGGTGAATGGACCCAGGGGGGGGGGGGGGTTGCTAGCAATGTCACATTTTCTTTTTGTTGATGACACCATTGTATTTTGTGCAGGTAGATGAGGTCTAGTTGAAGTTTTTGAGATATGTATTGATGTGGTTCAAAGTGATATTTGGATTAAGCGTTAGTCTAAGAAAGAGTTAGTTTATTCTGGTTGGTGGAGTGGAGAATGTTGAGGATCTTGCTTGGAATCTGGGATTTAAAGTTGGTGCTCCTCCAATTGTGTACTTGGAAATACCATTGGGAGTTGCAACAAGGAATAAAGGGGTTTTGGATGTGGTGTTCGACAAGTTTTAAAGGAGATTGGTAAGGTGGAAAAGGCATATTTATCAAGAGGGGGAAGGCTTGCACTAATCCAGAGCATTTTGTCAAGTCGTCAAACCTATTCCATGTCTCTTTTTCCCCATTTTGGCATGGGTGGAGAAAAGATTGAATAAGTTGCAACATGATTTCCTTTGGGGTGGCTTAGGTGATGAGGGGAAGATCCATCTTGTGGGCTGGAATAAAATCCAAGTTATAATTAATAAAGGTGGGTTGGGGATTAAGGAATTGAGGGTGTTTAACCATGCTCTTCTTGGGAAGTGGCCTTGGAGATTTGCTTCAGAACCAAATGCCTAGTGATGGATGTCTCCAGAGGTGGAGGGTCCTTTCAGTGTGGGTTTATGGAAGAGCATCAGAAGAGGTGGACGAAACTGTATGGAAGAGCATCAGAAGAGGTGGGCGGAACTTCTTGAAGTGCATAGCTTTTGAGGTCAGTATTGGGAGAAAAGTTAGATTCCGTAGTGATCTTTGACAAAGAAACTTGACTTTTAAGGAGAGATTTCCTCAACTCTTTTGGATAGCCTCTCAGAAAAAGTGGTGGGGACTTCTTGAAGTGCATAGTTTTTGAGGTCGGTATGGGGACAAAAGTTGGATTCTGTAGTGATCTTTGACAAGGAAACTTGACTTTTAAGGAGAGATATCCTCAACTCTTTTAGATACCCTCTCAGAAGTGGTGGTGGGGACTTCTTGAAGTGCATAGCTTTTGATAGCCTTTCTCAGAGATGCTATGGTTGTAGATTTTTTGCATCAGTTTGGAAGTGGGGTAGTTTGGATTCCCTAATTTAGGAGCGACTTCCTAGATTGAGAGGTAGAGGAGGTTACAACATTGAGGTGCTGCATAAGGTTAGAGAGCTACCTTAATGGGGGAGAACTTGAAGAAAAGATGATTCAAGTTGGCTAATTGATGCATTATGTCCAAGAGTGAAGAGGAAACAGTGGAACACTTTTGTGTCTTCACTGTAAGGTAGGGCAAGAAATGTGGCAACTTTTGTTCTCCCTCTTTGGCTGCCATTGGACCATGTCGCAGACTGTGATAGAGCTTCTTAGAAGTTTGGGGGGGGGGGGGGGGGGGGGGGTTGTAAAAGCATAGTGTTCGTAAGTTTTGGTTGAGTTTTCCTCGATGGATATTTTTGTAGAGTTTTGGGAGAAATGAGACTTTAGTTTTGGTTGAGTCCACTTCTTTGTATACGGGTTTTCTCTCCTTGGGTGTTCAAACTATGGATAATCTTCGAAGGAGGGGCTATCAAGTGCCCAGTAGATGCTACATGTACAAGGTTAATGAAGAAACGGTCGATAACCTTCTTTTGCATTGTAAGGTGGCTAGGGATGTGCTGGACATGGTTCTCTCTCTGTTCGGGTGTAGATGGGTGATGCCGACTATGGTCTGTGATGCTTTGGCAAGTTGGCTGGTGTAATCGAATTAGAAAGGATGTGAAACCAACTTAGAGGATTGCACCTTTGTCTCCTTTGGTGTCTTTGGAGGGAGCGAAACAAGCGTATTTTTGAGGGAGAAGAATCGTTTATTTGGAAGCTTAAAGATAATTTTTTTTGTTTGCTTTTGGTTGAAAGAGGAAAGGTTAATGTATTTAGAAAACTTTATAGATTTTTTTGAGGGATTTAAGGTTGTAATTTTTGTAGCCTTTTCCCTCGTTTTGTGTTTGGGTGCGCCCCCCTCGGGCGCCTTGTTTATAAAATACATCTTTATTGATCGATAAAAAAAAAGAGTTAGAAAAATGTAAGAACCCCTTCTAAGACGTCCTTCTGTTTGTCAATTATGAAATTAATGAGATTGACTTGCTCTCACCAATCATTGTGTATAACAAGTCTAGATATAATGCCAATTGTCCGTTGTCTTACCCTCAACAATCATTATCGCTAATGGAAACAACTTAGAGTTTGCATCCAAAGCTACAGTAAATAGTAGCACACCTCAAAATGGCAGCCATCAAGGCATGCTTAAAGGGTGGAATTCTGGGTTATATACTCTACCTCTCATGGTAGGAGATTTTCACTAAGGCACTAAGGTTTCTTTTTGTAACCTCCTCTGCATATGTTGGCTATTTGTTATAACTGCTACCATGATCTCCTTCAAGGTTTTCTTTAGCCTTTCTCCTAGCCCTATACAACTTAGTATTACAAAACTTGACCCCATAATTTATCTTCACTCATCATGTAATGTGTCATTTTCATTTTAGGGTATGCCTTCAATTACCTTTCAAATTTTGCTGGAATCCATTTAAAAGTATGAAAACCCCCTTTCACTCAACCGAAACCCAATTAACCCCTAATAAGTTCAAATGAACCCTATTTAACTCAATCAAAATCCTTATTACTATCAACCACAACCATCTCAAAACACAGTATATATACATTAACTTGATATACATACATTACAAAACATGCATGCAAACCCATTTTTTCCACTCATGTGAAATAAAATCAGTATACGTACCTTCAAAATGGAGATATTGATCACTCTTTCTTCTCTTCCCTGGCTGAATGGTTGCCTATTGCGGTTGATTGTCTCCTCGACTTCGTCGTTACCTCTGCACAATAATCTATCATATGATGCAAAGATAGTCTATGAACTCTGAGATTGGTTTAGAGGGGTTTATGTTATGGCGATAAAGGGAGAGGTTGAAGATGAATGAAGATCTAGAGGGGTTTCTGTGATGGAGATAGAGAGAGATAGACTAGACATCTTTTAGAGGGAATGTAGAAGAAGAAAGAGGGGATCACGCTCTCATGCACTGTCACGTCCCCTGGAGTTGCTGGAACCTAGTTCTTACCATTTTTAGAGTCACATGGGTTATGCCAGAATCCGTCAAAGATCTTTTGTTAGCATGAGAAGGGTGCATCTTTCCTAAAGAAATTAAGAGAATTTGGAGACTAGCCCCCATCTGCCTATTGTGGTGCCTATGGAAAGAAAGAAACAATTGTGTCTTTGAGAATCGGGAGCTTCCTACTCCCTACCTTAAAGACGCATTTTTGCGTTTATTATTTTTTTGGGCCAAAGAGGCTTTTCCTGTAAATGTTACTTCTTTTGTTGACTTTTTGGGGTCTTTAAGACCGATGTAATTCTTCTTGGGTTTTTGCCCTTTTGCCCTTCTCGGGCTTCTTATTATATACTCCTTATTTTTCAAAAAAATGGAGACAGAGGGCAATAGAAGGAGAGATGGAAAAACCAACAATGGATATAGTGTGTAGTGATAGAAGGAAATGAGAGGGAGAGAGAGTGGAGGGAAATGATGTTTTTTTGACCGAGTTTCTCATAGGAGGAGCCTAACCTGGCCCTTCGTTTGAGGGGAGGTAAGTGGTAATTACCCAATCTTTTATCTTGTTTTTTACTAGAAAAATATTATTTGGTATTAATAACTAATTCACATTTACATTTGCTTCTCAATTCCACCCCATTTCCATTTCCTAGGTAACCAAAATGACACTCCAAAACGCAATTTTGATCCTTGCTCCCTATATTCACATCAAAGAGTTCCCAATTTTGGTAGCCTGAAAATGAAAAGTGTTGGCGGGGTATAAAATATTCAACTATTCCTTTAACAACGCCTCTAGTTTAGCTGCTCACCGCAGTCGAGAGCTCAAAATTCCTTTGATGCAGGTGGATTCAAAGCCTCTTTTTTAAAAAAGTGGACGACTCTGCAAAAATGAAAGATTTCCCTCGTTTCATCCACCAAACCTTGCTTTCGATCGGGTGATTGCAGTATCTTTCCTCCTGCTATCTTGAAGGGGAGTTGATTCTTATTTGCAGTGTAAGCTGACCAATGTCCAACAGAATAGAGGACTTTTCCTTTTGTTTTTGGAACTTCTTGCCGTTGGCAGTTGGCTACAAGCAATTTGATTATCTGCGCTACATATTTAGCCTCATTAATGGAAAATTCAAGGCCAGCTTGTAGGAGAGTAAGATGGTTTCTCCAATTTCCCATGTGAACACAATACCAACTCCACTATCTTGAGAGATTGAAGAACCATTGAACCTCAATTTTCTATCTCCTAGTCTAGAGAGTTGGCAAGTGCAACAACTATGTTCATTTTCAAGCAATGCCTCAGCTGGGATTCACGCTTGTTGAAGGGGAAGTAGGCCAAAAGATCTGTGAGAGCCTGACTCTTCACCATCTTTGACGTGACACAGATATTCTACAATTCCATCAAGGAAGTACCCATTGAGTCGGTCGTCCAAAGAGGACAGGTCCCGAGAGCAAATACCAAAGAGGATTGTACCTTGTAATGAGCTTAAGAGAATGTGCAAGTAGATAATGCAAAAGCTTCTTGAATGGCAAATCCTAGAGCCAAGCAATGTTGCTTTTCCGCCATTGTCTTGTGCGGACAATTATGCTGTTATAATATACCGGACACTATTGACTGTTGATCTTCTGGGCAGGAAGGCTGCATTGATTTCTCCGTGGATGTGAGATAGTGGATTAGTGGTTTGTCGGGTCTTGGAGACATCATGGTGAGTGAGGATAACAAGACTATCTTGATTCTGTTGAAGGCTTGTTGATACTCATTAAATGTTACCTAAAACGTGGATCGTTATGGTACATGGAACGAGAACGTAGATCATCACTTGTTATACAACGTGGTATGTTAGGGGTAGGCTTCTTTGAATCGCTAATGAAATACGTTTACTTGGAACATGATATGTTTTTTTATTGTATTTGTAATAATATTCGTATGTATACGCCAGAAAAATTTCAATGAACCCAAGTTATTATAAAATAAAATTTCAATGATGTGTATATTTATTTTCTTGTATATTGTATGATTTTTTTGGGACTTTAGATATTTTAGATTGGAACGCTAAATCTTGCATTCTAAATCGCTAATGATCCATGTTTTGGATTGCACGATCCCAATTCGCAATTCGCAATTCGCAATTCGTTAGGAGGAGAGCGAATTGTGGTAACTATGTGCTCACTCCACCGTATGAAAGGAGAACAATGCCTTAAAAGGGATTGTTAGCTTAGCTGAGGCCTGGTTTAAATGGTGGAGGTACAACACCTTACTGAAGAAGATCTTTAGTTGCTTTTGAGTAGCAACATTGGGTATTTTGCATGCTGCCCTTGCTCTGGATCTATATTGATGCCATGCCTTTTACCATAAAGCCCAAAATTTTCCAACAGTGACTCTAAAAGCACACTTCAACGGGTTGATCCACAATTTGTATAATCAACAATGCTCAAACACCACTCATATGTCAGAGAAGTGATCGTTCTTATTTTTGGACTTCTACAAGGCCTGTTGCAAGGTATCATGAAATATCACCTTCATAGCCCTTTGACTGGTAGCCCCAGCGTTTTCTTATGGCATGACCGAATAGTAAAAGTTCCCAATAGGGGTCCAAAAGTCTATCTTTTCCGTGTCTCCAATGGACATGTGGGTCAAGCTGTATTTGCTATATCAAAGAGAATGTCTGATGCCACAGTTGGATCTGCCTAGACATCCATATTTGCTATAGGGAACTCATCCTCTGAGAAAGCTTTATTTAAATCTCTAAATTCCACACAACAATGTATTTGACCATTCATCTTCCAGACTAGAACAATGTTAGTCAGCCATATCAGACTTTGGATCCATCTGACAAAAGCAGCTTCTAACTATTTTTTCATTCTCAGATTGATCTATAGTTCAACACCGAGCTTGAATTCTCAGGCATATTTCACTTGGAGCTGTAGTTTAGGAGACTCCTTTGTGTATTCTTGCAGAACAGATAGATGTGTGCTGCCACATGGCATTCATAGGATCAAAACGTGGCATTGAATGATTGGCCCATGTTTTGTCTGAAGTAATTGAAATTCCACATGCCAACTACTGATGATGATGATGATGATGATCGTAATAATAATAACATTCCCTAAGATAACACTTGCCAAAAAATAAAAATAAAAATAAAAATCCCTAGGATACAGAAAATGGAAAAATCATATAGTGTCGATATTGAATTCTGCTAGAGAATCCCTTCTTTGTAAGCATTTCAAAGCCCATATTACTCATTCAACCCTGATATTATTTTTAAAAGTATTTGTTTTTCACTGTTTTTAATAGTCACATCATTTTTGTAGATTATCCTGTATTTGAAAGCATTGTTTCTACTGTAGCATTGTATTTTACTTAATTTCGTTATGTTTTAGGAAGATATCTTGACCATATTTAAGGCTGCGGACAAAGACAACTCTGGTACCCTAACTGTAGAAGAATTTCAAGATGTAGTTCAAGACATCCTCATCAGATACCCCCAAGTGGACCTCTATCTAAAGAGCAAACACCTGGCCCACGTGACAGATCTCTTAAAGGACTCCAAAGGAAATGATAGAAACGAAGTGGATATTGCAGGGTTTAAGTTAGCCCTTTGTCAGGTGGATTCACAGATGAAGAGTCTTCCTGCAACTGCTCAGGTACTTCTCTTTCATTTTCTTGGTGAGACTAAAATTTCATATTGTTTTGTGACTTTCTGCTGTCAACAAGAATGTAGCGACTCCTATATGTTGTAATATATTAACATTTCAGGTTGCTGCTCAACAAGGTGCATATCTTTCTAGGTGCTTTAACCATATGGAGCAGAGTTCAAGTAATCCAGAAGGCCCTCTGCGCTTTACAGGTTCTGGGCGTTATCAATTTCGTCCCTTCAGGTACACAATACTATTTGCAGGGTTCATCCTTTTTCAATTGCTTTTCCCAGTATCTGCAACATTTAACAATAATTTGATTGACTACTACTTTTAAAGGAAACAAGATATATGAGGCCAAGCTTCCTTTCTGGTATTCTGAAGTTTTGTCCATGTCCACATTTTCTCACATATTGATGTGTTCATCCTCTCTATTTGCGGGACACCAAAATCAGTCTTTTTGAATCATTATAATTGCACGGTAACGATTTTCTTGTTAGGTAGGCTTTTTTTTTCTTAGCCCCCACAATCATTGGTCAGCTCTGGATAAATGTTACGGGTTTGTTTTAGTTGTGAGTCATCCGACAGGTACTCAGCTAAAACACATCTTATGCAAGCCTGTCATTTTTCTCTTCTTTATGTTAGTTATGTACTGTGCTTTGTGATGTACCCATGGAATGAAAATTGCATTTTATCGAGATTTTCACTCGATATATTGCTTTATTTTGTTTCTAATGTGCCATACAATATATCGATGTGAATAAAAATTCACAAAATATTATGGATATAGCGCAAAAAAATATTATAACTTTTCCACAAGAAATTATATTTATATTGGTTTTATATTGCGATATACTATGAAAAATGGATACTCTACTTTGGCTCACGTGTCCGTGTTGGACACGTGTCAGACACTTTTTTTTCTCTTTACCTCTTTTTTTTTTGCTTCATAACCCATGACTTGCTGATGTATTACTTTTTAATCACAAGGTATAAACATTTCGGGCAATTTGCTCCTTTGGGCGGAGAACAGGCAGCAGCAGAACTGCCTGGAGACTGGGTTTCCATTGGACACAGCACTCAGTGGCTCTGGTATTCTATATATGCAAGGTGATTGTTCACTGCTGCTGTGATTTGCATTTGCTTTCCTGTAAGGCAGAGTAATGTTTTGTGTGCATCAGTGAATCTAACTTTGTTGAATCGTTTGTTACATTCAGCAAGCAAGTGAGCTGGCGCACAAGGTATTTAGTGGTGTCTGATTGGTCTAGGAGGTTCATTTTGGGGAGAGATTCAAGTCGCATCTAAGGCGACAACTTGGTAAGCTCTAGTTTTCCTCGAGGCATACAGGTGTTCCATTGTGGGTTCACACCTTCTGACGTACTAAATGTTTACTGTGTCTCTGTTTGTGTGTGTGTGAGAGATAGGTGGGAGCAATGTTATATCTCAATGGTACTTGGAAGTCACGAATTCGAGTTGCAGAAACAGTTTTTTTACTTGTAAAGATAAGATTATGTACATACAATCTTCTCTAAACTTGCAGTGCAGAGCATTCCTTTTTAGTCTATGAAAATATGATCCTTATTATTATGCAATGTCATATTTTCTAATCAACAAACAGGTGATGGATACCTGAGCATGATGCAGATACCAGTTGTTAAATTAAAATAACTAATTTGAATTATGTGATTGCAAGAGGCATCTGAATTCAGAGCTGAAATTCACTGATTTGGGACGCTTTATGTTAGAAGTACTCCTTCATATAGACTCGGTGCAGTGCTGTGGACAGCCCGCTTCACTAGTGCAACATCCTCCTCCAAGGTACGAATTCTATCCTTCAAGATCTCTGCCAAAGAACCCACTTCGGTAAGGATTTCACCGATCTTGACATTGAACTTAGGATAATACTCTTCTTCGGCCTTGCAAAGTTCCATTTGGATTCTCTAGACATTTTGCTACCCTTGCACCAGCCTTTCGCATTGCACAAACATCGCCACAACACCATTAGATTGTGGAGGCCCGACAAAGTCTTCTAACCTCGCAATCCTTTTCTCAGTTCGGCATTGCCATCGCCTACCATAATTCACCAACCATGCTTTGATACCAATAGTCACGGACATAGCCTCAATTTTCTGCACTTCAGAAAATGACTTTGTGATAGTAGGTCCAAAGAAGACCCAAGATTGGCTTATGGGGGTGTATTTAGGTATGATTCAAGTAAATGAATCATGGGATAGTTAATGTGAATATTGTTATAATAATAGTTGCAAAATGTTGGGCTACTTACTATGATCTCAAGTTTAGAAGCAAGTTAAGTTCTTTTAGACAAATTATCAAGTAATCTTGAAGTTGAATAGTTACAGGTTTCAAGTAGGCCGGTACTACATGGCCTATGAAAGGTAGACCCATTAGTGCCAACAAATCAGGTCATACGTGCCTATTATCGAAAACACCCGGCTCAGCCTAGCACGTGCTATGCCTAGATGGTGCCTGTGGGTTTGTGTGAGGTCATGCCTGAAGTGGAGCTTGACAAGTTAATTTCTTTTTTCTTTTGGTTTTAGTTGTGTCATGCATGCTTGGAGCAGACGTGTGAGGTCGTGCCTATGAGTTGGGAGGGACAAGCCCAGTACGACCTACAAGCTAGGCTCGAGCATTGCAAAACCCGGTATGCTAGTTAATCGTGTCAAGCCTTGCTTGATCCACTTTACACCTCTAGCATAGACTTTTGGGCCCTCTTATTATTCATGATCAGTGCAAAGTGTTTGCTAATAAGCCTTGTGTTAGACCCTTTTCTACTTGACACGGCGGCATGGGCATGGGGAGGCATGCCATGCCTTGATGGCTTGACATGGGGGAGGCATGCCATGCCTTGATGGCTTGACATGGGGGAGCGGAATGACATTCAAGAGTTGAAATGGGATTCAGGAGCGGAATGACATTCAGGGTTGGAATGACATTCCGAAGTTGGCTAAGTTGGTGAGCCTCAACTAATGCCAAGGCTAAGATAAGGAGGGCTTGTCATGGGCATCCTTGTGGATATGTTAAAGATGTTCTAAGTATTTGAGGGATACTTAAACAATTCAGAGTTGGTACAGCTGATGTGCATATGCTTTTGACAGCAAGGGTCAAGGCAATGCCACAGGGGGAAGAACTGGTTCTGCAAGCTGTTGTATCCACTCCTGTCAGGTGGACAAATCTTCAGAAGACATATATAGGGGGGAGTACCTCCTTGAGGCGCCCATGGGCGAGTAACCCATGCGGCCTAAGACCTTGGCACTTTCGGGGCAAGGCATGTTGCTGTTGTAAATTGGGTTTGACATGGTGGTCTGAGTTCTATCACCAAGAGTGGCGGCATACGGTGGCAACGTTTGACAAATAAGTCCAAGCCATGAGTAGGTATGGTTTGGCAATGAGGTATGGTTTGGCAATGAGGGCTAAC
Source organism: Nyssa sinensis (assembly GCA_008638375.1). Lineage (NCBI taxonomy): Eukaryota > Viridiplantae > Streptophyta > Magnoliopsida > Cornales > Nyssaceae > Nyssa > Nyssa sinensis. Next base: position 49,073,470 of record CM018046.1, read on the forward strand.
ACGGAAGCATTGGTGGGATCAAGTGGTGCGCTGATTCAAGGCTGAGTACACATAGCCATGTCCTTGAGTGAAGGCTTGGAGTGGCATTAGTGCTGACAGCATAGTTGGCAGCACATGTGGCGGTAGTTGCTGGTCTGGCAGAAGACAAGGCTGGCTAAGCGCAGAGAAGGGGATTGCCTGCTGTGTTGATGCATTGATCCAAGGGCTCGCATTGTATGCAGCAGTGAGATGAATTGTTGTTCATAGTTGGCGCAAATCCAAGGCTTTAGATAGCCCTAACAGTTGGGGGTGTCAACTACTAGGATAGGTGGCTGTGTGCTCTTGTTTCTAACAAACCCTAGTAGTTGGGGGTGTCAACTGCAATGTCATGTGCGTGTCACAAACACCATGACACTTCATTACATTCTGTCAATATATATGTGCATGTGTATGTATTTGCAGAGTGTGTGGCAGTGGCTGGTTGGTGCCAGCAAGCCCTTTGGCAGTTGGGGGTGTCAACTGCCAGGCAGTTGTGCATGGCTGCCTATATATGCATGCTAGGGTTGCGATATAAAGAAGCACGAAAGTGTATATACAGAGTTGTATAAACACAAGGGTGAGAAAGACGAATCTGTGAGGGAGAGAATCTAGTTTTGTAACCCTTGGCCGAGTGTCCTTTGTATTCATATGAGAATATAGTGAATAAAAGGTTGTGGTTTTCTCTGTAATGGTTGTGTTCTTGCGTGTGCACGGGCCTTAGTTCCTGTTTTCATTGAATTGTGCAGACCCTACTGTGTTGGAATCCTATTATAGGGTTTCAGCCTTTCCTTGGGGGTTGTGTGGTTGGCTTGTCAAGGCAGTGGTCTTGACGCTGCACAGGCGGAAAAATTTGATTTGGATTTTGACCCTGTGACAATTGGTATCAGAGCGCAGGCTGTGGTGAAATGACCGGCGGTGAGGCACTGCGAGAACGGGTTTCCAGACTCGAAGATTTCGTCGGGGCTCCTTTAACAGACGGGGCATCATCTCTTGCTGTTCAGTGTGAACATATTGCACTGGAAGTGGAGGAGTTGAAGGTGAGTCTGCAGGACTGCATCTCTGGCATCAATGGTCTTTTGAACGACATGCTCAATGATGTGAGTGCGCTGGCAGACTCACCGAAGGACTCTCTGCACGGCATAGAGGAAGAGATGGGTCTGATCAAGAGGGCCATGCATCAGACTGGCAGGCAGGATGGTGCAAGGAAGGTTAAGGTTCTTGAACCGAAGACATTCAACGGTGTTCGGAGTGCCAAGGACCTTGGAAACTTTCTGTGGGACATGGAGCAGTACTTCACTGCTACCCATATTCCAGATGGTGAACGGGTCACCATGACCAGCATGTACTTGGCTGGTAATGCCAAGCTTTGGTGGCGTACTCGCGTGGCAGACGAGGGACGGCCGGATATCAGAGTTTGGGCAGATTTGAAGAAGGAACTCAAGGAGTAGTTTCTTCCTACCAACCCGAGTTGGGTGGCTTGAGACTCACTGAGACGACTCAAGCACACCGGGACAGTGTGTGAGTATGTCAAGACATTCAGTTCGTTGATGTTGGATGTAAAGAACATGTTTGAGGAAGACAAGTTGTTCAACTTTCTGTCGGGGCTGCAAGGATGAGCTCAGGCAGAACTGAGAAGAAGGGGAGTTCGAGATCTTCCTAGTGCCGTGGCAGCAACGGACAGTTTGGTGGACTTGTCTCTTGACAAATCCAACTCTACCACCGGCAAGTCCAGGAAATTTGACAAATTCTTGGGCAAGGCCAAGGAGGGTGGGACATAGGCAGATAAAGGCAAGGTCAAGGGCAAAGCAAAGGCAGCAGACCAAAAGAAGCCGTGGGCTGGTAGCTGTTTCATTTGCAAGGGACCACATCGGATGAGAGACTGTCCAACGAGGGAAAAGCTTGCTGCAATGGTTCGTGAGGGCTCTGATGAGGGGTCTTCAGACGCTGATGATGGTGTTGCCATTCGAGTGAACCCAATGGTGTTGTTGAATTGCATCCAGGTCGAGAAAGACCTGCACTCAAAGGAGTGAAGGGTTGCGGTAAAGGGTGTGTTGGCCATGGGAAAGGCCCTCACAACCCTTAACTACCAGCAAGGGGCTCTGTTGGTGGTAATCTTCCCTAAGAACTTGTTTAGAAGTGATATCTGCAGCGGTGCAGTGGGGCTTGAACAAATGCAATGTTGTGGTTAACAGACGCTGTCCGATGCAGCAATGTGTGAGACAGTGACGACTGTTAGGGCTTGGGGCGGGACCAAGCATGGTCATGGGCAGTGGGTGTCCGTGGCAATCAGTTAGGAGTAGGGGGATGCTTGAGACAATGGCCAACTCTGTGACAGAAACAACTAGGGGGTTCTTCACCAATGTTTAGACTTAGAAGTCATAAGCGGTGAGCACTTGTGGCATGGTGGCTGCAAGGAATCAGAACAGTGGGTGTTCGTGATAGCAGTCACAGTTGAGCAAAGGCAGTGGGCTTTGTTGGGTTCAAGGTTCAGTGCGGAATGATGTTGTTTGGGGGCTGTTTTAGGCGCAACATTTGTGCAAATTTTCCAAGTGCAGTAAGGATGAACTTGTTGCATTGGAATAATCCGATGAAGGCATCAGACTCTTCAAGTGGGGGTGGTTTGTTAGACCCTTTTCTACTTGACACGGCGGCATGGGCATGGGGAGGCATGCCATGCCTTGATGGCTTGACATGGGGGAGGCATGCTATGCCACTGGAATAACATTCAAGAGTTGGAATGGGATTCAGGAGCGGAATGACATTCCGAAGTTAGCTTAAGTTGGTGAGCCTCAACCAATGCCAAGGCTAAGATAAGGGAGGCCTGTCATGGGCATCCTTATGGATATGTTGAAGATGTTCTAAGTATTGGAGGGATACTTAGACAATTCAGAGTTGGTGTAGCTGATGTGCATATGCCTTTGACAGCAAGGGTCAAGGCAATGCCACAGGGGGAAGAACTAGTTCTGCAAGCTGTTGTATCCACTCCTGTCTGATGGACAAATCTTCAAAAGACATATAGAGGGAGTACCTCCTTGAGGCGCCCATGGGCGAGTAACTCATGCAGCCTAAGACCTTGGCACCTTCGGGGCAAGGCATGTTGCTGTTGTAAGTTGGGTTTGACATGGTGGTCTGACTTCCATCACCAAGAGTGGCAGCATACAATGGCAATGTTTGACAAACAAGTCCAAGTCATGAGTAGGCATGGTTTGGCAATGAGGGCTAACACGGAAGCATTGGTGGGATCAAGTGGTGCGCTGATTCAAGGCTGAGTACACATAGCCATGTCCTTGAGTGAAGGCTTAGAATGGCATTAGCGCTGACAGCATAGGTGGCAGTAGTTGGCAGCACATGTGGCGGCAGTTGTTGGTCTGGCAGAAGACAAGGCTGGCTAAAGGCAGGCAAGGGGAACTGCCTGTTGTGTTGGCGCATTGATCCAAGGGCTCGCATTGTATGTAGCCGTGAGATGAACTGTTGTTCATAGGTGGCCCAAATCTAAGGCTTTAGATAGCCCTAACAGTTGGGGGTGTCAACTGCTAAGACAGGTGGCTGTGTGCTCTTGTTTCTGACAAACCCCTAGCAGTTGGGGGTGTCAACTGCAATGTCATGTGCGTGTCACAGACACCATGACACTTCATTACATTCTGTCAATATATATGTACGTGTGTATGTATTTGTAAAGTGTGTGGCAGTGGCTGGTTGGTGCCAGCAAGCCCTTTGGCAGTTGGGGGTGTCAACTGCCAGGCAGTTGTGCATGGCTGCCTATATATGCATGTTAGGGTTGCGATATAGAGAAGCACAGAAGTGTATATACAGAGTTGTATAAACACAAGGGTGAGGAAGACGAATCTGTGAGGGAGAGAGTCTGGTTTTGTAACCCTTGGCCAAGTGTCCTTTGTATTCATATGAGAATATAGTGAATAAAGGTTGGGGTTTTCCCTGCAATGGCTGTGTTCTTGCGTGTGCATGTGCCTTAGTTCCTGTTTTCATTGAATTGTGCAGACCCTACTGTGTTGGAATCCTATTCTAGGGTTTCTGATAACCATAGAAAGTCAGAATTCAAATCAAATTCAAACACCACCACTTATGACTCCCAATCAAATATGATCTCTACCTAAAATAGACCTCCAGCTGTGTATCCCATGATTTTCTCTTATTGTAACCGTTGGTAAATTCCTTTAGTTTAGCCTAAGTATATTTCTGTCATAATTATCAATCCCTACAATTTAGGGAATGCTATGTAATCTTTTGTCAATATATACATGACCAGAATCACCATAAAGGTGTGGTCTTAAACTCAATATATTTTCCATCTATTTCAGCCTTTCCTTTGGGATTGTGTGGTTGACTTGTCAAGGCAGTGGTCTTGACTGCCGCACAGGTGAAAAAATTTGGTTTGGATTTTGACCCTGTGACACCTTGGGATTGCAAGTTTGTGCACACTCGTAGGGAAGTAAACTTTGTGGTTGACAAGGTGGCTGGCATAAGTTTTAATCACCGGAGGGACCCCAAAGATTAGAACAAAATTAAGTTAAATTTGTGATCAATTACTGAACTCTACTTACTAAATTAGAACAGTCTGATTGGTGTTTTATGATGACATGGCACGTCAAACTTGATCTGCCATTTATTCAAGTGAGAGGGAAGAAGGGAATGCAGCTTTTCAATTGAATTATTACATTGAAGCTTCAACAACATCATGAAAAATAGCTAGTGACATATGAAAGAAACAAACACCAAACTTGATAGAATGGAGCTCATTTCTCTCCTCATCAAGGCATTTACATATTGTGGGTTGCTTAAAAGTGATTCTTCAACAAGTTAAACTACAAAAATCCCTTCAATGCAAAGCCATTGACCCTCTATGAGGCTGTCACATTCAAGATTGGGATTTAAGGAACTGAAGAGCTCGGCAGTCAGATTGAACTTTTGAGTAATGCTGAAGCATGTGTCACCCCTTTCTGTCCCATAAACCTTGATGCAAACTAGAGTTGGTTTATCTGCGAACCCAAGTGCACCACCACCACACCCAAGAAATATGTCAAAACAAACTTTCCTACAAATTTAATAAATTACATTTAATATATATGTGTGTGTGTGTCTGTGTGTGTTTGTGTGTATAAGAGCTTACTGCCAAGAATTCTGCTATGAGCCATGGAGACCATGAGAAGAAAAGAGAGAAATAGGAGCAAGTTAGAGAAGATAGTTGCTCTGTTGTTTGCCTTGGCCATCTTTGTTATATATCCTTCTTTGTTTCCTAAACTTGGTGTGTGTCTTTCTTCTGGTTTATGGCTTTGCAAAGTTGGTCATATTTATAGAGAGAAGGCCAGGAAAGGGACCATTATATGAGACAGTAAAAAACGATGTTATCTGAGAGTCTGTCTCATAATTAAGGTGGCCGGCCTCATTGTAGATTTTACAACGTTGGTTAGAGGAATGTTTGTTTAGCAGTCTGAATTTTGTCGAATTTTGGGCGGGCTAAACTAGCAAAGATTTTTTTGAGATCCAACCAGATAAAATATTCGAGTGTTACCCAATGGGAATGGCCAAGTTTGTAGCCTTGTAGGATAATACCCAACAATAAGGTTTGATGTATTAGAATGTCTAAATATTGTCTAAATAGTACTCAAACACTTGCATAGAATAAACTTATCATGATAGACTTACTCTATGTGATTTTTTGGATACCAATATTTGTGTTATGAATCATTATTTTTTATATATATGGACTCATATTTTTATATATGATACTATAATTCAAAGAGAGACACAGAAGCAAAATTCTTGAGTGAGATTGATACAATGATATAATAACGTGCCCTTCAAATAATATTTTGTCAAGTGTGATTGGTATAAAATATATAACAAAATATTATATATTTTGTCACGTGTGATTGGTATAAAATATATAACAAAATATTATTAGAATCATAGATTACCCCGTAGCGTACCAAACCATCCAAAAAAATAGGTTGAGAAATGGTATTGTTATAATTTACTTGGCCAAAGGTTAGGGCATTTTAGGTTCATTCGGAGTATTGATAACCAAAAAATTTTGATACTGTATTTTTATTACTAATTTTTTAAAAATATTTTAATAAAATAAAATTTGACTTCACAATTTTTATATATTAATGCAAACTTTCACTTCTTCGTAAATTTTAATACATGTAATTTCTCTTCCATTGTTTAAATTTTTTTAGATCAGACACTACCCCATATTTTGGATATTTTGACCCTACCCTGATATTTTAATTTTTGACCTTTTTTTATAGAATTTCAAAAAATTAGGAATTCCAAAATTTTATTTTATTTTATATTTTTACAAAATATTATCTTAAACTTTATTTTTTATGTTCTTATCTTCTTATGTTCAAGGCCTAAATCTATCACTAGCTACATGTACAAGAATGTATTATTTTCACATGATCACTAATTTCTCTGTTAAAATAATTTAAAAATAAAGAATAAATAGTAAACCTTTAAATATAAAGATCAAAAGGTAAAAATATTATTCATTTTTTTAAATTTGATGTGAATTTAAAAATAGATTGGAGTGCCCTTTCCTTTCTAGTCCTTAAATTTTTTTTTTTTTTTTTTTTTGAAAGATGAGTGAGAGATTGTCTTAGGAGTACCTCAATATTTTTTCCTATTTCTGTGTTTGCTTTTACAAAATTGCAGTTTTCTGAGTCCTGCTTTAGCGTTTGCCAAAGGAGGGAAGAAAAACTCAAGTGACCTTGTGGATTATTATGATCCTTGATCAGAGCCAGAGGAACTTCAACATAGAAGGCTAGGCTTCTGAATTTCTGTAATCTACCCAACACAAGAGAAACTAAGTACAAAGATGAATGACAATCAAATTAAACCTAAAATGGTCCATCAGAAAGCATGAATAACGGTGAAGCACAGGTTGCAAAAGTCACAACAGTCGGATCTTCTCTCATCCGACGATTCGTGTAATTCAAGAAGGGACTTGAGATTAGAGTATGAAATACACGGATCGGATGAACAAAAATCCGACCTCCGCGACGCTAGGTAGGTAGCATTCCTCGTGAAAGGAATGATCAGAAAAGCTCGGATGACTCCTCATATGAGATATGAATAATTATATCTAGAGCTAATGCTTAATCAAACGACACCTTTGTTTTCCTCGTCAAATTAAGTCTTTATTAGTTTTTCTAGGTTTACATCCAAGAGAAACACTTTATCAACTGTACAGAAATTTACATCCGAGGACTCTTCATCCTTCCAATATTTTCATTTAAGCCCAAACCGAGTCGGCCTTTCCGACTCAGAGAGAGTACCATCTATCTCCAAGTCAACTCGCGTTCCGTCGGCGACTTTTTTGGCCGATCACGGAACCTTCTCACTTCAAATAACTTCAATCATCTCGCCGGAGTCTTACGATCTCCGGCAAACTCAGGATTATATCTCAGCTGTGGCCCCAGCAGTTCAAGTACATGACTTGCCGGAGAGACTCGTCGGCCTGCTTTCTTCTCTCCTCTCCGTTGCCGCTCCCGAGGAATCCACCAAGATCGGAGCCTAGCATGCCCGACAATGGCCGGAGATCGGCCGTATCTCCGCCGGTGCCGGCAGGAGGAGGAGCAGAACCGTTTCTTGCCTTGCTGAAGAGATTTGAGGCCGGACTTCAATTTGTGGCCCTGATCGGTGTGGCCATTTACAACGGCAACACCGGCCGCCATCCAAACTTTGTTCAGATAACCCAAACTCATTCTGTTTGTGGTTTGTTGTTTTTATGTTCTTTTGCTTTCAGTGCTTCTGTGCCGTATTGGTGATGAGGGACGGGTCTATTTATAGAGGAAAGGGGGCCAGTATTGAGCTATGAAATTGGAGGTTTTGTAAAACCAGAAACCGGATTAGGAGAGTGGTTTTGATAAATTACTTGTGGCGAGATGATGGAGGTTAGAATTCTTTTGGAGGCATTGATAGCGTCCAAATTATAATTTATCGGGAGTTTCCCGTGGATTTGTGATTATGGGCCTTTTGAGAAGCTTTTGTACGTTGTTTTAATATTTGTATTTACAAAACTTATTTTGTAAAATAAATTTGGTAGTTTAATCAAGTTTTTAAGTGTTTTTTTTTTAAAAAAAAAATCACTAATATCACTTTTGTGCATAAGAATGACAATTTGTTTCGTCTTTAATAGAACAAGTACGGGATGCACATAAATAAAATTGAGATATAATTGAGGTGAGATTTTTAAAATTTTATCGGGTTTCGAGGATGGTTATCCTGTCCTGACTTTATCTCATTTATATATTAATTTTTTATTTATTTATATATATATACTATATTTATTAATAAATAATATTATAAAAAATTAATTTTAAAATTTTTATATCATACTCATATTATTTTTTCTTATATTAGTTATTTTGATAATAACAATTTAATTTATTTATCAAAATAAAAATTTTAACTTACTTAATATATATATATATATAAGGGTTCGAAATGAGATAGGATGCGATCAGAAATATAAACAGAATTAGGGTTGGAGAAAGACCACTGCCGTCCCAAACTCGTCTTGTTGTCATTCTTATAATTGTACCTTGTTTTTATATTTGCGTTTGTAAAAATTATTTCCTAAAAACTTGTTGATAGTTTCATTAACATTTTTAAAAAAAATTTATTTTGATTTTACTTTTTAATGTGTAAAAATGCATTTGCAAAAAAAAAAAAAATGCTTTTGATTTTACCTTCTTCTTTTTTTGAGTTTAAAGAAACTCTATCAACCACCAACTACTGATGTATGATATATTTATTTAAAGAAACTCCCTCTAACATCTAAAAATTAAGTAAATTTTTTTAGTACATTTTAAAGTTCTTTTTTCTATGATTGGTGCTATATTTGAAATTATAAAAATTAATTTACATTAGTTATCTTAAAAGTATTATTATTATGTTGTGAATATTAATTCTAAATATTCTATATAACAAATTCAATAGACTTGTGGAAATATTTTTATTTAACTATTTAAATAAAGTGTTTTTTTATTTTTTCTCACAGACAAAATCACACACATAAGTGTAGTTGGTAAGTTCAAGAACATAATACCTTGAAATTATTAATTCAAGTTCTATTAGATTTATTAATAAAAAATAATTAAAAATAGAAAATTATATTTAACATGAATTTTTAATTACAAATTATAAGTATGTTTAATAGTTTCAAAAATTTTTACTTAACCTAACAAAAAAATATATATTTAAATTAAAGAATTTACACTTAATTTGAAACAATAGTTTACTATGTATTACATGCAAAATTGATCATACTACATAATAAATTATTAGTAATACATTATATAATAGCAAATTATAAATTACTGGACATTAATTTAAGTACAATTTATTTTTTACATATTAAATAAGTGTAATTTTTTAAAATTATTAAACTCATTTATTATTTATTCTAATGTAATTTCTCAACAAAAAAAAAAGATTATGAAACCAATATTTGTTTGATTTTATCCGATGAAAAGAATGATAAATTTGTTTAGTCACGATATAATGAGACATAATCAAATATATCGCGATAAATTGTAAAACGCGTGAACATTGAACCTGTAGCGGGCAAGGGGGCATGGTGGCGGGCTTATCCGGAAGTCGATATCATGACTCATCGATTTCCCCCAATAGACAGCAAACAGGTCTCAATCATGGTTGTAAATGGGTCCCACGTCGCATTATTTTCGTATTTCTCTCTCCTCTTTTTCTTCAACATCGGTATCACCACGTCCTTTTCTTGGGTCTAAACGGGTCCCACTCAGCATTATCTTATGGATGCTCTTGTCTTTTTCTTTTCTAGTGGGTCACCCTGTCCTTTTCTTCCCGAATGGGTACAATAATCAAGTGGACAAGTGTTAGACCCTTTATAACTTGACACGGCGGCATGGGACATGGGGAAGCATGTCCTGCCTTGGTGGCATGGGCATGGGGAAGGCATGCTATGCCTTAGAATAACATTCGAGACTTAGAATGTTATTCAGGTGGAAAGGCATTCGGGACTTGGAATCTTATTCATGAGTGGAATGGCATTCAAGTGTGGGAAGGACATTCCAAGGTTGGATTTGCCTTAAGGGATTTTCTGACTTAGGCACAGTTGGACGCACGACTTGGGCAACGAAGTGTTAAGGCAATGCCTTCGGTGAGCAGTTTGGTGCATGGGTTGCCTTTTGGCAAGGCAAATGCACACGGGTGGAAGAACTGGTTCTGCAAAGGATTGTGTTTACTCCAGTCAGGTTGGAAAATCTTCATAAGACATATATAGGGGGCAGTACCCCCTTGAAGCGCCCACGGGCGGGGTGCCCATGCGGCGTGCCCATGCGCGTGCCCACGCGGCATGCCCATGCGCATGCCCATGCGGTGTGCCTATGCGGCATGCCCATGCGGGGTGCCCATACAGCGTGCGGCTTGAGGCCTTGGCACCTTCGGGGCAAGGCGGGGTGCTATTGAAAGCTGGTGGTCCGAGCACCATCACCAAGAGTGGCGGCACATGGTGGCAATGTTCGGCAAATAAGTCCGAACCATGAGTAGGCATGGTTCGGCAATGATGGCTACACGGGGAAGCATTAGTGGGACCGAGTGCGGCGCTGGTGCAAGGCCACAGCGCATGCGGCAGCCACAGCGCATGCGACAGCAACAGGGCGTGCGGCAGCAACAGGGCGTGCGGCGGCAGTGCGTGGCTGGCGGAATCCAAGTCCGTCTAGGATAAGGAATCCAAATCCGTCTTGGACAAGGAGTCCAAGTTCGGCAAGGAAAAGGAAAGTGCAATCCAAGGTCGACACGGAAAAGGGAAGTGCAATCCAAGTCCGTCAAGGAGAAGGACACCGTGGGACATGTTGGCGCAATCCTAGTCCATCTAGGAAAAGGAAACCGTGTGAGGGTTTGCCTATAAATACAATGTAATAGGGAGAGACACGGACAGACTGAGAGTGGATAGAGAGAGAGCATAGACTAGAAGAGAGGGTGTTCTCTTGTCTCGCAGCCCTTAGGCTTTGTATTCCTTTGTATTCGTTTGGATTATTGTGAATAAAAGGTTGGGAAAGTGATTCCTGTAAATCTGTGTGCCTTTGTGTGTTGCCGTGTTCTCTATCATAAGCCTCTTGGCTGGAGCACGTGGGGTTGGCTGGTCAAGGCAGGTGTCTTGACGCCGCACAGGCGAAAGAAATTTTGTGTCAGATTTCGACCCTGTGACAACAAGGGAGACACGTGGGCTGGCCATGGGCGCTAATAAGTCTTCATGGGCCTATGGGCTGTCACGTGTTAGGGTTGTCTTACCATCTCTCCAGTTTTCGATGGGATAAGCAACTCGGTAAAAGTAAAATTAAATTTTAATAGTATTATAATATTAATTTTTTATTTTACTAATAAAATAAAATTATTATTTTACTAATATAGAAACCGTGTGAAAAATGGTCTATGGTTGTCTATCTCGTAATGGAGCCCAGATCAGCTAATGTAGCTGATTACGTTGACATGATTGCATGATCATCAAGAGCCAAGAAGAGTCCTGTTAAAGCCTTATTGAGGAAAATCACTTTTGTTCTTTTCTGTACAAAATGCCAAAGTTGAGGATAAGAAAGTGATTTGGAAAATATAAACCATTGGCCCTAAAGAAAATGTCTGCTGTTGGAGCAATGAAAAGTGAAGTGCCATCCATTGAGGACTAAGTAGGTGGTTTGTTTGCTCAAAGAACTAAAAAGTACAAACTGCTGGCAAAAACCAGCAACTCCTCAAATTGTGGAGAGAAGGAGAGGGAGAGAGAGAGAAGAGGGGGGGGGGGGGGGGGGGAAGAATTTGACCTTATATTGTATTTTAATAATATCAGTTGCAGTATTGACTTGGGTAGGAATAATAGAATTGAAAGTCTTTTCATTTCTTATAAAAATGAGTGTAGGAGATAAATAGTGAATTTTAAAACTATTTTTTTAATTTATAAGATAAATAGAAGTGTCTCAATTTTTCATCAAATATAGACACACCTAACCTAGAATATAATAGGTCTATATGCTGAGTTGATATTTGGTGCTCTCTTTAGAAATAGAGTTGATATTCGATACTCATAGTCCCAAAATTTAGATAATATATCACGTGTATATGAATTCATTATAATTACACACGTGATATATCATTTAATCTGTACTGAATAATTTTGCCTATATACCAAGTATGAAGATTAGATATGCTACATTCCATGAAAAATATTTCAATGATCCTAACACATGATTTCAAGAATTAAATAACAAGTGATATATGTTTCTCTAAATTATGGAATTAACAATTGAGACCGTAATTCTAAAAGACTACAAAATAATTGCTTCCATGCCTATTGTCTTTTATTCTTATCACTTTTCTAACTTTATATTTAATACTCATTAGTAATGGACGTAATGGTTACTCCCTCATTTGTGCCCTTGGAATCTTTCTTGTGGGGTCCCCAAATCAACTTTCTTAGGTAACATTATTACTTATGAGTATTGTGCTTCAAAAGGTTCCCTTATCACCCACTTGAGTGAGTTTGTGGTTGTCACTTTCTCCCCACGCGCACACATATTTATATATATATATATATATATAAAATCTGTTTTTTTTTTATCAAGAATGATCCGGGAATCCAACTTTTCAACTACCATCTTAATTCCTCAAATGCAGCTTATTTTTTGAGATGTTCTTACATGAATTCGATACATCATGTGTATGTTTTTTTATTAACATTATGTTATGTATATTATGTCTCATTAAAACATATAAATTATATTATATATAATAAAATATTATTAAAAGATAACATTATCATTTCACTATCTGATTATACAGAATCATTAAAAAAAAGTTCAAAATTTTTCATCCAAGAAAGCTAATGATAAAAACACTTAATTCAAGCATCACTTCTAGGATTGATCAGAACATAAACTTTCAGTCAATAACAACTTGACAAGTGGATCGATGCTTCAATAAAATAATCAGATTTTCTATATAGGTAGTGAACTAGGTCAGATGGCAAACAATGTAGATAGGATTCATCAAGGATAATAGACTTTAGCTTCAACATATAGATATCCTCCTAAATGAAACTATTAAGTAGAACTAGATAAATGGACTTTTTAATTAAGACTTATATTATATTCCCTACTGGATAAAAGCAAAGTAACAAGAAACCACTGGCTTTCAATTTCATGATCTTCCTTTTTTTGATTCTACAACTTATTATTCTTAATTATTAAATTAGGTAAATTTTATGGAGGAGATGATAGAGTTCATATGAAGCCATTATGCAAAATAAATAAATAAAAACTAGATAGTAGATACGATTCACCATCATGAGACTATTTTAAGATAAGTGGAAAATATAATCGTATCTCTAGATCTCAATCTACATTCCATTAGTTCCACTAAATTAATTAACAAAACAAGTTTATTCTTGTCTTAGCCAAAGCTCCATATAAGCAGCTTATGCATATTGTCTGCTTTTTTAGCTGTCAACTCATTCAATAATAATAATAATAATAATACAACTTAATTTATAATTGGAGGGTCCCAAACCAAGCCTTTGATTAAGTCTTTTGATTTCTAAATCATTTTTGCTAAAAAAAAAATTTGGGGGCCAACCAGCTTCATTCAGTATACTTTGCTATGACAAAGATTGTTGGGGGCTTGGTTGCATCTGCAATATAAAATTTTACTCTCTTATTTTGTTTTTATTGCTTCTGTTTTGTCTGTTAAATCTCTAATTCATCTAAAAGCTTAAACTATTAGAGAAGGTATAACTTTATTATTATATTCTCTAACATGCCCTCTTACGGGTGGCCAGTTTGAGTCTACACATGTTAATTCATATTTTTCAGGGTGACGATGACATTTGAACTTAGGACCTTTGGCCTACTCTGATACCATGTTAAATCACCAACTCATCTAAAAGTTTAAGTTTTTAGATGAATTACTAACTCACATTGTCCTCCTTTTTTTTTTTCCCTCTTCAAGATGCCTTCAGTTGACTGTGTGTAATTCATGTACGTCTCTTCCATGTTGATACAATTTTACTTTACTGAAAAAGAAAAAGAATCACTTTGTCCTATTTCATAATTCTAAGATTGTGGGAAAACTTTGTTTACTGCTCAATTAGTGGAATCATGCATGTAGATATAAATGGAGCAATTAAGTTCATGGAGATTATTTAGTTGTTTCATAATTTTTGGGGGTAGGGTGGGGAATGGATGTGAGACTACCATGTTGGTAAGTGAATGTCCTTAATTTTCTGCCACACCAATTGTGGTCTATGCACATGATCGATATTTAATTTAAGTGGTCTAAATGTCCATTCTTTATATAATAAATGTGAGTTTGATTTTTTTTCTAATATCATTATATAAAAGAATATTGTGATCCATTTCCGTCCCAATGTTTGTTACAAACAAACCACTTAGGTTATGTTTGTTTACCTGATTGAGAAGTGAATTAGATAAATTAATTTTAATAATTTTGTAAACTCAGTGTTTGAAAAAAAAAATGAAAGAACTTACTAAGAATAGTAGTAATAAATAATGATTCATAATATAGATAAAATAATAAAAAAAGAGAATTGAAAGTACTAATTCTTATTACTATTAATAAAGATGATCGTTACTTTACCTTTATCAAGTCTATGAAATAAACATGACCTTAAATGCTCACTCTGTGCGAGTTCGATTTTCTCTGTTCTCTCTCCTCTTCAGTGTTGTATCAAAAAAAAAAAAAAAAATGAAAATTTTGATCTTATGTCCATCCCAATGTTTGTTACAAACAAACAAATTTAATACTATATTTACTAACAAGATTTATCAAACTCTATTTACAAAATGATATGATATTATTATATTGATTTTATCATTTAAGAAAAATATAGTTTTGAAAAACTTTTTATTTATAAAAGAAAAATCACTTTATGTTTACTAAATATAAAAATAAATTATCATATAAAAATTAAAAGAAACCATTGGTATTTATATTTTCTGGTTGAAGTTTAAACAAGTCTATCGAATTCTCATTTAAAAGTTTGTTAATGTTGTGTTAAAAGACCTACCTGGCCACCTCGTATCCAACCTACACATTCTATGAGTGGTAAACATGAAAATTCCGATTGAGCTGAGTAAACATGAAATACGTGGGAAACCCTAGTAATTTTAGGCAGAGTTTCTAAACCGATTGAGCTGAGTAAACATGAAAATTCGGTTCTCATCATCACTTGGATCAACAAGTAAGAAAATGTAAGAGAGACTGCAGTTGCAAAATCGTGATTCCATTCAAATATAATCTCATCAGCTACATATTTACATAAGATTTTCCGGCGAACTCTTTGATCTTCCAATATGCTTCAATTAATTTGAGATTAGAAAAACAACTACTTCAATTAGGGCCCCAACAGCTCAAGTACATGACTTTCCTCAGAGATTCCTCCGACTGCTTTGCCTTCTCATCCCTCGCCTTATTCGAAACCATCGCAGAAGACGAAGGAGATAGCTTCTTAGCCTGAGAAACCGACCTGAGGTTGTTCTTGGCATGCTGGTGTATCGATCTTATTGTGTAGTTCCATCTGCAGAATCCCTGATCTTTCAACGCCTCCACCAATCCAACACTCCCAGCCACAATCCAAGCTCTGCTCGTCGAAGTCATCTTTTTCTTCCTCTTCCGATTCTTGTTTACTTGCTCTTCCAAAGTTTCTGAGATCTGCAAGTTGCTGATTTGGATGAGTTTGTAAGATAAGATTGGTTTTCAAGTATCCTTGATTTTGATGGAGATAGAATGAGGAGCTTATGATATATATATATATATATATATATATATATAGAGGCGATGATGATAGAGTTGTTGGAGATGCAGCATATAGAATGGGAAGAAAAACAATAGGCGACTGTGGTTTTGGAGACTTGAAAAGCCAATAGTTTTTTTTGTGGGTGGTTTGAAAAAACAATTTTTTAAAAGAGTTGAAATGTCTGTTATATCCTTGTTGTTTAGACAGATAAAGTTATCGACGCAGGGATAGAATTGGTTTTTGAATGACCCAACGTCAGGGGCACAACTTATTTCCAACTAATAAGGATTAAAGATACGAAAGAATACATTTTTTTTATAATTATATATAATAAAATATGGTTTTCTTGGCTATATCTTCGCCACCTGAATTGGATTATTTGGGTTGGATTGAGTGTTGAGATATTTTATTTATCTCACCCGTAAAAGAAAAAATCAAATTTTAAATGAATTTTTTAATTATTTTTTATCTTTTATAATCACAAATAAAAATTTTCCATTTCATGAAAAATGAAAAGAGTCACAAATGAAAATCCTCTATCTTATAAGAAATGGAGAGACTCCTAATTTGAATTATCTGTAATTTTAGTTGAATGTGATAATTATCCCTAGTCATTAAGATTTGTTGGATACCCAACAATGGGGTTTTGATAACATAAAAAAAAAAGTTTGATCCTATAATTAAAAGAGGGATGGTACTATCATTTTCTTGGCCAAAAGTCTAAGGATATTTTAGGAAAAAAATATTATGTTTCTTCAATTTATACTTTTAAGAGGGAGGTGTCTGCACATATGATCATCAATTTTATCATTACGAGATTCAAAATCGATCATACTATACTACCTAAATTTATATTTAAATTATATGAGATTGATATGATATAACTATATTAATTACATTATTTGAAGTATTTTCAGTAATGTAAAGTATCTCATTATTAGATTTATCAAATCTTTGGCCACTCTATCCTCTCTTGAATTTGTTATGCTTGCATCCGCATGTCAATTATCTTATAATTAATAAAAACGAAAGAAAAGTTTTTTAAATCATTTTTAGACAAAATTGTTAGTCTGTATTAAAGTTTTCATTATACTATTACTCATCAAGGAAAATTTAGTCAGTTTGTTGTTTTTCTGTACAAAATGCCAAGTTGAAGATAAGAAAAGTGGTTTGGAAAATAGAAACCATTAGCCCAAAAGAAAATGTTTCGTGTCATCGTGTAAGCTCTGTTTGCTCAAAGTACTGCAAACTGCCGGCAAAAACCAGCAACTCCTCAAGTTGTGGAGAGAGAGAGAGAGAGAGAGAGAGAGTGAGTGGCCTTATTTTACGTGTGATCCCTTGCTGGGTTGGAGTAGGAGTAGAGTAGGATGGGTCTATATGCAATGTATTAAGGATTAGATATATATGCTACCTTCCATGCCTATCTGTCTTATCCCTTTTCCAGCTTTATATTTGGATGCTCATGAGTAATGGTTTCTCTCATTTGTGTAAAATCTTTCTTGTGAGGTCCACAGATCAACTTTCTTTTCTTAAATAACATTATTACTTTCTTGAGTATAATTGAACCCCTTACCACCCACTTGAGTGATTTTATGGTTCTCATATATATATATATATATATATATATATATTACCACCCACTTGATTGATTTCATGGTTCTTTTCATATATATACCTACCATACAGCAGATTGGATTCACTATTATGAGATTATTTTAATATTAATTAGTAGAAAACATAATCGTATCTAGATCTCAATCTATATTCCATTATTTCCATCAAATTAACTAACAAAACAAGATTGTTCTTCAATTTCTTATTGTAACCAAATCTCTCGCTAAGCAGCCTATGCATATCGTCTGCTTTTTTAGCTGTCCACTCATTTAATAATAATAATACAACTTTATTATTGGAGGGTCCCTAACAAGCATTTGATTAAGTTTTTTTTGGTTTCATAATAATATTTGCTAAAAAAAGTTTGGGACTCAACCAGCTTCAGCCATTATACTTTGCTGTGACAAGGTTTGTTAGAACATCTTCAGAGGATGTAGAAGGGGAAGTTTTTCTCTAACTATAAATTTACTTCTCATTCACTCATTTTTTTTGCACTCTAACAAGAGAGTTATGATTAAAGATATTTTTTCTCCATTTAATGAACAGTATTAGATGGAAGACATATATCGAGACATGTATGCCTCCGGTAGGAGGAGAGGGAGAGGCAAATTCTGGAAGAAAAGTAACTAAAAAAGAGAAAAAGAGATGGCGATAAAGAAGAAAGAGATGAGAGACGGAAAAAAAAAATATTAAAATATAAAATAATACTGATTTCATTTTGATTACTGTTGGAATGTATAATATATACATTAATAAATACTGTAACATAAGATAAATGAATTTTTTATTCACAAAAAATGTCTCTCTTATTGGAGATGATGTTAGCAGCTTGGTTGTATCATTTTTGTTTTTCTTGCTTCTTGTTTTGTCTTCTCTTGGTTTGGAGGATGCCTTCCCTCAAAGTTTATAATTCACGGATATTTCTTCTGTATTGATACAATTTACTTTACTAAAGAAAAGAAAGAAAAATAATCACTTTTCTCCTATTTCTTAATTCTTAGATTGTGGGAAAACCTTGTTCACTGATCAATTAATGGAATCTTGCGGATATTAGAGGAGCTAAGTTCAGGGACATTATCAGGTTGTTTTATAATTTCTGGGATAGGGTAATCTACATAATCTTAGGAAAAAACAAATACAATAAAGACTTCTAATTTGGGTAAATGGTATCTGTTTTATTTATGAAATTATATCAAATTTAAGTAGATTACAATGACAATCAATTTCAATTAAGGTTACCAAATTTTAATAACATTAGAAATACGTAGGAAACCCTAAAAAATTTGAAGTAGGTAGTAGGTAGTGAGACCCTACCAACCCAACACCTTAAAAAATAGCAGAGTTTCTAAACGGATCGATTGAGCTGAGTAAACACAGCAAATTCCATTCTCATCGACACTTGGATTAGAAAGAAAGAAAAATGTAAGAGAGAGTGCAGTTGCAAAATCGTGATTCCATTCAAATATAATCTCATCAACTATATATTTACATAAGATTCTCTGGCGATCTCTAAGTCTGTGCTCTTCTAATATCCATCAATTTGAGATTAGAAAAACTACTACTTCAATTAGGGCCCCAACAGCTCAAGTACATGACTTTCCTCAGAGACTCCTCCGACTGCTTCGCCTTCTCATCTCTCGCCTTATTCGAAACCATCGCATAAGACGAAGGAGAGAGCTTCTTAGCCTGAGATACCGACCTGAGGTTGTTCTTAGCATGCTGGTGTATCGATCTTATTGTGTAGTTCCATCTACAGAATCCCTGATCTTTCAACGCCTCCACCAGTCCAACACTCGCCGCCACAATCCAAGCTTTGCTCGTCGAACTCATTTCTTTTCTTCTTCTTCCGATTCTTGTTTAGTTGATCTTCTAAAGTTTGAGAGATAAGATGGCTTTTCAAGTATTTTTGATTTTGATGAACATGGACTAGGAAGCTTATGATATAAATAGAGAGAGAGGTGACGGAGAAGGAGCACAAGATTGGAAAAGGAAACAATAGGCGACAGTGGTTTTGGAGGCTTCAAAAGCCAATGGTTTTTTCGTAGGTGGTTTGAAGAAAACAAAAAACAAAAAATGACGAGTTGAAATGTCTGTTTTGTCCTTGTAGATTAGACGGATAAAGTTAAACTATTGGGGATAGAATTGGTTTATTAAAGTAAATGTTTGATCAGATGACAGGTGGATGCCAATTTCTTGTCACTGTCTCACTGATGAGCACATTGTATATTTTGTATGGGAGCGAAACCGCGGTTTTACACAATTAATGACCCAACTTCAGTCGGCACAACTGCTTTCCAACTCCCACGGATCAAAGATGATAATTATACGTTATGTTATATTATATTATACAATATATATATATATATGAATAAACTACATTGACATTTCGTTTGGTTTAATAAAATACATACAACATTTTTTTTTAGGTTAAATTACATTAACATTTAGTTAGATTAATCATTAGAAATTATATTGATTGCCTTTTCTAATTTTATTTTTGGATGAGATTTCTCTTGCTGTTATATAATGGCTAGTGTGTATGATTTTTACATTATGTGAGTATTAAAACTTCGGGATAATTATACTTATCTTTGTTGAGGTTTCTGACAATTATAGAAATCTCTCATATAGTTTTGAAATAACACTGTCTTTCCTGTCAGTACTTGTTCTCAAACGGCATTAACGAAGTTGGTTCATTTATCAAACTATCCTTATATTTTAATAATATTTTTTTATTTTTTCTTCTTTATTTTTTCTCTCTCTTAATTGCAGCACTCTCTCTCTCCCCACTCCCACTCCATTTCACTTCCCTCTTTCTCTTATTTGCTCTACCCAGAACAACACCGGCCAAAATTACCGCTGTCACCACCACCTGCATGTCACCGACGCCATCGCCACCACCCATGTCGCCAACACCGCCAATTTGGTTCGAGTTCCTTATATTGATAGGTCGGAGCGAGATGGGTATTCAACAAAATCACCCCATCCATCGTCGTCGGTAGTGGAGGCGATTGGGTCACCGATCTCATCGGAACGGACAATAGTCTAGGTCTGGAATTTGGCCGTTGATCTTGGCAGTTCAATGGCGCTGTTGAGGCTTTGTAGTCTCAGATCTAGGTTGTGTTGGTGGTGTCTATGGTGCGGGACTGTTGGAGATAAGGGTACGTGGTCTGTTGATAGTGCACAGTGTAGAAACTGTTGGAAGGAATGGTGTTTGTTGATGGTGAGGCGCTGTGTTCGTTGATGGCGGAGGGGAAGGATATGTAATTCATTCATTGTTCACTAAATTGAAAGACGAGTGTTCTGCGTCTTAGGGCAAGTAATTTTGCCTTTCAGGACAACCTGATTTCGTTATTTCTATGATGTAGTAGACTGAAAAGTGGATGGAGTTCACTAGTTTTGTGTAGCAAATTAAGATGAAGCACAAAACCAAATGGTTGTGTTCTGAAATTGGGATTCAAGAAGTGAGAAGTGCAATGTGGAAGGGCTACCCACCTTAAGATGAAGGGCTCTTTATATATATATATATATATATATATATATATATATATATATATAGTTTTAATTTTTTTGTTCTTTAGTTTGATGACCACGATCTTAGCGATGCATCTTTATCGCAAGTGTATTTTTGACAGGGGATCATTGATTTGGCATTTTTGAAGCCTCGTTCTCTTGTGACTCCCTGCTTCTGCCTTCAAATTCCAGTGGTGCACCAACAAAGGTTGAGCCCATCTATTTCAAATGGAAGCTTGCCCCCACTTGTTAAACATGGCCTGGTACTGGTGTTGAGGAATTTGGGTTGTAAAATGAGAGAGAGGAATTTGGGTTGTAAAGAGAGAGGAGATGGAGGAGAAATTTTGTCTTTTTTTAATTAAAAAAACTATTATTAAAGTGACGGTAGTTTTGTCATTTAACCATGACTTGTAAGGGGTAAAATTGGTATTTAGACAAAAAAAATTGCTTACATCATCGAACTCTATTAGGTCAACTAACAGTCATTGACGGCAGGGAAAATCTGTTATCGACATTGAAACCAGAAATGAGACAGTGTTGTTTCAGAAACTATAGGGGAGGTTTCTACAATTATTAGAAACCTCAAGGGAGGTAGGTATAATTTACCCTAAAACTATTCTTAATAGGCTATCAACAAAAAAAAATTATCTTTAATAAGTTAAAATGATTAAGATGTCCTTTTATAATTACATAAAATAAAATTTATGTCAAAGTAATTATATTATAGTTGGTTAATTTTGTCATTTTGGCTGTGTTTGGATGGACTGTTCTACTGTCCGTTTGATTATTTTTACGTTTCAAATGAACTTTTGATATAAGTGAGTATTTGTTTAGACTTCTCGAAACGCATGTTCAGACATTTTTAAGACTAAAATCAATATTTTAAAAAATGTCAATAAATAATTTTTCTTAAAATATTCATTTCAAAATACTCATTTTTACTGTCTATTCAAACGAGCACTTTATTCTATATAAAATAATTCCACTCTCCCGTACTCTCATTCCCTCCACACTCATTACACTATGAAAATTGTTGATTTTTTTTTTATTATTCTTAGATTAATTATATTAAGTTAAACTAAAATTTTATTAACAATATTTCTTATTTTACTTAAGTTTGATAACAGCCCTTGAATTATTTAAAAACAACTTGACAAGTGGATGCTTCAATAAAATAATCAAAATTGCTATATAGCCATATAGGTAGTGAACGAGGTCACATGGTAAACACGTAGATATGATTCATCAAGAATAATTGACCCCGCGTTCAACATATAGATGCCCCTAAAAGAGGACTATTAACTAGAACTTGATAACTGGACTTCTTAAATAAGATTGATATTATATTCCCTACTGCAAAAAAGCAAAGTAATCGTGATCTGATCCCACTCCTTTGAAGCTTCCTTGAAGATCCTAGAAGATATTTTATCTTCCTCTTTTTATTCTACAAACTTATCATTTTTTATTATTAAATAAAGTATCCAATTTGCTATGATGGCTTACTGCTAGTTTGGTCGTCTCATGAAAATGCTGTCATTCCATGGAGGGAAGATGGTAGAGTTTTGATCCTGTACTTTTTCATTTTGACACATCGTAAATTTTTAACATAATATTATTTGTTTTATTGTTTGTAGGTCTTATGATTCATGACTTTATTTTTTTAGAGAGAAAAATGTCTTGTCGATGAGAGATGCGTCATCTTAACTTCAGTCGTACAATATTATCTCCTTTGTTGGGCTTAAGTTGCTAGCGCAAGGCTTTGTGCTTGTGAGGAGACCTTGTGTTAGGAAGAGAGTAGTTTGGGGCTTATAAACGACGCCAGTTCTCGACTCCTAACCGATGTGGGACTCAAAGTGGCACAACAGCTACTCCCCCTAGTTGGGATTGGTGGAGCACAGGAACGAGGCACGTGGCCTAAGCGTTCCCACAGACGGCACCAAATTGATGCTGCACTTTTTCGTCCTGGCACATAGTAGGCTCCGCATGCACCATATTGTCCGTTTTGGGCTTAAGAGCCCTCACGGCTTTGTTCTTTGGGTGGAAAAGACCTGATTAAAGGGAGAGGACGATTAGAGCTTATAAGCGACGCCAGTGCTCGACTCCTATTCGATGTGAGACTTGAAGTGGCACAATAGCTACTCCTCCAGTCAGAACTGGATCAACTGGTGGAGCACAAGAACGAGGCACGTGGCCCAAGCGTTCACACAGACGGCACCAAACTGATGCTGCAGTGTTTACCCTGGCACACCGTAGGTTCCTTAGCACAATATTGTCTGCTTTGCTATCCTTAGGTCTTGTGACTCACGACTTTGTTCTTCTAGGGAGGAAAAAGGCCTTGTAGGTGATAGATGTGTCATCCTAACTCAGTCGTACAGTATTGTCCTCTCTACTAGGCTTAAGTTGCCAGCGCAGGGCTTTGTTCCTGTGAGTGAGGTAGCCGCTGTGAGGAGGTCTTGTGCTAGGAAGAGAGTAGCCTGGAGCTTATAAGCTGACGCCAGTTCTCGACTCCTAACCGATGTGGGACTCAAAGTGGCACAACAACTTTTTCTTTTTATTTTTTATTTTTTTTGTTGATAACTGAATGTCGGGTGTAATTATATCGATTAATTTTGATAATCACATTAAATATATTTTTAGATGAATAAATTAATCTCGAATTTGTATTCACAAACATGATTTTAAAAAATTAATAACATTTTAATAAGAACCGAATTCTACACTTAATGTTTTACAAATCACCAAGACCTAAATAACTTTATCACTGAAACAATTCTTTGGAGTTGAACATGATAGAGTTTAATGAAATGCCAAACAGACCATTGTGGTGCAAAATTTTAAATACTATACAAAAGATAGGATTCACCATTATGAGATTATTTTAAGATAATTAGTGGAAAACACAATCGTATCTAGATCTCAATCTACATTCCATGGTTAGTTCCACTGCCTAATGCATATTGTCTTCCTTTTTTTTTTTAGCTGTCAACTCATTTAATAATAATAATACAATAATGTTGAGGGATGGTAATTTTTTATTTATGGGGAGTTTATAAATAAGGCAGGTGAGATCTTAAAAATTTGATCAGATTCAAAAAATAGGGTCAGAAGATGATCATCCGTTCTATTCATAATATATTAGTTTTTTTAAAATTTTTATGTACATTAATTTTTTCAATAAATATACTATATAAAATTAATTCTAAAATTTTACATATTTTACCTATATCATTTTTTTTATATTTGTTATTTTTCTTTAAAAAAATACCTATGTTCTAGATGAGACGTGAAATATAAATAAATCGAAATTGGGATGAAGACATAATTGGGAGTACGAAACAAGATATAAACAGGTTGAGTTGGACTGCCCAAACCAAGACTTTGATAGGAAAAAAAAAAAAAATCAGTTTGTCCTATTTCTGGATAAGTTCAAGGTGATTGTCCTTTTGTATTATAATTTTTCCGTGTTGGGTCGGGAATGGTCCGATTGGATGTGAGATGACCATGTTGATGGGGCGAATGTCCCTTTCCGCCACATCTTTGTAGTCCATGTCTATCCGATGTTTGTTGCAAAATTTTTGTTTTACACAAAAATTGAGAGGGATAATGGAAACTTCAATTGTGTGAAGGATGAATACATTCATCACTTCAACAAGACTTCAATTCTCATATCTATACCATGAGCTCCGTCTTTAAATTTTTTTTGCAAGGTTTTCAATAATTGTAAATGATATATATATATATATACATATATATATATTTTTTTTTTTTTTGAAGTTATTACTATCCTCTCAACATGATTGTTTACAGAGCATATAAATTAATTTTTTTTTAATCAAAATAAACATCTCTTGTAGTCAAAAGATAATTTTTATGAAAATAACGCAAAGTAAACAATGGCAAATTCCATTCACATCAGCAAGAAAATGTAAGAGCCTGCAGTTGTAAAATCGCGATTTCATTCAAATATAATCTCTTCATGTATATATTTACATAGATTCTCCGGCGAACTCTTTGCTCTTCTAATATCCTTCAATTAATTTGAGATTAGAAAAACAACTACTTCAATTAGGGCCCCAACAGCTCAAGTACATGACTTTCCTCAGAGATTCCTCCGACTGCTTTGCCTTATTTGAAACCATCGCAGAAGACGGAGAAGAGAGCTTTTTAGCCTGAGATACCGACCTGAGGTTGTTCTTGGCGTGCTGGTTTATCGATCTTATTGTGTAGTTCCATCTGCAGAATCCCTGATCTTTCAACGCCTCCACCAATCCAACACTCCCGGCCACAATCCAAGCTTTGCTCGTCGAACTCATTTTTCTCTTCCTCTTCCGATTCTTGTTTACTTGCTATTCCAAAGCTTCTGAGACCTCTGCCAATTGCTGATTTTGATGAGTCTGTAAAATAAGATTGGTTTTCAAGTACCTTTGATTTTGATGGAGATAAAATGAGGCACTTCTTATATATATATATATATATAGAGAGAGAGAGAGAGAGAGAGAGAGAGAGAGAGAGAGAGGCGATGGAGAAGGAGCACGAAGTTCGGAAAAGAAAACAATAGGCGACAGTGGTTTTGGGTGGAGGGTTTGAAAAGCCGATGGTTTTGTTTTTTGTTTTTGGGGTGAAAGGGATTTAAATGACTGTTTAGTCCTTATAATTTATCAATCCATGTTCAAAGACAAACTTATCAATTTATATTATTATTTAAGATTTTTATAGTCATTTCATTACTTCTAAAGATATTTTGAAGCATTTAATAAAAGAATTTTTACTTACTTTATTAATTTTTATCTCTGTCAGTAATGATAATTGACGGCAGAAGGAGATTTGCAACTAAAACTTAAAATTGAAGGGAGACGAAGTAAGTTTACAAACTATAAAGAGGTAGCCCAAATTGTCAAGAGCTAAATGGGATAAATAAATATTCGGATTGGGGTTGCTTGATGCCCCAGGTTCCAGTCTTGCCCGAATTGAGTTAGGGCTTAAATTTTTTTACCCAAGCCCATCTTGAAATATGAAGAGTAAACCTCAAGTCCGAAAAATTTCGGGCTCGCGTCCGAGTTGCAAGCCCAAACGAGAGTGGCCTGGAAACAGCACAACTCAACGAGGATGTAGTGAGAGGTCATGGTCAGCATCATTCAGATACACCACATGTCGGATCTATACTGGCTCCTTGTTAAGATTACGAAAGAGTCATACCCTGGATAAGCCTCCATTCCATCCTCTCCTACGTTTTCTTTCAAATTTTTCGAGAAACCTACTGCTCCTTCCGTTTTATTTTAAAAGTCTTTTATCATCATTTGAAAAATTAATATACTTTTAAATTATAAATTTTTAAACTATTTTTTATTACACTTAATATAAACATAATTTACATTTAAATAAAAGTAATATAAAAAATTTAAATAATTTTAAAATAATAAAACAATATTTTTAAAAAAGTTAGAATACCAACAAAAAAAAAAAAAAAATTACCATTTTGAGATGGAGGGAATATTTTCTTTCTTCTTCGGCTTTTCCTCATCGTCTCCGCTCTCCCCTATGGGCAATTATTTCAGATTCTGAAACTTTTCCAAAATCTCTCATTCCGATTATCTTTGTTCTCCATCTCTCAAATGGCGGCGGTTGCTTCTCTATCTTTCTTAGCATTAGGTCAATCCTCTGATAGGAAAGTCTCGATTCCGGCGACTCGTTTGTCCGCTTCCAATTTGGATGCTTTTCGATTCCGTACGAACTTCTCTTGTAATTCTTTCGGCGTTCGAGCATCAAATTCTGGTTCTCGTATGGTTATACGGTGCATGTCTACTGTGTCAGGTACTAATTTCTACTTCAGTTGAGTTCCATTCTCATCTTCTACTCTGTTTGGTTGCTGAGAAAATGTATGAAGAGTAAGAAAATCAAGATTCAAGTTTAAGCTTTTGGTTAATGATGCTACACTTTTCGACTTTGTCAAAGCTCAAATCCCTTCTTGATGTAAATCCTGAATAAAAATAAAATTAGATTGCTACCGGGGAGGGCTCCGGTGGAAACCACTCCGATTGTTAAATAAGAGGAGATAAAGATATGAACTTTCAGATGATAATTACTAAAAGAATCATAGAGCTCTCTCTTTTACGTACCTCTCCCCTTGTATTTGTACGCTGTTGTGAATATCAAATCCAGTGTCAAGCGGTGGAGCTATTTCATCATGATTACATACAGTCACAGTTGACACCGGCCATGCTGTTCATGCAAGGCTAGGAACCCTTTCCGTCTTTTTGCAGGACTAAGGTATGCAGTGTGTTAGAAGGCGGCAATTTTATCATAATTACTCGCTGTCATCCAGTTCTTGTCCATATCCGTCCCATTACCATGAGGTCGGTAGACCGAGGTGATGAGAGCGAGATCAGTATAATAGGTGGTTACAATTCCTGGTCTTCCTTACCGATGTCAGATCAGGTATACCTGATCATCTTACGAGCTTTATAGAATAAGACTAGATACGTGTCATATACTGATTGGTTGAGATATTTTTCGGCGTATCAGTTAATTAAGAGTGAGAAAGCACAAGTCCCGCCAAATTGGACACTGATGGAACTCTCCTGCTTAGTGTCATTTAGTAGAGTATTTTCCATTCTAAAGAAGCAACAAGAACAGAATGTTTAGTTGTTTTTTTTCTTTATTCCATTTACTCATCAGCCAAATCGGGGTAAATGATTTTTCTATTGAAAATATTGGGTTTTACTTTTAATTTATTAAGTTCATGATTGAATTACTGCATTGCTTCATTACATTTCACTCTTGGATTATACATTGTTTCCGAAAAGTTGTATTTGATAAAACTTGCAATGTTGTTGCTGTTTAGGTATCGCCACTTAGTCGGATAATTAGATTGTCAGCACACTTTATAATTAATATATCTTAATTTTAATTTATATTAATTAAGATGTGTATAATGAATAAAATACATTGATATGCTGAAGGTTTTCTGAAGTCTGTTTTGTTTTCTTCGACCAATTTCCGTCAATCCTATCAGAATGTATCTACTTTTAGTATGAATTTGAGAAAACATTTTCCGTTTGTCGCCCAAGTGATGAGATTTGTTATATTATATGATAATTATACGTTATGTTATATTATATTATATTATATATATATATATATGAATAACTACAGTTGACATTTCGTTAGGGTTAATAAAACACATACAACATTTTTTTAGGTTAAATTACATTAACATTTAGTTAGATTAATCGTTAGAAATTATATTGATTGCCTTTTCTAATTTTATTTTCGGATGAGATTTCTCTTGCCGTAATATAATCGGCTAGTGTGTATGATTTTTACATTCTGTGAGTATTAAAACTATTCTTAATAGGCTATCAACAAAAAAAACTATCTTTAATAAGTTAAAATGATTAAGATGTCCTTTTATAATTACATAAAATAAAATTTATGTCAAAGTAATTATATTATAGTTGGTTAATTTTGTCATTTTGACTGTGTTTGGATGGACGATTCTATTGCCACGTTTCAAATAAACTTTTGAGATAAATGAGTATTTATTTGGACTTCTCGAAAAACACATGTTCGGACATTTTTAAAACTAAAATAAATATGTTGAAAAAATGTCAATAAATAATTTTTCTTAAAATATTCATTTCAAAACACTCATTTTTACTGTCTATTCAAACGAGTACTTTATTCTATATAAAATAATTCCACTCTCCCGTACCCTCATTCCCTCCACACTAATTACACTATGAAAATTGTTGATTTTTTTATTATGCTTAGATTAATTATATTAAGTTAAACTAAAATTTTATTAACAATATTTCTTATTTTACTTAAGTTTGATAACAGCCTTTGAATTATTTAAAAACAACTTGACAAGTGGATGCTTCAATAAAATAATCAAAATTGCTATAGAGCCATATAGGTAGTGAACTAGGTCACATGGTAAAGACGTAGATAGGATTCATCAAGGATAATTGACCCCAGCTTCAACATATAGATGCCCCTAAAAGAGACTATTAACTAGAACTTGATAACTGGACTTCTTAATTAAGACTTATATTGTATTCCCTACTGCATAAAAGCAAAGTAATCATGATCTGATCCCACTCCTTTGAAGCTTCCTGGAAGATCCTAGAAGCTATTATCTTCCTTTTTTTATTCTACAACTTATCATTTTTTATTATTAAATAAAGTATCCAATTTGCTATGATGGCTTACAGCTAGTTTTGTCCTCTCATGAAAATGCTGTCATTCCATGGAGAGAAGATGATAGAGTTTTTCTTTTTTTTTTTTTTGTTGATAACTGAATCTCTTATGTAATTATATCGATTAATTTTGATAATTACATTAAACATATTTTAGATGAATCAATTAATCTCAAATTTGTGTTTATAAATATGATTTTAAAAAAATTAATAACATTTTAATAAGAATCGAATTCTAAACTTGATGTTTTACAAAGCACCAAGACCTAAATAACTTGATCAATGAAACAATTCTTTGGAGTTGAATATGATAGAGTTTACATCTATTTTAATTCAAGATCAAATTTTAAAATAAATAAAATGGAACCTTTACAAAAAATGAAGCTATTATGCGAATGACAGAGGGAATTAAGACCATTTGTTTCAGTGAAATCCAAAAATGTAAAACCTATGAAAGGAAGTAGACATGTTTTAAAACCAATGCATGTTTGACATTAATGGAATGCAACTGTTTCCATGAAATGCCAAACAGACCATTGTGGTGCAAAATTTTAAATACTAACAGATAGGATTCACCATTATGAGATTATTTTAAGATAATTAATGGGAAACACAATCGTATCAAGATCTCAATCTACCTTCCATAATTAGTTCCACTGCCTAATGCATATTATCTTCGTTTTCTTTTTCTTTTTTTTGCTGTCAACTCATTTAATAATAATAATAATAATAATAATACAATGTTGAGGGATGGTAATTTTTCTCATTTACAGAGTGTTTATAAATAAGATAAGTGAGAACTTAAAAATTTGATGGAATTCGAGACAGGGTCAAGAGATGGTGATTCGTCTCGTTTATATATTAATTTTTTTAAAATATTTATGTACACTAATTTTATCAATAAATACACTATATAAAATTAATTCTAAATTTTTTTATATTTTACTCATATTATTATTATTATTTTTATATTTATTATTATTATTATTTTTAAATATTAATGTTTAAGATGAGATGAGAAATATAAATAAATCAAAATTAAGATAAAGACATGAGACGAGAAATATAAATAAATCAAAATTAGGATAAATACAGAATTGGGAGTACGAAACAAAATATAAACACGTCGAGTTGGAGGGCCCCAAACCAAGACTTTGATCGAAAAAACAAAATATCAGTGTGTCTTATTTCTGGATAAGTTCAAGGTGATTGTCCTTTTGTTTTATAATTTTAAAAATAAAAGTTGATGGGACGAATGTCCCTTTCCGCCACATCTTTGTAGTCCATGTCTATTTCAATGTTTTGAATTTTATTAGCAAGGTTTTCAATAATTGTAAAGGATAACTCTTTGATTAATTTAAAATTATAACTTTTATTTTTTTAAAATTATATTGTTCTTAATTTTTTTTATCAAAATAAACACTATTGTAGTCAAAAGATAATTTTTATGAAAATAATGGGAGCCATAAGTTGTAAAATCGCGATTTCATTCAAATATAATCGCTTCATGTATATATTTACATAAGATTCTCCGGCGAACTCTTTGCTCTTCTAACATCCTTCAATTAATTTGAGATTAGAAAAACAACTACTTCAATTAGGGCCCCAACAGCTCAAGTACATGACTTTCCTCAGAGATTCCTCCGACTGCTTTGCCTTATTTGAAACCATCGCAGAAGACGGAGAAGGGAGCTTTTTAGCCTGAGATACCGACCTGAGGTTGCTCTTGGCGTGCTGGTTTATCGATCTTATTGTGTAGTTCCATCTGCAGAATCCCTGATCTTTCAACGCCTCCACCAATCCAACACTCCCGGCCACAATCCAAGCTTTGCTCGTCGAACTCATTTTTCTCTTCCTCTTCCGATTCTTGTTTTCTTGCTATTCCAAAGCTTCTGAGACCTCTGCAAATTGCTGATTTTGATGAGTCTGTAAAATAAGATTGGTTTTCAAGTACCTTTGATTTTGATGGAGATAAAATGAGGCACTTCTTATATATATATATATATATATATATATAGAGAGAGAGAGAGAGAGAGAGAGAGAGAGAGAGAGAGAGGCTATGGAGAAGGAGCACAATGTCTGGAAAAGAAAACAATAGGCGACAGGGGTTTTGGGTGGAGGGTTTGAAAAGCCGATGGTTTTGTTTTTTGTTTTTGGGGTGAAAAGGATTTAAATGACTGTTATGTCCTTACAATTTAGATAGACAAAGTTAACGATGCGGGGCTAGAACTGGTTTTTTAAAGTAAAAGTAAAATATTACTTGTCACTGATTGAGCACGTGGTTTTTTTGTTCAACAAATTGACATGGGAGCCAAACAGCCATTATTTAAACTTCAATAACCCAACTTCAGTCTACCCAACTTATTTCCAATTAAAACAATAATAAATTATGGTTTTTTTAAGCAAATGCCGCCACCTAAATTCGATTATTTGTGATTGTGTTGAAAACTTGAATCATGAAATGTTTCTTAATTTTTTCAAAATTACATGTGAATTTTTTTTATTTGATTAATTATAGTATTTTTTTCTATTAGATATGTCGGTTTTAATTAATGATAATAGTAATTTTATAAATTTATCAATATTTGTTTATTATTTGTGATGATGAATATATATTTATATATATTTTGGATATTATTTTTTTAGATTTATTTATTATTTGTGATTAATTCAAAATTCTATTTAATATTTTTTAAAATATTCTGATTTCTTTGAAATTAAATACAAATAATAAATATTATGTTTTTAACTTTTTTAGTCATTTTTTATCGACCCATGTTCAAAGACAAACTTATCAATTTATATTATTATTTAGGATTCATACAGTCATTTCACTACTTCTAAAGATATTTTGGATATTTAATAAAAAAAATTTCTACTTACTTTATTAATTTTTATCTCTGTCAGTAATAATAATTAACGATAGAAAGAGATTTGCAACTGAAACTTAAAACTAAAGGGAGACGAAGTAAGTTTATAAACTATAAAGAGGTATCCAAAATTGTTAAGAACTAAATGGGATAAATAAATATTCGGATTCGAGTTGTATGAGTTGCTTGATGGCCCAGGTTCCAGTCTTGCCCGAATTGAGTTAGGACTTAAATTTTTTTACCCAAGCCCATCTTGAAATATGAAGAGTAAACCTCAAGTCCGAAAGATTTCGGGCTGGCGTCCGAGTTGCAGCCCAAACGAGAGTGGCTGGAAGCGTGCACAACTCAACGAGGATGTAATGAGAGGTCATGGTCAGCATCACGCAGACACACCACGTGTCGGGTCTATACCGGCTCCTATTTAAGATTACGAAGGCTTCGTGCCCCGGATAAGCCTCAATTGCATCCTCTCCTACGTTTTCTTTTAAATTTTCCGAGAAACCTGTTCTTTTCTTTCTTCTTCGGCTTTTCCTCATCGTCTCCACTCTCCCCTATGGGCAATTATTTCCGGTTCTGAAATTTTTCCAAAATCTCTCATTCGGATTTTCTCTGTTTTCCATCTCTCAAATGGCGGCGGTTGCTACTCTATCTTTCTCAGCATTAGGTCAATCCTCTGATAGGAAAGTCTCGGTTCCGTCGACTCGTTTGTCCGCTTCCAATTTGGACGCTTTTCGATTCCGTACGAACTTCTCTTGTAATTCTTTCGGCGTTCGAGCTTCGAATTCTGGTTCTCGTATGGTTATACGGTGCATGTCTCCCGTGTCAGGTACTAATTTCTACTTCAGTTGAGTTCTATTCTCATCTTCTACTCTGTTTGGTTGCTGAGAAAATGTATGAAGAGTAAGAAAATCAAGATTCAAGTTTAAGCTTTTGGTTAATTAAGAGTGAGAAAGCACAAGTCCCACCTAATTGATACTGATGGAACTCTCCTGCTTAGTGGCATTTAGTGGAATCTTTTCCATTCTAAAGAAGCAACAAGAACAGAATGTTTAGTTTGTTTTTTTTTCCTTTATTCCATTTACTCATCAACCAAATCGGGGTAAATGGTTTTTCTGTTGAAAATATTGGGTTTTACTTCTAATTTATTAAGTTCATGATTGAATTACTGCATTGCTTCATTACATTTCACTCTTGGATTATATATTGTTTCCGAAAAGTTCTGTCTTTGATAAACTTGCAATGTTGTTGCTGTTTAGGTATCGCCACTTTGTAAGCACACTTTACAATTAATATATCTTAATTTTAATTTATATTAATTAAGATGTGTATAATGAACAAAATACATTGATATGCTGAAGGTTTTCTGAAGTCTGTTTTGTTTTCTTCAACCAATTTCCGTCAATCCTACCAGAATGTATCTACTTTTAGTATGAATTTGATAAAACATTTTCCGTTTGTGGCCAAAGTGATGAGATTTGGTTATGATGTGTCTTGTTTACTTTATTTGCAGATGTGCCCACTGTGTCTCAGACAAAATTGAATTTCCTGAAGGCTTATAAGAGACCCATTCCAAGTGTCTACAACACCGTGCTGCAGGAGCTAATTGTCCAGCAGCATCTAATGAGGTACAAGAGGACCTACCGCTATGATGCTGTATTCGCTCTTGGTTTTGTCACTGTGTATGATCAACTCATGGAAGGGTACCCAAGTGATGAGGACCGAGATGCTATCTTCCAAGCATATGTTAATGCACTAAACGAGGACCCGGTGCAATACAGGCCTGTCTACAGATTTCCTTTCTTGATTATTTAATGTTCCGTTTTTTGCCCCTTCAATTTAACTTTGAGTTGGCAGTTACTTGGTGGTGGAAGTATTTATTAATTAGACTTAAAAACCCATGGTTTTCATTTGAGATTTTTGTACAACATAGCCCTTTGCTTACTCTACTTTTAACTTTTTAATTTCACTTTTCTTGTATTTTGAATTTCCATGCTCTCACAATGTGGACAATGGGAAGCAAAATGGAAAGTCAATACTACTGTCCTTCTGTTTGGAGCAAAAACATGCCTGCTACTAAGATTGTGATACAGCAGTGAAGTTTTTGATTGTGGGAGACTGAGTAATGGAAATCTAACAGACCTTTTGTTTCAGATTTCTTCTATTCATAATGATATTGTTATTATTATTTTTTGACCTATTAAAAAAATATCTTGTTATTATTTTTTGATTAGTACAAAACACATCCCCACATCCCAACTGATACTTGGACCCTCTATCACTCCCTTATGGGGTGGCAGGCAACACCAATCACCCTATCTTTTCTTCTTTTGATCATTAGATGCAGGAAGAAAGTGTTGATAATATATTGTTGGTAAAAAGACAAGAAATGCATTACAGATGAACTTCTAGCCAACCTTAAGTGGTTGGGATTTAATGTTTTCTTGAGTTGAGTAGTTTCTTTGGCATTCTCTGTTACATCCAGTTGAACACACACGCACACACACATCCTATGCACCTAAACCTTGAAAAGGTTCTCTATCTTTGAATGATAGTCTATATGTTTTCACTACAGAAAAGATGCACAAAAGTTGGAAGAATGGGCCCTGTGCTCAGAATGCCAGTTCACTGATTGATTTTTCATCTAGAGGAGGAGAAGTTGAAGGCATTTTAAAAGACATTGCAGAAAGAGCTGGGAGTAAGGGGAGTTTTAGCTACAGTCGTTTCTTTGCTGTTGGTCTGTTTCGCATTCTTGAATTGGCGAATGCTACTGAACCCACCATTTTAGAAAAGGTAGGACCTCTGGTTCCCTCAACAGAAGCATTGCAATTTCCTAGACAACAAAATAAAAATAAAAAATAAAACAAAGAACTACTTACATCCGTATTAAAGTTTCATTGATTTCATTGCATTCAAATATATGACTGCATGATCCTGCATGAATGGAAATATTGTTGACGTGTGCTGATAGAGTTTTTTCTTGAGTTAAATTGGACAAGTGGTAGCCACTATATTCTTCTCAGATTCATCATCTAAGCTCAATTGCTCTAGCATTCCTTATAGCCCGAAATTAGGTGATATTCTCTTGGTGGCAGTAAGACGTATACTTCTTTGGCTAACATGGTAACCCATACCTTTTCATTTTATGAGTTAAAGGACCTTCTCTTCCGAGGAACAGATTGCATATGCTGAATAGATTCGGAGCAGTAATTGAATGTTTCAATACTGATAAATAAATTTAGTTACTTTTGTTCTTCTAGGTAATGCTGATTCTATGGAATAGACACTGTTTTAATTTAATTCATTCGGACAGGCTTATCTATTTTTTATGATTTTTTTCTTGGCATTCATTACCTATCTGATATTTTTACCATGCAAATATGTCAGATTGTTTGGGAAACATTGCTTGGTGCAATGGTATAGTGCTCAAGATTCAAGCGTGAGAACATAAGTTCGCAAATGAGAGCAACCACTTTATGTAAATAATTGTTAGGTCTGTCTCTGGTCTATCCCTTGCAACGCCCTGCATTGGCAGGACCAATATTGGGTAATGGCATTTTAGATATTTCAGACTGTTGGACTTTCTTGAACAATGCTTAAAGAGAACATTTTGTAACATTTTTAGCTCATTTAATTGCCTTTTTAGAAACTTTCTCACTTTTCAAACCCTAAAAGTTTCTATTTTATTTTATTTAATTTTTTTTTTATGTTGTGTAACAAAATAAGCCAAGACTATAGGAATAAGGCATCAATATACAGGCTAAGCTTTCATTGTGTTCTAGTCTCTTTGGGATGTGTCCAAAATCTTCTTTAAGGTTCGATTCTGATGAAAGAGAGTCTTAATAGATTTGTAGGTAGGGATTGGTGTCACAGCGGCAGACAATCAGATCCATAAAATTCCATTCCAATCAAGTTGCAGACTGGTTCTACTAATTTATTGCTTTGGCAATGCTACGATTTCCTGGCATTGCCCATCTTACTGTCGATTACCTTCATGGCTTCATGAATCATCAGAAATCAACCCTGCAGTCTCCACATTACCTAAATTGCCTTTTGAGCACTGTTGATATTAAACAAATATTTTTTTTTGATGAAAAGTGCCACTTTACAAAACTGGGACCTTGAAGTGAGTAGACTACGTTAGGGGGTCACAAGTTTTTATAGGGAAAATGGGAGCTTTGTTAAAAAAAAAAAAAAAGTTAGGTTTGTTTTGTGAGGTTCTAGTTATGAATGGCAACAAGGCGATCCTCACTCAAGTCTTGACCCTTATTCAAATGGGAATTTTCTTTCCAATTTAAAAGCAGAATTGGAGTGGAGCAGGATGAAGCTGAAGGTAACAGTACGGCCACCCCACACATTTGTAAATGTAATACCAAAAGAACTCTATATGGTTCATGTACAAGTATACACAACCATATGGAAACATTGCCTGTGCAAATTATCACAAAGTTGACATCAACATGCTTGCTATGCTATGGATAAGTTCAGGCCTATTTATAGTAAGATTCAACTACCTTTTCTGTGCTATAGAACTGATCTAAGACTAGGATTTTTTTTTTGCAATTCGTTGTGATGCAGTGGTAATAGGGAGGAAAAGAAGTATAGAGCAGTAAGCCACAACCAAAAGAAAGAGGAGAAAGGGAGCTAAGGTCAGCCAAGTTTCTATTAATCAAAGAGAGAATAATGCAAAGCCACATTCTCTATCTTCTCCTACAATAGATATAGCACAGAACCTCAATATTAATTACCATTATAACTGTTAACTACACCACCAAGAACTAGGTAGGCAGCATTTCAAATTCAATATAAGATGCAATTTATGAGGTACTGATTAGCTAGCATAATAAAGTACTTAGACAAACCACTAACTTTAGTCTCCTTCCAAAACAAACCCATAATCTTCCAATGAGGCCACCTAAGCATCCACGTGGTACCCATAATGCTACCAGTATGGCACCCTGATGTTCAAATGAGTGGCACTCTGTTGAGTTTACGTGTGTGTTATGTGTTCTTTTTTTTGGGTTGGGGGGGGTGACTCTCCTACAAGCTATGCCACCAAGATTGATGTGGGCAGTGGAAAAAGGGTTTTGGGCCTTTTGAGATTGTTTGTTGTTACTTTTATGACCAAATGTTGGTGGGAATATTGGGTTTTAGGGTTTATAAAAGTTATAACAAGGGGTAACTGTTTGAAGCTCTAATTAGGCAAGGAGGCGAGGTTTGAGGCTGTTAAGGGTGCTGTGAATAGTCCATGTTGTTAAGCAACCAATAGCTCTAAAAGCTTGTGTTGTTAGAGAATAGACCTGATGTATATTAAGCTTTCAACACTCTTCCTCATGTGCAACCTCATTCTTGCATGTGGAGAGACAGAGAAATTACAGACATGAAGTAGAACAGAGTGCAACTTTGCACAAACAAACCACACAGAGAATAAATACAAATTGAGAGGTTTGAACCCAAGACCTCCATAACCAAGGTTCTAATACCATGCTAAGCAACTAATTACTCCAAAAGCTTAAGCTATTAGAGAATGAGCCAACAATTTATGTCAAACTCTCAACACTCGTGAACAAAAACTTGGTGTTTTATGGTTTCTTTTGGTTGTTAGTCTTGAATCTTAATGGAGGAAAGGATTGGGCTTGTCAAGGTAGGGTTTTAATGATTGAAAAATGGGGTTAATTAGATCTGGTTGTAAGTATGAAGTGTTGGAAAACAAGAAAGAGAAGAATCTAGACACTACACCTAGGTTATAGGCATCACAATTAGGTTTTTATAGGCATCACACCTTGGATTAGAATTACATTGCACAATCCTAAAAGAGTACAATAGTCGCAAAAGTTCTTTAAAATATGTCAAATATTAAATTGATAGTATTATATGGCTATCTGAAGACTTATATAGTATTTCTAACTCTAGAATAGCAAGGTGAGATTCATGTAACAAACTCCAACTAGTTGGGATAAGGCTTTGTTGAGTTGAATTGAGTTTAAGTATTTCTAACTCTATTAGGACTTGAACTTAATATCTAAAGTCTTAAAAGACATTGATTATTAAAACTTATATAAACCTGCTCAAGACCATAAATCATAACTTGACCCATAATTTAACTCATGAACTTTACTATAGCCTACGTCTAGCTAAATTTGAGATTGCTAAAATACCTTTGGCTCTTAAAACTTAATAAAATGTAAATAAAATCAAAGTAACAACATACAAAACTAAAGAAACATAAAATAAGACCACACAATAAAAAAACTTGACTATTAAGAGGTTCTGAGAAAGCCCCACTTTCAAATATTCATTCTTTTCTGCATTTACTTTTTCTTGAATTTCTTATGGGTTGCATTTAAGAAGCACGGGTACGGATATGGGACACGGACACGTAGTTGCGTCATTTCTAAAAAAAATGTAGGACGCGGACTACGTCAACATGTTGAATATATATAATTTTTTATATCTTTTATATGACCATGTAATAAAAACTTAACGTTATTTTTATATATTAAAATTGACATAAAAACACACAAATCACAAAAATATTTTTAAGATATTAAATAAAAATTCAAGAATTTCTTCATTTAATCATCACTATGCAAGACTAACTGTTACATAGAACATGTATATGTGTGTATATATAACCAAAAAAAGAACCAAGGAAGGAGGAGAAAAAAGGGTAAAAAAAAGAAAAAGAAAACATGGCCGAAATTTAGAAAAATAAAAAAATTTGGACACTTCTTTTTCTCGTGTCAGACACGTGTCCGAGAGAGTCGATGTCCGACTAAGAAACATGGACACTCTATTTTAGCTCACGTGTCCGTGTCGGTCACTGACACTCTCGGACATGTGTCCGAACACTTTAATCATAGATGTTGGTGATTAAATGAAGAAGTTCTTTAATTTTTATTTAATGACTTTGTTATTTTAATATCTTAATAATATTTTTTAAATTTTTGTGTTTTTATACCAAGTTTAATTGAAATAACATTAGGTTTTTATTATATGGTCATATAAAAAATATAAAAAATTTATATACATTCAACGCGTCCGTGTCCTACTTTTTTAAGAAATAACGTGTCTGCGTGTTCATGTCGTATATGTGTCCCGTGTCAGTATCCGTGCTTCTTAGGTGTTCGACACGGACACATGAATCAAAATGGAGTATCCGTGCTTCATAGGGTTGCATCATTATCCCTCGGTTTGAGAAAACTTGATCTCAAGTTTTTAAGTGGAAGAATCTATGAGCTTTGGACTTGTTCCTCTCTATTCAAGAGGGTAAGGAAAATATTAAAAGACTCGTGTTCTCATATTAAACTTTTTTGGAATGACATAATTAATTATTGGATCAATTATAGTAGAAGACACATCTTTGAATTGATCTCGAACTTGGACCATGGTAGCATGCCATACTAGGAAATTTGCTTCAATTTCATATTATATTCTTCAAGTCCCTTTTGGTTACTCGCTTTTGTACAAACAAACTTGATTCCATCTCCTCGATCTCTTCTTTTATCAAAATATCGTTTTGTGATTCAAGTTTGACCTCTTTTTGAACATTAAGTGAAAATTTTGGTGTATCTGACTGATTGACTTGAGTTGCTGCCTACTCCATAATCTGATCATTCATCATTTCGGTTTGATTTTTTTTACAAGTATCATTTCGGTTTGATTTTGTATATAAGCATCATTTTGGTTTGATTTTGATTGTCTTCCTTCACATTTACCTCTGAATGCATTGAATTCTAATATTCAACAACATTCTTCAGTTTTGTTTTTTCATTTTCTCATCTCAACTGTACTCATAGGCTTCCAAACAATCGCTTTCTCATTAAACTAGAAAGTTTATGTATTGTCTCTCCTACTCACTCCATCCCAATTGAAGAGTCCTTTATTCCTTTTTTTTGATGTCCCAAAATATAAATCTGATTTTAAAAATCAATGCTAAGGCCAACCTGGAAGGATATGTAATACTCATGAGAATCCCATGGCACCAAGTTAAATCACTAGATTGCAAAAAAAAGACGGTTGGGTTATTGGAATAGAAGCATAATCTGTCCAAGTTCCCTTGTAGAGGGTAAGGGTGTGGTATTGTTGGAAGATTGAGGCGTTCAACTATAGTTGCGCATATAATATTCATAAAACTACCACTATTAACAAAAGCTTTTTAGCTTGATATCCGCAATGAACAAACCTTAAAAAATTGAAGGATGTTGCCAATCTTCATCCTTGATCTTAAGGGCTATTAGAATACGCCTCATAACCTAAAGAAA
The DNA here is from genome assembly GCA_008638375.1 of Nyssa sinensis. Lineage (NCBI taxonomy): Eukaryota > Viridiplantae > Streptophyta > Magnoliopsida > Cornales > Nyssaceae > Nyssa > Nyssa sinensis. The sequence continues at coordinate 49,113,755 of CM018046.1, forward strand.
AGAAGTATCCTCCTCTCCTTCTTCTAAATTTTCATCATCAAATGCACTATATTCTAAAGCCATATCATCAACCTCATCTTTATGTTAAATTTGAAAACTTAGGTCTGACAAAGAAAAAGAAGGACAAGAATAAGGATTCTTATTTCTGTAATAGTTTCCAATACAAAGATTAATCAAAATTAAAATAAAAACAATAAAGAACCCTTTATAGTAGGGTTTAAACAAGAAAACAAGAGACTAAACTATCCTTAATGAAGCTAACTAATAAAATATAATACTGCTCTAACACCTCCCTCAAACTTATGATACGACAACTAAAAGTATCGAGAGTTTGTCAAGCAAAAAGTGAAAGTGCATAATGGTGTGAGACTTCATAAAGAAGTTAGTCAAATGCAAAGTAGGAAGAAACGAAAGATAAATTGTGCCAAGCTGAAAATGATAGCGCATAAAATGAAAATCTATCTAGTTAACTTGTATGGTATGGAGTTTAGAATTAGAAGAAGAATTGGATAGAAAAGAAAAAGGTTTAGGGCTTTTTAATGATGCCTTTTACCCCACACCTTGTATTTATATATTAACATGAAAGGAAATACAATAATACCTCTAGGAAAAATAACAAAGGCAAACTAAATACTTAACACTCCCTCGCAAGGTGGAGTGTATAAATTAAAATGCCTAGCTTGGAAAATAAACAATGAAAAGAAGTAAGGACACCAATTTGCATATGCCAATCTTATATAATGTAGAAAGCTCATCATCCATAGCATGCCTCCAAAAAGGATAAAAAACTAGCCTCCTTATATGAGGTAGGTTTAGATAGAGAATGAATAAAAACTAAGAGAGAACTGTAATTAGCATAACAAGAAGAGTTAGATAAGCCAAACCTATTAGGACATTTATAAATGCACTTAGGATAGTGCGAAGGAGCTAGATCCATGTGCCTCATAACCTAATTGAGAGGCAGGAGAGAGAGGTAGAGGAGTTCTGGAAGAGACAAGTGGGTTCCTGTGAGAGTAAGTATGAATGATGTGAGGACAATTAACGAAAGAATCAAAGGAACCAAGGACATCAGAGATAGTCATATCGTTAACGTAAGAGTCGGAAGGAACATCATCAGGAAATAGATCAAAATAATCAATAAGTAAAAGTATACCTTTTTGCTTAAAAACAAAAACCACGTGACAAGAGACATAGAATTTGTTAGCAACAGAATCATAACAACTATACCCCTGTTGTCCTAGTTTTTTGTGCCTACACAATAGTAAGTGTCGGAGCTTCATTATACTATCACAATTCCTATCGAATGTTGTAGTCATAGTTATCAGAACCAGACCAAACCGGCTGGTTTGGTATTTTATTTGGATCATTTTTGCATGTAAGCAGGATCAAACCGGTGTGAACTGGCCTAAACTGGTTAATTTCAACTAAACCGGAACCGGTTGAACCGTGAATGACAAAACGGAACTCGGCTAAAGTTGCGTAATGCATCTGGTGAACAACTTGTCATTGAGCAATGCGCATGATGGAACAACTCATCATGAATGGCGTGCATTCATTATGGAAGTACGTTAATTATTGTGCATTTATTATAGAAGTGTATTTATTAAATAGAGCTAAACTGTGAGTTATATATAAAAAGTGTTGGTAGCAAGAGTTGAACCCACATCCATCATGTGAAATGTAGCATCTTTAACCAATGCCCTGAAGTGTTATTTTTTATACCAAATTTAATATATATTAGAGTAAAACAATAATTATTTAACATAATATATTTTTAAATATATTAATTATAAAACCGGTTGAACTGGTTGAACCAGTGAACCGGTCTCTTTACTGATTCATTGTCCGGTTCAGTTATGATAACTATGGTTGTAGTAGATTCGCTATTTGGTCACATGGAGAAATTGTCTGTTTTTTTTGGTGCTACTTGGGTTACTGAGGATGTGTGTCACCACCTTATCCCACATCTTTTGGATAGCTATTGTCACCACCTTGTCCCACATCTTTTGGATAGCTATCATCGACATGACTGAGTGGAGTTGAGATCTTTTCTAAGTTAGAAGGAACATCATTAGCAAATGGATCGAGATAAATTAGATCTAATTTATGCAAAGTGTGAGAACTAGAGGGAATAGAGAAAAAATGAATTTGTTTCATAAAAACCACATGACGAGAGACAGAGTTTGTTAGCAACAAGATCATATCCCTTTTGTCTTAGTTTTTTGTGCCTACACTGTAGTATGTGCGGAACACCATCATGGGTCTCTCACAATTCCCATCAAACGCTGTAGTAGATTCGCTATTTGGTCACATGGAGAAATCATTTTGTGTTTTTATGCTACTTGGATTACTGAGGATGTGTGTAACCACCTTGTCTCACATCTTTTGGATAGCCATCATCGACATAACTCATTCCAATAATTATTTTAGGAATTTATTTTTATCGTAAGAGTTTATTTTATTTTTTGCACAATTTTAGGACTTGCCGTAATTATTAGAATTTTATTTACTTTCCTCGTGTATTTTTGGGACATTCCATAAATATTTGGGTGTTCTTGCTATCGAGCAGTTTTTGCATATTGAATATTACTGAGCGCCTTGAGTGCTTGCTTTGTTTCTTGTTCTCCTTTGGTCCTACATCATATTTGTGATTTTCAATCATTCTTGCTTCTATAGTTTCAATGATGGGACCACGTGAATTCCCACAGAAAATTTGAATGCATTTTTATCAATATCCATGCCATGAGGTACTAATTAAGGGATGCTGAGAAGAGCTTTAGCAAGGAACTTTCTTGATAGCCTCTCACTTGCCATTCTTTTTTTTTTTTTTTTTGGTTCTCTTTCCTGTTAATTTTTTTTTTTTCTAAATAAATTTTAAACTGAAGAAGACATACATTTTTTTTTTTTGGCTTAAAAAACAATCTTTTTTTCTAAATGTAAAGGACTGGTATGGTTGTGGTAGTGGTAGTGTGCTGCCTCTTTTGTTGGCTGGGATCATATATGATTTGGTGCTTTCGTGTTGTGCTTCTATTTATGGCTTTGATGATAATGATATAAGAAAGTAATGATGGGCACACTTTTAACATAATTGTAAATGATTTTTGGTGTCAATTTTGTTATGGTTTCCATGTATTATTAAAGAATCTAGGTGGAGGGAATGCATAATAGTAAAGTTTGATTACAAAATCATAATTAGTATCTGATGTGTTAGTAACTTAGTATGTATGTATTGGTTCAATGGTTGGGGTACACAACCCCCCCAAAACCAAAACTCAACACACGAGAAAAAGGACCCATATGGTGTGTTGGCTGATATGTTAACATTTTCTAGACATGATTGGCTGTTCATCATCTTTTGTTGTCTCCATTCTGTATAAATTCACAAATGGAAGTTCCCTCGCAAACCACATAGAACCTTTTTCTTTGACACATGATAACCATATAATTTGTATGATATTCTTTTTCATTTCAGTATTGCATTTTTTCCTGTTCCAAATTGCTGTTAGTGAAGAAAGTGATTCTAAAGTTTGATAAAGACTCAGATGGATATTGGATACTAGGTATAGGCAATTTTTCAGACCACTTGAGCCAGCTGATGTGTTAATATGTGCATGAGGTGAAAGGAACATATATGTCTTTATAGCCTTGTTCATCCTGTTTGGAAATTGACATATTTGGCAAGAGGACACTTTGTTCTGATCTCTTTTGTTGAGATGACCTCTGGGTGTTCAGGTCTGGGTTATATCATCATCACTTGCTTTGTCTCAGCATGTGAAGTTTCACATATTTCCACATTTAGTTCCATCATTGACTTCTTTATTTTTTGTTGGTATGTAATAGCTTTGTGCTGCACTGAACATAGACAAAAGAAGTGTGGATCGGGACCTTGATGTATACCGTAATCTGCTCTCTAAACTGGTTCAAGCAAAAGAGCTCCTAAAGGAATATGTGAACAGGTTATTAATTTCTTTCCAAGTCCATATTCAGTTCTATTTCTCCAATACATGGTAAAAATTTTCAACATTTTTCCTTAGTGTTATAATAAGAGAAGCCACACATGGTATCCAAGACTGCCACTTTAGCTCTTAAACTCAATATCATGAAAAATAAATAAATAAAGGAAAGATTGACCAGCCTTCCAATCTGAACTTCCTGCAAGGATTCAAGACTGCAAACCTTACACTTGAAAAACGGAGATGTATCTCCATTGCACTGAGAAGAAGAAGAGAGAACTTCCTGCAAGGATTCAAGACTACAAACCTTACACCTAAAAAAAAGGAGATTTATCTCCATTGCACTGAGAACAAGTATTCTCTTCTTCTTCTCCTCCTCAAAAAGTAGGTTTCTAGTTACTTTGACTTTACACCTAATATTACGTTAAATATTTAATCACCACATGTATTTTGCTCACTCTTTTTCTGCCTCCAGGATTTATGTCATGGTTCATGGTCATTGAGGCATTAATTTGCCTTTTAGTTATATGTTGGAACATGTTGCTCTCATGAAAGTACTTCATAGATATTCATAGTATTTTTTTTCCTGAAATGTTTTCTGTTTTCAGAGAGAAGAAAAAAAGAGAAGAAAGGGCAGAATCTCAGAAAGCTAACGAGGCAATTGCAAAATGCTTGGGGGAGTATCAATATGCAGGACAGTAGTGCAATTAACATTATGGGGACCTTGATGGATTATCCATGACAAGATTCTATTTTAAGGTAAGAGTTTGATCCACCAAGGTTCAGGCAGCTTTGATCAGATATGTATGTGGTTTGCATTTGTATTATTTTGTAGTATGATGATCAAGATACATCCCATGTCTGCGTTTTTCTTTTTTCTTTTTCTTTTAGAAAGGGTTAAAAAAAATACACAAGTTTATGTATTTTATTGTTCATATATGGAATTCCCAAGATGCAGAGAGATCAGCGTTTTCCATAGGAATCCAAGTGACAATTATGCTCTCACCATCTATACTGAAATTTGTTCTTATATTTAAGTCTCTCGGATTCTTTTTCTACTCAATAACTATACTTATTTACTATCATTTTTTCTTTTTACTATTTTGGTTACAATGGATCACCGCCAACCCCACTCTGGTAAAGATTGTCTTTTAACTCTAATGATATGAACCCATGTCCAGGAAACTTGACTTCTCCATCAGAATCTAGCGGCGGGACATCTATTCTATTTAAATCATTATACATAGAGGATAAATTACATTAACTTCTCTTCTGGGTTTTTGATAATTATACTTACTTTTTTTGGATTTTTAAAAATTTTAAAATTATATTGACATTTCTTATTCTATATAACAATATAGAGAGATTTTTCTCTGGTCAATCTTTTTCTTTAAAATAGCTCCCTTTTTTATTTATTTGTGAGTTTTTTTTTAAATTTTCAATTTTGACCAATTTTTTTAAAACTTTTTTTATTGTTTTATTTAAAAGTATATTTAAGATAAATAAGTTATTTTTATTTTATATAGAAACAAATTTAAGGTTTTTATTAATATTTATTTGAAAAATGAAAAAAAATTAATCAAAATTTAAAAAAAAATTGGAAGGAATAATTTTATCATTTTGAAGAAAAAAAATGAATGGAGTATATTTATATATTATTAGATAAAGTAAGAAATGTTAATTTAATTTCAAAGATTAAGAAAGATCAATGTAATTGACAAAGATTTCAGAGTGTAATCTATCCAACATAAAATTGAATGATCTGAATAGTTGATCTGCATTTAACTGGTAATAGAGTGATGCTCATAAACATTTTCAGATAAAAAAAAATTGATTTGAATCATAGCAGATTAAGAGAAAACGCTTTGACAGGTTTCAGATAGTGCAATAAACCCTCCTTCAGATATTCTTCACAGATCGGCACTCTCAAAAACTAGAAAATAAATGTATCCTTTACTTCTCATATAAATATATTTTCAATTGAGCAAGACCCCACATGGAAATGAAATATGGTTATGATCCAAAAGTAAATAATAATCAAAAATAAAAACATAGATACTGAAAGGTTTTGGTACAACCATGTATTACGAAACATCAGCTGCAGCTGCTTCATATATGATTCATATCTATGGCCCTAGGGGCTGTCTCACATTCAATAAATGTTGACTCATCAGATGGCCCAGAAGTAAATAATCTGTCTAACATTCATCTTCCAACTTACTTTGCAATAAAACTCCCGCCAAAAAATCTTCCAATTTACTCTGCTGGAAAATGAAGAAAAAAAAACCTGTTGTATAATATACAAAAACCCTCATGTTAAGCAATTGACTATTTAGGCTGCAACTGCTTTAATCTCCTTTTCTTTCTCCCCTCGCAAGTCCAAAAAACCATATCATAGGGTGTCCTCCAAGAAGGTTAGAGAATCTCTTCCCCTCAATTGGGTGGCTTCTGTCCCTGTAGAGATGTTGTCTATTCTAAGCTCTGATTGCTCCTACTCTCTGTTTCTCATTCTGCGGTTTTGTATTTTGTGATATTAAAAAAAAAAGGCATTAAAAAGAAAAACTGTTCAGAAAACAACATATGTTAATGTATAACCTCAACTTAGCTTTATTTATACGGCTCTATCTACATAAACTATCACTAGTAATTAACAGCTAGGGAGAGAAATTATTACAGCAGTTGTGAAGTTCAATTGAAAAAACAAATTTCAATTTCAATGCCAATAGCCAATAGCCAATAGCCAAATCAATATAAAATCCAAGTAAATAACCAAAAAAAGTGTACTTCATAATTAACTTATGTTTCCTTAACTTAGCTGAGAGATGTCAACCTCATCAGGGATCTTGAATGTGTCTGCAGCGCCAAATTTCCTCCACTCTTCCCCTACCAACTCTTCTTCATCATCACTATCCTCTTCATCGGCCTCATGAGCAGTATGCGTTGAGGGATCGTGGATACTTTTGGATCTACAATTGTGAGTGGCGAGCATCTTCACCTGACCATGATGAGAAATTTCTACCACAACAGTGTCATCATTGGCAAAGAGGGGTTGTTTCCAGGGTTCCCCATCTATCCTCATGAATGTGTGATCAGCTGTGCCCTTGTGAAACTCGAATTGGACTCGGCGTGCCTATACAGAAAATAACAAAAAAAAGAATAAGGGGAGGAAACCATAGATTATTTATATAAAAAATTAGTCAGATGGGATCATCCAGAAGCTCAGAACGTCATCTCCAAATCTACTGTGTTTTACATTGTTGACCCATTCTCTAACGATTTAAGCTTTTGGAGCAAGTGGTGGTTAACAATATAAAATATATATATATATATATATATATATATATATAAAGAGTTTCACAGATGGAATTTTGTCCCTAACCTGTGCAAGACGAGTCCCATGTCCCTTTGGAGCAAGCAACACAAGCCCGTGCCAAGCATCTCTAAAACCAACGATCTCAAGACAGCCATCATCAACATATGGTGGAGTCAATTGTCTCTGTGGGTCATGTTCCAGCAAAGGTATATTCATCAAAGATGTACAATAAAAAAACAAAAGAACTCTCATAAATAATTTACAGTTATAAAAAACCATATCAAGACTTCTCAATTAATATATGCAAGTGGCATGTTGGAACAAACATCATTCAGTTTCCTGTTATTTGGCGTTCCCCAAGGATTCAGTCCACCAGAGAAGCTAGGCAAGTTAAGGCATACAATTGACCTGATACTGTATGACAAAGAAACAATGGTTAGTAGTATCATACATATTTTCAAGAACAATACAATGTAGCAGAGAGAATTTTGCATGTATCATGTATATGGAAGCGGTTCACAAAACAATGTCGAGTTTGAAGTAAAGGAGAAAAAATACAAAATTTTTCTTTCAAATTTCTAAATCACTGAAGAAGTCCTGAAAACTTCCAAATGAAAATCATTTTTGCGTTCAAAAAGTGAACTTTGAACGACTTTTCTTAGTTTACTTCAGCGACAACAGAACCGAGAGAGAGAGAGAGAGAGAGAGAGAGAGAGAGAGAGAGAGTAAATTCAACTCAGCAAAGCATTGGCCTAACTATTTGTGGTGGCCACATAAATCTTGACTAGCCATAAGGTCGTAATTTCAGTTAACCCATAAATTACCATTTCTTCCATACTGACTGAACCCACATTTTTTCTGACTTTATATACATCCATCACAACATCAGCATTTCAACCATTCTCACTTAGTGAGCTTGTGTTCAGAATTCTGATTCATAAGCATGCCAAGCCTTGTAGTTATTCTATAAAATCATTCCTTTAAACTACGCTAAGTACAAATCAACAGCAAAGCACTCCTTTTCATCCATCTTGTTTTATCTCATGAACAATGTCCTCTTAATTCTCTCCTTTCATATGAATCTTCGAGATTAGACAATGGAAATGATCAAGTTATATTCCACATTTCAATTTTAGTTATCCGCAAATGACATGCAGCTTGGAACCACACAATCCATTACAACAACCCCCCCCCCCCCCCCCCCTCCCCAATAAAAAAAAAGAAAAGAAAAGAACTTCCATGCCTCAATTGCAATACCATCTTGTCCTAAATCGTTTCATAAATTCAACTTTCACCTTCTTTTACCTTAGTTGCCAAAATTCCAAGGAATCACTATTGTTTCCTAAGCTCCTCGATTTTTGTTTAACAAGTTCTAGGAGGAACTCCTCAACCTCTTTTAGTTTCCTCATCTTTTACCAGGCCATTCTAATCCCCACTCTTGATGCCTTCATAACTAACTTATATACCATTCTAGATTCATCTCTTATATCTCATTCTCCTCATCCTTTAAAACAGACTTAGCAGTTAGCACAAAGAATGTGTGTCTGTTATTAAAAGACCACACATCACTTCAATTCTAAGATAGTGTCAATGCGGTCAGTCTCCAACCCAATTCATTAACCCTAATACTATCCACAATCTTTATTCATCACAACCACTAGGTCTCCTAAGAAAAATGACTCTTGTTTTCCCTTGAATTAATTCGTTTATGCTTCTTTTTGTTTTTAAAAGTCACTTAATAGTGTTCATCTAGTCCTAGTTAGGTTGCAAAATCACTAATGATTATATATTCTACAAGTTCTATTTATACTTTCTTTGCCCTTTTCTACAGACAGTTACAATATCTGCCTATTTATCTTAATTAGTTTTATTTTTACTAGATTTCTATGTTTGTATTTTCCCGTTTAATATAAGCTAATATCCTATATTTTCTATTTTCTGTGCGCTCTCTTTTACCCACTTTACTATCTTATTCAAAGCTATTTTATATCTCTTTCTGACCATAGTTGTACCCAGTCCGTTCTTTATTTTGTAATGTCCTAATATTCTGAGCCACTAATTTAGACAGACTATCTTGGACTAGCGTCGTCACCTGCACTCATCTAAAATAGCGCAGGAATATTAGTCTGTTGCTTACCATGTCTAGCTGCCAATGTGGCTTGTTGCTTCCAAGTAATGCCCTTGCTACCCCAAGCTGCTTTTTCACTACACCTAGGTTCCAATACAGCACATCACTTACGGAGCACCCCTAGCATTTGCTAGAACATGTATTCAGAATTCATGTTCATAAACGTCTGAGCATTAAAATAGCTAGAAACATAATACACACACACACACACACACACACACACACACATATATATATATATATATAATGGTGTGAATTAGCCTTTCATCCAAGTGCCAGTAAAATAATGAGGAACGACCATAATCAGCATTAACTTTTTAACAGGGAAGTTTTAAAGGAAAACATCAGAAAGGACAATTAATTGACCTGTTAGATATGGGGAGGTGTTGCCATTCACCAGGTCTTTTCATGATCTTTACATTCGCAAGTTGAGTTACATTCCTGCATTAAAATCAAAATATTTTCAATATCCATCCATGCATTTCCACTTTCCCATCAAAGACTTGCAACATTCAGATAGGTGCTTACCACTGCGTAGACTAGGGTTTTGTTAAAGGATGTTGTGGCAGATAAAGATCAGTTTTGAAACAGCAATGTACAATATATGGACAACAATGAAATTGTGATCACCCATTTTGGGGACAGTTAAACCGAAAAAGAAAAAAGGGTAAACTGGATACCGTATATTATGCTGCCATCAGGTGGTTTTGAATAAATAATATTTTTCCAAAGAGAAGAAGTTGAAGTAATCTGATTGTTTACATATTAAGCAATCCCAACATACTCACTTTGAAGAAGGGTGAAAAAGGGAAGCACAAAACCATCCTTGAGTACATCCAAGCTTTGCGTAAGTACTCTGACAAAAATAAAGGCAATGAGTAGCATCTTTCACTGCAAGAAATTAAATCTAGAATATGCGCAAGCAAGACCTAACTCATATTTAAAGTTACCAATATCTAGTTAAAGCATACACACTGTTTGTTGGATCGCTAAATTGAGAGAAAGACCTCCAACATTGAAGCACGCTGAATAGGGTAAGACAATATCCTATAGTATACATTAACTTCTCATTCAATCAAAATAAAAACTGATAGGCATGGGTGTTAAAAGATTTAAATGATTGATGACAATGCCAAGAGAATTACTTCAGTGTGACATTTACTAATTCAGGAAAATGTTATCTTCTTTTAATAATCCTATTGCCATTGTCAGTTTTTTCCCTTTACTTTCTTTTCCAGTTGCACAGTTAGCCTCATCACCACCTTTACAACCTTGCCATGCGTGTCATCACTTCTCATGGGGTAATTGCTATATACGTCCTTATCTCTCCAACTTATCTTGACCAAATATCTTGTGCTGAGCTAGTTAAGATTAATCTCAATTTACCGTCTGGAATGATGGTAATAACTAAGATTAGCAGATGACATTTATAAACAGTATAATATTAATTTAACCAAATCAGCTAATATCATTTTCACTAACTTCATTATGAAACGCATAATGTAAAAACATATGTATGATAAAAGGGCACTCTAATTGTTCCATAACATTTTGACACACATTTTAAACAGTACATTAAATAATATAATACCTGATTAACCAACTGGTTTTTGAATTTTTCTGGATGTAACTTCCGCTCAGAATGAAATGCATAAGATACTTGAGCATCCATTCCTGTAGTTGAAAGTAATCATTGTATCTTATGTTAGAAACCATAAGAAACAGAATAGAATGCTATTTTCTGAAAGTGTGCAATATCTTGCAAGATATATTCATTGGAAAAAATGTTAATTCATAAGCCATATTAAAATTTAAAAATGAAATATACATTTCCTTATCTTTCCAATGCAGGACAACTAAAACAAATTCAGCTGTAGAACAAAACACGTTTTTCATTTGAAATTTCTGAATTTGATAATCAAAATAGAAATATCAGCTTTCCTTTGTTTATAGGTATCGATTGAATATCATGATTCCTTTTAGATATTTGTACTTTCATACAACAATCTGTCCACAGCAATATTGAATACATGTTACAAACTGACATCACATGTAGTGCAGGCCTAACTAGCAGAATTCAAGGATTTTGTTAAGTTGATTAAATATGGTGCATTTGAAAATTATGCCCCTTGGCAAGAACAAGAGACACCTGTGATCAAACTACAGAACCCTACACATTATCTGACTACCACAAATACCAGAAAAACTCCAACCCTTCTCTATTCTCACTTCATATGTTAGACAGGATGACTTTGTTCAAGTAGAGAGGGTGAATTAAGATGCGTAGTTAGGTTCCTTGTTTTTGTTAATGAATCTTTTAAAAGGGTTTCTTCCTGAGTTCTAGAGGCCCATGGTAGGGCAACCCTCTCCCCTTCTCTTTTGCTAATTACGGAGGCTTTGATCCAGCTCTTGGTGAGGGCTATGGGTTTACTTGCGAATAAGGAAGCGTCTGTTGTAGACTTTTACTAATGATAAAGCTATGTAGAGTCTTAAGTTTCACAAAGGTTTCCACGATTAAGAAGGGAGGTTTGGTGGTTTCTTTGCTTGAGCTGTTGTATGGTGTTATAGTATATGAGGAGGTTGAGGATTTGATTAGGTGAAATAATCAATAAAAAATCATATTATGGGATCTTGGTAAATGGAGGTGTCGTGGCCTTTCGTTGGAAAGTGATTTAGCACACCAAAACACCCTTGAAGGTAACTTTCTTTGTGTGGGAGGCAACAAGAAAATCCATTTTAACCACGACTAATGTGAGGAAAAGAAAGCACATTACCATAAAGTGGTAGTGTATCTGTAAGAGGGTACGGTGAGTGACATTCACCTCCTTATTCATTGTATCATTACTAAGGATGTGTGAAGTCTCCTTTTTTCCTTGTTCAGGAGGTCAAGGTGATGCCTGAGTCAGTGCAGGAGCTCTTGGCTAGCTATAAGGGTTCCCATGTTAGGCTAAGAGTCACAAGGGCTAGGAATTGTCTTCCTTGTTTATTATGTAGAGCATTTGAGGAGGCAAAGTAAGAGATCTTATGATGTGAAATGGACACCTCAAAAGTGAAGATCTGTGTTGTTGAATACCTTAAATTTTTCTTTGAGGTTTTGGGAGGGGCTAAATGAGGTAGCAACTAACTACTGTGTCCATATATTATTTTGTTCAGTTTGAGAGTAATTTGTATATTTTCTTTTAGTGGGTGGTTTTTGTAACCTCTGTATGTCATTTCACCACCTTTCAAGCATTTTTAATTAAACTTTACTAATCATAAAATAATATTGGTCATAACGCCTAAAATCTACCAGACACAATGGGTAATATTGGGGCAAGCCAGTGACATCCTTTTATGCACCAAGCTACTAACTAACAAAGAACGGCACGTATAAGAGTACTAATCAGCGGTAGCTTGTTACTGTTTTTTACCATCCTACATTATCCATAGTTAACTTATCACCACATACTCTTTCTTTTTCTTTTTTTATTATCAGTTATCACCACATACTCTTCAAAAGCTCTCGATCTTAGTCAAGTTTGAACCCCGAGCCTTGGCTATAAATATTCAAGTACATTGTCTCCTTTGAAAGCTCAAGCACAAAATCGTGAGAAGAAATGAATAAAACCTAGGGGAAACAAAAAAAGAATTTTTTTTTTTTTTATAAGTGACAGCAAAGAATATAATGGTGCAATAATTATTACTAATGGCAGCATGTTGTATATTGCGCAGGAAAATAAGAAAGTGTTCTAAGAAATAATTTCGCAAAGTATCAGTTTCATTAATCATTAGGCAAAAATACACTTACCCATGCTGAAGTAATTCCAGAATCCCCCACGAAATGTGTGGTAACCTTCCTGAGAAGCATTCAAACATTCACCCATAAGATTGTGGAAGTGTGTAGTAATTGTTTAAAGAGAAACGAGTTCACTACAGAGAAGCCAACCGAAACAAATATCGCACAATTATTTGTTATTTGAAAGGTTATATAGAGTTGACTTTCTTATAATTAATATTTAATAATTTAATAATATTTAATAATTAATAATTTTTGGAGGAACCAACTTTGTTCCGGTGAATAAGTAATAATTTTATTACTTAATAATTAATATTTAAAAAAAAAACCTTTATAGTATTACTTACTAAAATAGAAAAATACACATATGGTACATATGTATAAATATAGAAATTATTTGTAACACTAATTTTCAATAGTAAAAAAGGAGATTAAAATCTTCTAATAACTTGAATTATATATAATACATATCTTCTATGAAAAAAACTATTATTATTTGGAATATGGATGCATGTCTTATGTTTATGTTTATGCTGAACATTAATAAAAATTACAAAGAAACTTAATACCTAATAATTATATTAACTAGTAATTTTTGGATCTCTCAATATTGTTAATGATTAGAGAGTCGGCTCTGCGTGCATATGTATGTACTTATGTATGTATGTATGTATATATGGATAATGATTAACTGCCACAAAGTAAGATTAATTATTCCTATTTCTTACACCCTTTAATAACTTTTTATAACTCGAATTTTGCAACCCCATCGAATTAAATATCTCAATTGTGCTTGTCATGCATGTCAAAAATCAATTTGACTAGATATGGATAGGTGTCCAATCCATTAAAATAGAATTTCTCTTAATAGAATGTGAGATTCAAACTCCAATTTAGAGTGTGATGTTGATAGGACAGCCCTCAATCTATGATCACCTTGATTGTTGCATATATGACAAGCATAGGAGGTCCATTTAATCCAGCGACTAGCTTAACAAAAGGTGAGTACAACAACAATTAGGGTTTAAGAATACAAGTCTAAAACAGTAGATGATATATATATATATATATATATTTATTTATTTATTCATCTCTTCTACAATTTCTATAACTAAATTACTTAGGAGTTGGGACAATTGAAGATACATGTCCCTATTCAACTCAACTAAAAATATTAGAATACCTTCATATTAAATCTCCAACAAATTATAGAAATTATAGTCAAAACTTCAAAAAAAACCTTGACAAACAATAAAGATACAATTGTCATGAGAAGGTAGCAAGAGACCTACAAAGTTTAGTGGCAATATTCTAATATGCAAAACATAAGGGTATCTTGCGAACATAACAAGACCTAGGGAGCATCACATGTAAATAAAACTGAACATATTGCATGATTGCCTTTCCTAGATTCATCCCTTTACACAAGACACAAGTTGTAAAAGGCCATTATATATAGCTCATCTTATATATTGAAAAGCATCAAATGTCAAATATCATTGGACTTCAAAAACTATATCAGCATCTACTACTCAGGATTCCTTTGCATAAGTGAAGGAAACAACCAGGTCTTCAGTGGATTAAAGGGACAAGTTTAAATCAAAATAAATAAATAAAATATTAAAGAGGAGATCTAGACGTAGATGTAGACGTCAAGGTTAAAAACACAATACTGGTTTCTTGATTGACTAGCAGCACAGATATGTTAGATAAGTTATGAAGTACATAGAAAAGCAACAGGTTTACTGCATTACCTTGTTAAGTGCATCTGTTGAAGACACACGATGAAATGCATGTAAAGAATGTGGTAGCTCAAGAGGGGCAATAGGCTCGCATGAACCTTCAGCTGGGGTTCTCATCCTCATGAGTATGTGCCAGCTGGATCGCAATGAATATTAGTAAAATCCAAATTAGATAAAAACATGATGCAATGGTGTAACAAAAAACATTAGCCCTTCCATATCCACTTTTAGATCCATGCAAATTCATATCCAAATGTCAAGGTAGAAAGGAAACTTCATTTTATACACCCTAGCACCCAAAGAACAACCAATTACAAAACCGAGTGAGTCAAAGAAACATCATGAAAAATTCAGGAGACTAGTGGCTTTGAAAATTTTTGAATTCAAGGTCAAGCTAATCAAGGCAAATCAGTATGTGTTCAAGGGATAAAAAGATGAGGCGGCCAGGGGGAGTTCATATCATCATTTTAAAATTATCAGAGTAAATAAGAGTCTTTGCATATAATGGAAATTGATCACAACATTCATCATATTCACATATAATTGTATTGATATATGCAATAAATTAGCCAACACTGTACTTTTAAAAAAGGAAAAACGAATTAGAGTGTTAAGAACAAGTCAGGTACAATTCAGATTTCAAAGGATTAGAGAACTTTGTCACCGTGATGAAAACAGTTATTCAAACAGAGGGGAGGGGGGGGGGGGATGGAGGTAAAAGATCTCATCATTGTATGACTACTCAAAACAGCCAAATGAGATTCACAAACAATTCTGAAATTATTCTGTTATATCTGTATACATTGCAAGTGATTGAATGATGCACCATTTATTGGTTTAGATGGTGCAGTGAAGAATTCAAGTCAAGACTCGAAAATATCAGAGTTTGCCACAGTATATTAGTGAATACAGCCTTCCCTAAAATCACACAATCTATCATACAACCTGAAAGTTGTTTGTCTTTGGATACAATGTTCTGAGATACATTTAAATTTTGAAATATTTGAAGTTACTGCAATGTCACTACAGCAAGAAATGTGCCAGAAACATTTCAAATTATTGTAGCAATGAACTAACGGGGACATCTCATCAAAAAAAAAAAAAAAAGAAATCTTATGGGTCTCTCGAACTTTCTCCCTTAGATTTTAATTGATGGTTGAAATCAGTTTGATACAAGATCTATAATTAAGTATAGTAGAGTTTCAAGTCTATAAAAGGGATCCCAATCATCTCTTTTTAAGTTGGCGAATGTGAAACATTGCAGCTTTAAATCTTCGTTTGGCAGTGTGGCTGTCGAGTTCTTTTTTTATTTTCCCTTTACTTTTGCATTTTCCTCTTCTTTTTCATCTTCTCATTGATATTTTTTCCTCATCTTTTTTTCTTAAATTCCCGACGTTGAACATGATATGTTCCAAGGAATAATCTGTTGCCCCACTAAAGAACTTAATAGGTGTTGCTGCAGCCTGCAGCTGTATTTTTTATTTTTGATAAGTAGATGTCACTGCAGCTGTTATCCTGAAGAAAAAGTTAAATGGAACCAAAAAATGTGAAGATGTATGATCATCCCCTTCAACCCTTAACACTGATTTGCTACCAACAAGTTCGACTCAGTTTATTTAAGGTGAGGACATTTGAGATGTGTTAAATTAATTTTTGTAAAAGATTTCTAAACTATACAACCATAAAAGGGAGCAACTTTAAAATAGAAAGTTAAGAAGATGATTGGCTTTTCTTAATTGAATGAGACCACACTTAAAACCACTTTACAATCTTTAAAAACAGTAAACTCTATATCAAAATCCTCTTCTATCAAACCACGCCCACTCTAAATTATTTAGCAGCGAACCCTAACCTTAATCCCTCAGCTGTGTGAAAATTTTGGAATATCCTGCATCACCTGTTCATTTCTAGTAACAACACATGGTAACAAGTTTGATGGGGTATGCTAGCACACAGTGCAGGCAATGTACATGCACATGCACATGCACCCACAATATGCAGGGCACGGACCACCACTGTGGCTGATGGCCTTGTCCAAGTGCATGGCCCTTCTAAAGCAGGCCTCAATTGAAGATGACTTGCTTAACTGAAGCAGGCCCTCCTGCGACCATGGCCAAGTCAAAGTGCCAGAAGAGCCACAAAATTACATTAGCCAGGATTGAAATCCAAAACCAACATCCAAATTGGAAGCATAAAGAATTACTAAACCATAGGACGATAGCTCATCAAGGGTGCATGACTCAAACTTGCTGCAAGATGAGCACAACCTGCCATAGGTTAGATTACTTAAAGTTTCAACAAAACTAAGTTCCTGACTAATATTATGAAAATTATAAAGCACCTTTATATTTCCCTGGCTATCCGTTTAGTGGGACTTTTTTTTTTTTTATAAGTATTATATATTCATTAGAAAGCACCAAGGGGGTGCATTCTGAACCCATATACATATAAAGTATAACAAAACTAAACAAAAGCTATACCTCAACGGCCTTGATGTACACAAAAACTATAGCCTCATAATACCCAAAAACTCTATAAAAGATTCCAAAAACAATGACGCAAACCCCACAAACGTCCCAGACACACAAAAAAAGTGTTCAATTTTTTTATTTTTATGAATTTTGGACAAGTTAGGACACATTTAAAACTTTTTTATATTTTTTTTCTTTTCTTTTTTTGGATTTTTTCTCCTCATTTCCTCTATTTTTTTTGGTTATATATATACATATACATATTCGATATAGTAGTTAGTCATTTGTTTTGAAACTTAAATCATAGATGTTGTTGATTAAATGAAGAAGTTCTTAAATTTTTATTTAATAGCTTCGTTATTTTAATATTTTAATAATAATTTTATGATTTGTGTGTTTTATGACAAATTTAATTAAAATAATGTTAGATTTTTATTATATAGTCGTATAAAAATATATATATGTATATATTCAACATGTTCCTGACGTATCCGTGTCTTACTTTTTTGAGAAATGCCGTGTCTGTGTCCATGCTTCTTAGCCCTCCACTCTACCACTCTACAACTGATAAAAGGATCTAACCTCAAAGAAACCTCTTGAAGATGCAATCCACCACAAAGAATCATGTGGCTGCCTAAACCTGACCATACAATAAAGAAAAGAAGTTCCGCCAACTTCAACTCCGAATCCAGCAACGATCTATGAAATCAGATATCTCAAACACCGCCAAGGTCAGATGCTCTGAAATAATCCACAACCATAGCCTGACGGTCCACCACTATTTGAAACGCCCTGGAAAATTGCTAGAAAGGGGATTGTCACTGCACCACCCAAAATCTAACTCAAGAGTCCAGTCCCCACCTTCCTCTTGATATTCTTTGGGAATTCAATCCATACGCAACATATGTTTTCCCACACCCTAACCCCGGAGGAGAGGCACTGCACACCTCTCTAGAGTGCTAATCCCCCTCATTCACTCTAATATTTGCCCTCAACAGTTTCCCCCAAAGACTTTGCCTCTCTACCTCGGAACCTCCACAGCCATTTCCCCAAAAGAGTCTAGTTGAATATTTTTAGGTTCCTCACTCCCAACCGTCCTGGGTGAATCGGAACCAAATCTTGATGCACCTCTTCTAGAAAAAGAACAAAAATTGAGAAGTCGCAAAATATAACATCAAGGTATGCAAATAAATTAGTTAAACCAGACTCATTCCTAGCAGCAGAACCACAGAAATTTGTTTATTAACTCAATAGAGAGAGAGAGAGACCATGTAAGACTACCAAACCTGTCTATCTTCATTTCTTTTGCTTTCTTTACTTGATCCAAGAATGACTCCACAGAATGACGATCTGTTCCGGGATTTTTCTTCCCCTGCAAATCAAAAACTGCAAGTTACACACAACCCCTTATTTGAACACCATCAATGGTCAAGTCATATTAAGGTACTGCAGACAAGAAACATTTATCAGAAAAAAAGTACTTAAGGAGGGGAAAAACTATCAATTTATCAGGATAGATTGGCAAACATGCCATTTGACCATATTCTTCTATCTCATTTTGAACTGTCAGGGGTTCCACTATTGACCCAAAGGTCCCAAACACTATTACAAGGTTATTATTCACATCAAGGTGACTGCCAGGGAATACTCGATGGGGCTTCTAACTAAAAGTGGATCAGCTTGTTGACAACAGAGACAGTTACACAGATACCTAAAGGATTAGTTATAATACACTAATTCAATTAACTTGAGGGCCAATGCAAAAAACTAGTCATTGAAATTTGAATTTAAACTTAAGAACAGAATATAATGTGCAACAAAAAAGACACCAACAGATTCAAGAGTGCATCGACAAAGTAAAGGAGACATTCCAATACAAATATAAATTAACTTGAGAGAATGCTCCTGTGGTTTATAGGGCTCTCATTTTATGTATCAAAAATAAAAACAAGACAAGAAGCAAAGGAAAAAATATTAAAGCGAAAAGAGCACGCAAGGTTACTTCTAACTGCCTGCTTCATAGACAGCATATTGTGCTTGATAAATCAAGACGGCCCTCATATCCATCATATACTTTCAAGTCAAAACATCACTATCCAAAATAAAAGGCCTTTTCCTACCCAACCAAATGCAAATGGGAGGTTGTTTCCAGTTCCCAAGGGCACTGTAGCAATTGGTGGTGGCGGAGACAATTTGAGATCAGAAACAACTCCAAGAAGCCAGCCAGCTGTTCCATCCCCACCTGCAACCTAATAAGTTAAGTCCATATCAGCAGGTTATGATTGCGCCATAGCACAACATGAAAGTAATATTCATCAATAGGGAAAATCATCCCTAAGCACATCTTTGTAGCTCAACTCACAATTATTTTCAACCTCTCCTGGAATTTAGAAGCAAATTCATCACCGTTACACTTGAGATTTTCAAGATTGAGATACAATTTGCGTAGCACATTATCAGGAGCCTCTTCCCCCAAATTAAACACCTGAAAATTTGATACCTAAAAGGTCAGCTCCATGATAATGCAAGTGCTAGTTCACATTGGTTGGAGTTTCACTAAATCCTGCATTTAAAATCCATAAGATGTGCAAAAATACTTGGTAGAAGGCCAAAATACCTGATTTTTGTTTAGGAGAGTACGGTATGTAACAAGAAGTTCCCCTCCCAGCTGACCACCACTTTTGGAGTTAATGAAAACTAGCACCGGGCACACGGGTACATCAGAAACAATCTCACCCTTGGGTTCGGGCATGAGTATGTAATTAGGGATGTAAAAATCCTTCAAGAAGTGGCTAGATGCAGAATTTGAATCTGCCATTACTGGAAGCAACTGCAAGAACCATGATAGTCCAAATAAAGAACTAAATATAAGCAATATGGTTTCCAGAAGCTGGATAATGAGTTTTTTTTTTTAAAAAAAATACTCTGTTAAATTTGGTCTCTGCCAGTACTGATTCCTAGACAAACATATTGCAATATGACTGTCATTGCTGACCATGGATGCAAACATTAGCGATACGTATTGTATCAGTCGATACATTTCAGTACGCTACGTTCGGCAGCCCCCACTATGAAAGCTTTATTTTTCTGTTTATTTTTTTGAGATCTGCTAACTTTGGTTGTAGATCTACTAGGTTTGAGTATAGATCTGCTACTTTTGAGTGTAGAATCTATGTATTTGGAACATAGATTTTGTGATTTGAGTTTTGAAAAAGGTTATAAATTATTACAATTTCAATTTTGGGGTTCTTTTTAATTTTTTTAAAAACCTTATTTTATTAATTTGTTAGTTTTGTGATACGTAATCCATATTATTAGCAAAAGATTCCAGAGGCTAGTACAATGGGGATTAGAAGTTGTAACTATTTCTTTAGCCAAGGACAAGGAGGACCATGTCATAACTATAATGATGATGACAAGGTTGGGGATTATCAAGAACCTACGCACCATTCATTTTGGTAGTAATTTCATGCATTAATGAGGTAAGAGTTAGAGTTGTGATTTGCCTTTTTTTTGTGAATTATTGATTGTATTTATAATTGCATTTTTTGTTATTATTTAAGTTAGTTGATGCAATATTATTCATAACATATTTATTGTCGAATATATTTTAGAGAATGAAAAAGAAGTATTCTTCTCTCTGGGAGGTCAATATTTATAGTCACAGCTTACAAGTAAATAAGAAAACTATCTTAAATTAATTCCTACAATCAATTAATCAATCAATACAATACAATCAGTCAATCTAATACCTAAATTAAGCTACAAATTTAGTCAATATTTACAACACTCCCCCCTAAACTGAAGAATATATATCTATAATTCCCAACTTGCTACAAATAGAGTCGGTGACAGTCTTTGAGAAACTTTGATGAAGATGTCGGCAAGTTGACTACCAGAAAGAACAAACAGGGTGGTGATTTCCTTGGACTCTACTTCAGATCGAATGAAATGACAATCAACTTCAATATGCTTAGTCCATTCGTGAAAGACTGGATTGTTGGCAATATGAATCGCCGCTTGATTGTCACAATGGAGAGGTGTTGAACCACGTACTGGAACATCAAATTCTTGCACAAGTATTCTTAACCAAGTCAGCTCACAAGTAGTATCTGTTATTGTTCAATAATCTGCTTCAGCACTAGAACATGCCACAACTGACTGCTTCTTATTTTTCCGAGTTACGAGATTATCCCCTAAGAAAGTACAATAACTAGTGGTAGATTTGCGATCTGAAGGTGATCTTGCCCAATCAGCATCAGTATATCCCTCAATCCGAAGATGTCCAGATGATAGATAAAGAAGACCACATCCTGTGACATTCTTAATATACTTCAAGATACGAGCAACTGCATCCATATGAGGAACTCGAGGACTAGTCATAAACTAACTCACAACACTAACTGCACAGGAGATGTCAGGTCGAGTAATGGTTAGGTAAATGAACTTACCCACGAGTCTTCGATACATCTCTGAATCCTCAACCAAATCACCCTCATCTGGTATCAACTTTAGATTGGTCTCCATGGGCATAACTACAGGTTTGGAGCCAAGATAACCTGTATCTTTTAAATTATCAAGAGTGTACTTCCTCTGAAACAAACTGATCCCTGCTTTTAATCTTGCAAACTCAATACCAAGGAAATAACAGAGTTTTCCAAGATCTTTGGTGAGAAAGATGGAACCAAAATGACGAATCAATGTCTGAATACCTGTCTTATCTCTACCGGTGATCACAATATCATCTACGTAGACAACTAAAATTACGATACCTCTTTGCGTCTTCTTAAAGAATAATGAGTGATTAGCTTGGCTCCGAGTCATAACATGAGAAACTATTGCCTTACTGAATTTATCAAACCAAGCTCAGGGAGACTGTTTGAGTCCATAAATAGACTTCTGAAGATGACAAATATACTCCCCCTTAGACTCAAAACCAGGTGGTTGAGCCATATACACCATCTCAGCAAGATCACCGTGTAGGAAGGCATTTTTGACATCGAGCTAATAAAGAGGCCAATCGAGATTCGCAGCAAGAGATATGATAATCCGAACATAATTCAATTTGGCAACAGGAAAGAAAGTCTCGATGTAATCAATGGCATAGGTTTGGGTAAAACCTTTGGCCATAAGGCGAGCCTTCAGCCGATCAACAGTACCATCAGGATTCTGCTTGATTGTAAAGACCCAACAACAACAAATAACTTTAGCACCAGTAGGTTTAGGAACAAGAGCCTAAGTACAATTTAATTCCAAAACATGCATTTCCTCTTCCGTAGCGGTCCGCCAACCAGGATGAGAAAGAGCTTCCCTGTAGGATTTATGAACAACGAGAGATGACAGGGACAGAGAGAAAGCTTGAAAGAAAGAGGATAAATAATCATAAGAGACAAAGTTAGAGATAAAATGGATAATGCAAATACGTGTACCTTTACGGACTACAATGAGCAGATCAAGATCAGAGTTAGAAGAATGAAATGGATTAGCAGACGCCGAGGTAGGTGGAGGATGCCAGAGAGAAGGTTCAACAGGAAGAGTGACTGGAGCTGGAGCCTGGTGATGACGAACATACACCTGAGAAATAAGAAGACTAGGAAAACTAATAGGTAACACAAGGTCAGGAAATAATGGTGCCTGTAACTGACTTCCTTTTGGAGAATAATAGAGAACAATCTCAGAGAAAGTGACATTTGTGTACGTGAGTAACCAAGTAACATGCATTTATGAGCACGTGGGTCAAGTTTGTCACGATCAGGTTGCAAGTTATGCACAAACGAAACACATCCAAAAACTTTGGAGGAAATGGAGAAAGGTGTTTTATCGGGAAACGTGATATTAAAATGTGATTTTTTCTATAAAATGCGAGAAGGCATCCTATTTAAAAGATATGTAGCTGTAAAGACAGCATCCCCCAAAAACACTTGGGAACATACATCTAGATCATAAGGGCACGAGCTATAGCAAGGATGGGACTGTTCTTTCTTTCGGCAATCCCATTTTGTTAGGGGGTGGTGACACAGAATGTTTGGTGTATAATGCCTTTGGACTCAAGAAACTAGTTAAAATGATTGTCTTTATACTTTTGACCATTATCAGTTCGAAAAGCTGACAATTTGGCATTGAATTGATTAGAAATTTTAGCATAAAAGGATTGAAAAGCATTAAACAATTGAGAACGATTTTTAAGCACATACATCCATGTCAAACAAGAATGATCATCAATAAAAGTAACAAAATATGGAGAACCACATAAACTAGTGGTCCGAGATGGTCCCCAAATATCATAATGAACTAGTGCAAAAGATTGGAAACAAAGGAATGAAACTCTATGATACTTACTAAGTTCACATGTCTCACAATTAAAACTAGAAAAATCGGATAAAATCGGAACTAAGTGACGAAGATTTACGGAAGACGGGTGTCCAAGGCGACAGTGTCATTGATAAGGAAAAACAACGGAATGTAGAGCAGGAGGAGTCGACTGACAAGATGACTAAAGGTAGTAGAGTCCATTCTTCTCATATCCCCCACCAATCATCATCTTCGTCTTTAGATCCTAAAATTCACAATAAGAGGGATAGAAGGTCACTGAAAAGTTGAATGACTGGGTAAGTTTATGAATAGATAACAAATTGAAAGGAAATTGGAGTATGTATAAAACAGATGAAAAAGTGAGACCAGAAGTGCAAACACTACTAATTCTTTGAACACAGGCTTTAGTCACATTAGCAATAGTGACAAAGGAGGGAGAAGAATGACGAAAAATATTAGAAAGAAGAGACAAGTTATCTGTCATATGATCAGACGCCCCGGAATCAAGAATCCAAGAAGTATTGGAAGAAAAATGAAGACGTGTTACCTGACGAGACATTGGCATTGGCATGCTGAAGAATAGAATCATACTCTATGTTGTCCTTGGTGTCCAATTTATCAACTATGATAAAACAAAGAAGTTGCTAAAACAAAGATTTAGGAAGCGAGAAAAGCTAGCCGAGACTGGCTGGGCTGAGGGAGCCAATAGGTTCTGCCAAGAGTGACGAGAGGTTGGGCCGAGGAGGCCAAGAGGTACCGAAGGAGCCGAGAGGGGCTGAGGAAGACAAGAGGCAACAAGAAGGGGAAGACCGAGAAATAGAAGCTAAGGTTTAGAAAACCCACTCTGATAGCATGTTAAATATATTTTAGAGAATGAAAAAGATGTATTCTTCTCTCCAAGAAGTTGATATTTATAGTTACAACTTACAAGTAAATAAGGAAATTATCCTAAATTAATTCCTACAATCAATTAATCAATCAATCTAATGCCTAAATTAAGTTACAGATTAAGTCAATATTTACAATCAATATTTACAACACTTATCAAAAATATCTTCTTATTATTTTAACTTAAAATATCAACATTTTTTTTATAAATAAAGATTCTATACTAACTAAAAAGCACCAAGGGGTGCATCCATGTACATCCAATCCAAAACAATACAATTAAACTCTCACGAAGCTCAAAAAGGTGGAAAAAATATATCTATAGACATAGTTGAGCCCTTTGTTCACTAAAATGAACTATAACCTTTACATTCCACAATGGAAACTCTACACCGTCAAGAACTCTTTTGTTCCTTTCCAACCATATGGTCCATCACAAACATAAAGGAGTCAACGTCCATGCCTCTTCACCCTTCTACTAACCAAAAAATGAAAACAAGTTATAAAAAACACTGAAGTGTGACAAATTGGGGTCAAAACAGGTCACAGTCTTCGATTCCCGTTACATATTCACCATTATACCGTGACCACGACGTATCCCGTGACTGTGGTTATAATCCATGTTGCTGACTTCCCACAGCAGTGGACTATTGCATTTGATCATCAATTTTAAAAGCCGTTGATGAGGTTTCAATCTATGAGAAACCTCAGATAGACATTAATACAAAAAATGACATTGTTGACTAATAGCAAGCAAACAAAATCCTTTGACTTTTGTTAGTCCTTCGACAGCTTCTTAATATGCAGCAGCAATTGTAGTTTACCGATGATACAATTTTGGAGACAAAACGCATGGGAACAATGTAATTCTTTTCAATTTCCCTTGCCTATGAATGCACAAGTTCAACATGCAAATTGGAGCAACTGCCTAAATGATACCAAAAGGGGAAAAATAATGAGTGCTTTAGTTGAAACTCTAAAATGATCTAATATAAATAATTTTTGAAAACATATAGACTTGTGCGTCTACCCCTCCTAGTGCCCTGGGTAAGGGTCACCAACAATGGGTAATGATCTTATATAGACCTCTCTTAGAATTAAATGTTATAAAAAAATAAAATTAAGAATAAAATAAAATGTTGCTGTTGTGAGGCTTTCACATGTCATATATGAAATATCCAATCTTTGAAAAACTGAAAATATAAAATTGTGTAACATATATAAAATAGTCCTAAAAATCATGAGAGATGAGAGTCATGAGACCCTTTTAATACAATACATCAGAGGTTAAGGAGAATCTTTAAAGTATAAAAGAATAAAGATATGACGATGTCAACAACATGCCAAAGTAATTACTCATTTGGTCTTTCTAAGGTGGGAAACTTCACGCAGACAAGAACCTTGGTCCCGCCAAGATGCCGTGTCAAATTTATGACTTAATTTGAAAATTTCAGGTTCCCAACCAGCAAATAGAACTATCAGAAGTATTCTACCAAGTAAGATAGCCTCGTCCAGTATGAATTATGAATCAAATCCAATGAAATAAACTGAAAGCAAAATCATGCAAAACAAACAGAATTAGTACAACCAACCACAAATGTAATTCAGTATAATCTTCATTTCTAATGAAGTAGAGAGTCCACCAAAGACAAAAAAAAAAAAAAAATTCTAAAAACTCCACAGAGCATAATTATATAATTCACCAGCCGCTTAAGAACCAATCTTTGGAAACAGTCAGAGAATATAACAAAAGTAAAAGCCATTCATTAGCAAATCAAGCAAAAAATTAAAGACTGTTAAACAACTAATTATACAAAGTATGTATACATATATTGAAGATCGTTTTAATTTTTTTCCGAATAAATTGAGGTCAGGGCGTTGACTTTGCTGGCAATTCGAGTACCAAAAACAAGAAATTGTTGTGAAAAAAAATTCATAAAAAACACAATCACTTACCTAGAAAACTTTTCTCAGAAAATTGAAGTGCGGAGCGTATAAAGGAGAACTGGGAAGAATCTGTGGAGCGAATTCAGATCTGGAAATGGCAGAGACAGAGAGCGACAGAGAACAAAACGCGTGGGGGTACACTGAAACGTCGGAGGAGTGCGCATGTGTATATTGACCAGTTCGGAGATATTTATACGCAGGTGATGATGAGAGTTTGAGAGGATATTAAGGAACGTGCATAAATGTTGAGGGAAATTACATGGCTGCTTCGACTGGTGTCCTCTTGCTGCTTGTAGCTTCGTATTGTTGTTGGAGTACAATACGCCATTTAATACTCCGAAATCCCAATCTTCCACGGAGATACAGGGAGATGGTTAATCCCATTTCCGGCTGACTCAAAATCCCCTGGGTATAGGATATGCGTAGGGCCTACCATAGAAGAAAGATTCAGATGCTCCCGGACTTCTACAGTTCTATTTTTTTTTTTTTTACATCACGTTTTTTCTTGATGAAAAAGTAGATTAAAAAGAAAAGCATTGTTTTATTTAGAATAAATTTCACCTGTATATTTTTTTGTAATTACATTAATTTTTTTAAAATTTTTAAAATTATAATAATATTTTTTATTTTATCTAATAATATACAAATATTTTTTATTTATTTTTTTTTTAAATGACAAAACTAATATTTTAATATTTTTTTTAATTTTTAAAATTTTGATCAAATCTTTTTTATTTCTCAAATAAATATTGATAAAACTCTTAAATTTATTTTTATATAAAATAAGAATAAGTTGTTTGTCTTAAATTTATTTTAAATAAAATAATAAAAAAAATCTTTAAAAAATGTTAGAAAAAATTAGTTAAAATTGATAAAATGTAAAAAAAATAAATAAATAAATTTAAGACAAACAACTTTTGATAAAATGCAAAAAGAAATAAATAAATAAAAATAGCAATTTTATTATTTTAAAGAGAAAATTTAACTGAATAATAGTATCAGTATATTGTCAAATACAGAAAATAATTTATCCTTTTATATATAATAAGAGAAAGGTTGGTCACTTTTTTTATAAAACAATTTTGTCCTTAAATATTATATTTTTTTTAGTGACATAATTATTTTTATTGATACGATTTATAATTACTTGAATATATTATTTTACTGTGATTATTAGTGTTAGTGGGATTCACATTACCCGTGCAAAGCAATTATTGAGTTTTTGTATTAATTTAGCTAACTCATTGGTGAGCAATTATTGAGTGGACGTCTAATTTTTAAATTTTTGTATTATTTTCACCAATTCACCGATAAATAATTGTTCAATGTCTCTCAAATTGAAAATTATATGTGCAATAATGTATTGTTAATATACATATGACTTAGCATCCAATTATTGAGATTATCGTCCATAAATAAATTTTTTTACGTCGGCTGCTCAGAGCATACAACTAGGAGAGTAAAATAGCTGATTATCCAAAGAAAAAAAAACTATTATTACTTATTCTATTATAATTTCATATTGAATTTTACTATTTTTCGGTTAATATTTTTTTGAAGAAAATTACACCCTTTGTGATTTGGGTTGGTGACATTTTAAAATGTAATGCTTTAACTCATTTGTTAAGTAAAATAATAATGTTAGATTTTCATCAAAATATATGGAGAAATATAGCCATAATGGGTACTTAATCACAAGAAGGGAAAATGTAGAAATTTTCAAATATTTGTTGTTATCTTAAAATTAAATATATATATATATATATTTTGATTATTTTACATTTTTTTTATTAATTATGTTATATAATCACAAACACAACGAAATTAAGAGTCTATTTGAAAAAAAAGTTAAAATAGCTTCTTTAGGATACAAATAATTATGTATTATACCACTTCTTTGTAAGTTTGGAATTTAAATGATACCATAGGCATTTAGCATTTTAATAAGAGAAAGATGATAGAGATCCTATCTAAAGTGATAAGAATGTTATTTTTTAATGCGTAAAGTTTTGATTCAATCTTTCTACATACTTTTAAGTAAGCTTTTCCACTCCCATCACTGTATCCATGAAAGAGATAAAGTTGTGATTGAATCTTTTTACACCCAATTTCAGATAAACTTCTCCTCTCCCGTCACTAAATCGAGGAAAGAGATAAAGTTGGTGATTGAATCTTCTTACACATACTTTTAAGTAAGTTTCTCCTGATAGAATCTTCTTACGCCACACTTTCAGGTGGAGGGGGGAGAGAGTAATTAAGAAAGCAATATTAATCTCAAAAGATTAGCTGAGATGGTGAAGAATTGTAAGGTTATTATTTGTCACGTCAAACTCTCGAGTTAAAATCTCACCTAATACAATAACTTTATGAGCTGTCGTAAGCACGTTTCAACTGGTGAAAACTCTAGATTATAATCCAATAATATGACCAAAAATTATAATTAGTAGGGGTGATTCTAGATTACCAAAAAAAAAAACATAGATGTGTGTGCACATGTTCAACTTTGCTTATTATTTCCAGAGACGTAGTCAAACCCAAGACCAAATGGTTTAGTATTTCTATAATCAAGGATAGAGTTAGTAGCTGACTACGGTGGACTGTAACCCCCACTATTTGGGAAAAAAAAATTTATTGGTAAAATTTTAACGTTTTTCAAATTAGTCGATCCAAAAATTTTAACTTAACCCAATCTCTACTCTTTATTTCTCATTTTTTATCCCAAAATTTCAACACAATCCCAAATTTTTATCTTAATTCACTTATTTCTCACCTTAAAAATTTGTCTCGTTCCAAAATTTTGGTAAAATTTAAAATTTTTTTACTAAAATTTTTTTAACCCTAAAAAAAAATTACCTGACACCACCCTTGTCCATAATTTCATTATATTTGGTCAACATATACGTATGTACACATGTTCATCTTTGCTTATTCTCGTTGAAATGTAAGGCCAGTGGCAAAGATAGCAGCAAAAACACCCATTTTAATCTTGGGGAAGGACAAGACAACCTCCATGTTCCCTTTTGAGTCGCTGCACTTCCTTAGCGATGGTATTGTAGCATAAAGATATTGTTATTCCCTTTTCTTTTCTTTTTTCAAGGAAAAAACTCATCAATCCCTATGTGCAATATTTTTCAAGCATAATATTATATATATACAACTATGTGAGTAGGAGGACGTGGACAAGACCTTGGTCCTTCAGGCATAATATTATATGAAGTATAAGAGAATTATTATATATATATTTTTTTATTTTCCAGCTTTGGGAGGAAATTAGATAAATTAATCGTGATAATCTGGTGAAGCTGATGATTGAATAAAATAGAAAGGAGTTTACTAATAATACTGAGAATAAATAATGACTCGTACTCTAAATAAAATAATGGGATAAGAAATTTGAAATTACTAATCTTATTATAGGAAAGAAAAAAATTAATTTACCATTATCTAATATATGAAACAAACATGAGGTTAAGTCCATCAAGATATATAACAAGGCTCTTTTGGGCTTTCCCTACCCTTCAGGCCCAAGAAAAATATGGCTGGACCTTGTTGGTGGGAGCTCCAACCTGGCTCCAAAACAGGTATTTGGATTCTAGAAGCGGTGTATTCGTTTCACGGCTGCGACCGTGGAAATCCATGGTCTTGCGTCAGTACCGGCCCAAAGCAATTTGAGACTGAAGAGTGATAATTCTAAATAAGTTTTTTTTTTAATTTCTTTTGAGAGGTGAGAAGTATAAATTTTTAATAAAAAAATTTAAATTTAAAAATAAAACTGTAGATGTTGAATTTTATTATTCGCAAAATAATTATCTTTAAATTATTCACATTTTTCTATGTAGACATATAAATATATAATTGATTTTTTTTTAATAGAATTAAACTTTTATTATCTTTAAATATTTAATTTGAATAACACTGTCTATTAATCGATCTAGCTTGTGACATCCCGGTATGATTAATAATGCCTCAATCTCTCTCGTCGAGTTTCTTTTTTTTTAGGGAGAAATGGAAATAGACTCTTAATTTGTTCCATATCTCTCATAATAAGAGGTTATCATCTTTGATTTCTTAAATTACGGGTTTTGTTATATTAAGATGGATGGAATAGTAGAAAGTTTTATTTTTATAAAGTTTCTTGTGAAATTTTCAATTGATATGAAGACAAATAAGTATGGTTCGTGATTGTAATTTTCAATTGATACGAGGAATTACCAGTCTGATTCATGATTGTATGCTTTCTTTCTTACTAAGGAAAGTTGTATTATGCATGTTTCAATCCTTAGAAAGGAAATTTGAAATCATATTGATGCAGTTGCTACTGAAACGTCTTTGGTGGTTCATGTAAGTTGAATCCAAGAAATGGATCAAAGTTGGTTGTTCATGAACTTGGAATTAAAATGAGTTTTGTTGACGTTTTTGTAGTATGATTGAAGAATTCTCAATTTTAATTGGATTTCCTGTTAGACGTTGTTTTGTTTCTATTCTTTTCAAGTAATAATATTTTTTCTTCTATTGGTCAAACAAGAAAAAAAGAATAATAATGTTGTGTTAAATCATGCTTGCTCTTAGGATAAAATCATTTAGGCCATGTTTGGGAAGTCAGAAGGAGGGTAGGAATGGAATGCGCTTTCTTGATGTTATTTTATTCCTATGTTTGTTTAGACTTTTTAGACCGGAATGGTCATTCTAAATGGAATGACCATTCCCAAAGAAGCCAGAATCGTTATTCCTTATCAAAAGTCACGGAATGCTCATTTCATTCCTTACCAAGATTTTTATTTTTATTTTTTTTGCCAATAAAAAAAATGCAGGTTGAATTTTATTTTATTTTTGCCAATAAAACAAATATAGGTTGATTTTTTTTTTTCATTAAAAATACATAAAAGCTTTAAAATTTATACAAGTACTTTGAATATCTAACTTAATATTAACTTCATTCCAACAATTTGATGGTTCAAACCAAACACAGTAATGTAATTGTCATTCAATTATTCGGAATTCAGCCAAATAAAAGAATAAAATAATTATTCTCATTCTATTATTGCTCCATTCTATTCCTGATACTATTCTATTCCTTTCTTATTTCATTCCAGCATACCAAACATGCCCTTAATGTAATTGGGAGTTTTGTCATTTTATTTGAAAAGTAATGCTATTAGAAATTGAAATATGTAAAATAAAAAATAAACCAATGGAAGGGCACTTTAATCTTTTTATAAAAAAAAATTGAGATAGTTATATTATATTAATTTGCTTGTTTGCCGTGTTGAATGTGCTATGATTAAAAATCAAGAATGTCTTGAAGCCCTTCACTCTAATTGAAGATAGGGATAATTATAGAGACCCAGTTCTATGATAATTATAGAAAATCTTCATATTTTTATTTTTAAATTTTACTTATTGTTTCAGTTAGAATTGTCGTCATTAACAAAAAAATGTAAAAATTTAATTTTATTCTTAAGCATAATTACAATGACTTTTTATTTGATATTTGATAATTACAAAAATTTCTTATGTAATTCTTGAAAAGATAAAAAAAAATTCATATAAAAATTGAAAAATATAGAAGATATTCTTATAGTTTAATTATTTGACATAGTTATTAAACCCGATTCAGGCATCAATCCGACGAGGTGATCAGATGGATGGGTTACTCGTTCAATCTCTAGATCAATTAGTTGAATCGAACTAACATAAAAATAGTATTTAAAATTATATAATTATGTAATTTTATAAGACGTGATAAAATTTTGTTTTAAAAAATAATGTTGTTACATTAATGTCAGAATTATTGATGTAAAACATAAATATAATTTAATATATATTAAATATGTAAATTATTTAACAAGAAACATGTAACTTTGTGGTTAGGAATACTTATCTATTAGTTTATTGTCTTGGGATGGTGATGCTCGATTTTCTTAAACTTGTTCAGATTATTGATTTTTCGATTCGATTGGTCAAAATGATAACCCAATCCAATTTAAATCTTGATTTCTGATTTAACCAGTTCGATAACCGGACCAAATTTAATAATTATGAAATAATAAAATTTAAAAACAATTAATACAATAATATGACAATATATTTTTTAATAATACATAAAATAACAAAATATCATAAAAATACGGAATATCACGTGATTTACGAGATCCACGGAGAAATATATCAAAATCCAAGGGGACCCCATGCATTTTCTCGGAAAGCTAGATGAACACACATCTCTCATTGTTATTAAGGGACAGGCTGTATCTGGCTGATTGTGATGTGCTTGATGATTGGACATAAGAACCTTCCTTGCAAGAGGGAACGTAGAGTCTCTATCCTTCATTTCCACTATTCGGAGTCATAAAACAGAAAGGAGGGTGTCAATATAGAATGGCCTTTCTCTGCTCATTTTTTCACTCCATTTAATTTAATAAATTCAATAAAATCTAATATCTAAAAAAATAATAATTAAGATAGTCGTTACTTTTCACAATCTAAGGATAACAGACATCGTGAAAGACACATACCATATATTTTCATAAAAAAAATTGCTTATTTTACTTTAGTCTTAATAGCAAAAAAATTAAGTATCAATTTTTAAACTACCAAGAGTCATGTGAAAATCAAGTTAACCATGAGAAAATAAAATGTAATTTCATAATTAAAAAAAGGGAAAAAAAAGAAAAAAGAAAAAGAGAGAGTGGAGGCGGTTAGACAGTGAGGGAGACAACAATACTGACGGGGAATAGTGTTGATAAAGTTACGTAGTGCCAAGTTGCCAATACCTTAAAAAGTTTGATGTCAGTGATAATGGCAACACTGGTGTTTTCTTGGGCAGTGGTGCACTTATCAGTAGCCATAGCTTTTATTTTCAAATTTTGAGTGGGCCAAGAGACTTGTGTGTTTTGCCGCCTTCTTTTTTTTTGTTGGTATTTTTGTGTTTTAATGATATTTTTTTGAGGGTATGCCTACTTAATTGGGTGCAGTCCCTTATTTTATTAGGGTTCCCACATTTCACATCTTTTCTTGTTTCAATATAATTTGTTTTATATAAAAATATGCATAACCCATTTTAAAATTTTGTAAAATTACAAATTCGTACGGAGTTAATATATTCTCATTTACCCATAAAAAAAAAAAAGCATAAAAGACTCTTTTACTTTTAAGAGAATTATTATATTCTTAGCCTTTTTGACTCATCATCACCTTTCTCACTCACTATGAGTGGGAGAACACTAAAAATAATTTTAGTAAGTTTAAAAAAAAACTCATTTAAATGTTTTCACTTAAGATATTTGAATTTAACATTCGAAGACTGTATAAATTGAGGAACAATCTCTAATTAATAACCCTGCCACCAACTATTAAGTCTATTATTCATGTGATAAAATAAAATAATTAAATAAGTTAAAATACAACACCATGAAAAACATGTAGAGATATATAAAATTAAAAAAAAAAAATGAAAAGAGACTGGATTCTTTGACTAATTATTGGGCGTTAGGGTTCTAAATGATTATTTATAAAAGTAAAAAAATTTAAAACGTGGACAGCCTGGACCTTTTGCCTAATTTATATGGCGTTGTGCTCCTAAATGCACTGTTCTTGAATTCCCTCTTTCCACACACAATCATCAGCCATGGCTTTCCCATTCCCACACACAGTCAAGCTGCTTGAACACTGCCAAATCTCCCCACCACCTGGCTCAGTCCCCCAGACCTCTCTCCCTCTCACCTTCTTTGACATCCCTTGGCTTCTCTTCTCTCCAAGCCAACCCCTCTTCTTCTATGAATTCCCTCACTCCACCGCCCATTTCACAACCACCATCCTCCCCAACCTCAAACACTCCCTCTCCCTCACCCTCCAACACTTCTTCCCTTTCGCCGGAAATCTCTCAACCCCACCTCAACCCACCAAGCCTCGACTCCTTTACACCGACGGCGACTCCGTTTCCTTAACCATCGCCGAGTCCGCCGCTGACTTCACCAATCTTTCTGGTCACCACCCACGAGACGTCCGGGACTTCCACCACCTTGTCCCCCAGCTGCCACCGTGTGTGTCATCTGACCCACATGTGCACCCACTTCTAGCACTGCAATTTACTGTGTTTCCCAAACGTGGCATTTGTTTGGGATTCACATTTCGCAACGTGTTGGCCGATGGAAGAACATTCAACAGATTCATTAAATCTTGGGCGTCCATTTATAGAATGAAGCTAAACTTGGACTCGCCACCATTCTTTGACAGGTCTATGATCAATGACCCAAATGAGCTCGAACCAGTCTTGTTGAAAGAGTGGAGGAAGCTGGAAAAATCTCAGAAAGAGGCCATGGCTACTGGTTTGGAAGATATGACTCGGGCCACATTTGTAGTCGGCCGACCCGAAATGGATAAACTCAAGCAATGGATCTTGACCCGCTCCAACAAGTTATTCGGGTCATACCCATTGCTTCTATCACCGTATGTGTTAACTTGCGCATTTGTTTGGGTATGTCTGATCAAAGCTCAAGGGACTGATATTGGAAATGCGAGAGAAGATCCGCTCCATTATTTTGGCTTCATAGCTGGCGGAATTACCCGGTTGGATTTTCCGGTACCCACAACGTATTTTGGTAATTGTGTCTCGTTTGGCCGATCGGCGGCGAAGAGGAATGAGTTGACAGGAGAAGATGGGATCGCAGTTGCAGGAAAAGCCATTGGAGATGCGATTAAGAAGTTGAATGAGAGAGTATTGGGAGATGCAGAAAATTGGATTTCAGATTGGCAGGAGTTATTCGGGTCGGAGCATAATGTAACGGTTACCGGCTCACCAAAGTTGGATCTTTATGAGTTGGATTTCGGGTGGGGCAGACCGAGGAAGATAGAAGAAATTTCAATTGATGGGACACGTGCAGTTTCTCTCACTGAGAGCAGAGATGTGGAAGGTGGCATTGAAGTTGGGTTGGCTCTATCTAGGGCTAAAATGGATGCCTTTACCTGTCTCTTTACTGAAGGTCTCAATCTTCTTTTGTGATGTTTGCTCTCTTTTACTAGAAATTATTATACATTTCTAAACAGAGTAATCATAAATGTTAGGTAAATTATACTGAATTTTTTTTAATTTTTTTTTTTTGATAGTTTTAATTTTTTTTTATTTTTAAAATTATATTACGTTAATTTATTTTTACTAACAAATTATACATACCTCTCATTCTTTTCAATTTTTTAAATTAAAAAAAAACCAATTTCATGTTTATTTATTTATTTATATTTTAGCAATTTTAGCCAAATTTTTTTATCTCTTTTTTTTTAGTTTTTTTTTATTTTATATAAAATTAAATTTAAAGTAAATAACTTATATTTATATTTTTTACTTTTGATCAAAATATTTTAATCAATATTTATTCGAAAATAATAATTTGATCAAAATTTAAAAAAACATAATTAAGAAAAACATGAAACGAACACTTTTATTATTTTGATAAAATAAAAAGATTGCATGAGATATACGTGTAGCTAGTAAGAAGATGATGGTATAATTTTAGAAAATTAAAAAAAAAAATTGGATAAATTACATCTATCTCTCATGAGGTTTCTGATAATTGCAAAAAAATTTTCTATACTTTTTGAAATAATACTGCCCCTTTCTGGTTTCAATATTTATAACAGATTTTTCTTACCGTCAATGACCGTTAATTGACCTAACGTTATTTAATGACGTAAACAATTTTTTTTATCTAAATAACAATTTTGTTCCCTTACAAGTCATGATTAAATAATAAAACTATCATCACTTTAATAATAATTTTTTTAATTAAAAAAAGACAAAATTTCTTCACCCTTCTCTTCTCTCTCTCTCTCTCTCTCTCTCTCTCTCTCCACCAGCACTGAGCTCAGCAATCATCTCCTCCACCAGGTTCAGCCCTGTCTCAACTCTCTCTTCCATCTCAATTTGTTCCATAGCCTGCTCCAAAAGCACATTCTTCCACTGTGAACACAAAATCAATCGAGCTCTGGCGATTCAAATCGGGTTCGAAGAACTGCAAATCGTCCATCAAATCACCAAAGCCGGAACCCAAAATGAGAGCTTTATGGCCTTTTTTAAGAAGGCCTTCGTCGGCCAAATCTTGAAAAATCGAAGGCAACGATTCAAGGCCTTGGCGACAATGATGTCCAAAAGATCAGCGGCTGCAAGGAAGATAAAAAATCAACTCTCTGATTGGTTGCAGAGAAAATGATGGTGGGGAATATTAGCTGCAAGATTTATAATTTTCTTTTCTTTTCCTCTTTGGTGGTGTAACCTGTTGGCGTATTAAGTTCAGGGCACTAGGGTTAATGTCAAATCACAAAAGACTACCCAAAAAAAAGCCATTAGATTATTCCTTCACCACCATCACAATGGAATTGACGTTTGATTATCTTTTTCACCTACTGTTTGCTACCTACATTTCTACAATTGGAATTAGGACCAACTCTCATTGGAACATCAGCTTCTCCTGTCATCATCTCTACCCACCCCTAACCACTACCAGTTTTATTATAATTTTTCCATCATTTAACACACACACACATATATATATATTATAATAGACACCTTTAGTATAATTTATTCATGATTATAAAAAATATTTTTATTTTTATTTTTTATTTTTTATAGTTTGTATAAATAATAATTCGATATCAATGAGGCGGATCATACAATGATTTTTTGAATTTCCAGTTTGTGTTTCTATATAAACTATAATATATTGCAATTGTGTGGTGCTACAAGCCAGGGGTAGAATCTGACATGTGAAAGCAACCAATCAGGCATCCGAATTGTTAAAAGCTGAGAAATTTTAGCCATGTATCGGTTCTTTAATTTAGTCCATGAACTCTGCCATTTAGTCCATGAACTGCCATTCACAGTAAATAAATATTATTTTTATATTTTTTAAAAGTCGAATATTTTATTCAAATAACATGACATTATAAGGCGGATTCATATAAAATCAATTAACTCAGTCCTTGTTAGAATTTCTGGTTCGAACCATACCAATTCTCAATCATTAAAGTGTGCACTGTAGTGTGTTTCAGAGGCAAAATGGACCAATTATTTTCGATTTCTTTTTTTTTTTGTATATCGGATCTATAAATTAAGTTTATAAAATTAAATCAATCACAATATGTTAAATAATTTTTTTTTTTTTTTGTTGTAAAATTAGACAATTGATTCATATTAAGATTGTAAGGCGTCAAATAATATGAAAGAATTGTATTAAATGCATATGTAATGCATGATTAATACAAGAAGTAAATAGTATCTTGTGATCATAAGCGAATTTGCGCGCATCATGAGCCGGACTAATTCTCTCCAACTTCTCCCCCACACGAACCCTTTTTACATGAAATTTTTTCCACGGGTGGGTGATCCCAAGGATTGACATAGCATGTCGAACTTACAAGTTCAAGATGATAAATCTTTTACAAACCGCTTGATTTTCATTCGACTAACTCCTTCGAGGTTAACAGTGTCATATTAATTGATAAACTATATTTTGAAAAGAACAATATTAGTGTTACTGTGTTTATCAAACTTATATTGTCCATAATGGTGTCTATTTTAATGACAATTTTAAAAATTGTTAAAGAGAGATTTCTGTTAGAAACTTTCTTTTACTACAAAATTGCTGAATATTTTCATGTATATATATACCTTTCCTTTGTGAGAGAGGCACTTCTTTAAACGATGCCTATATTACATTAAGAGGTGTCTTGAAAGGTTTCTCGTCAAAATACATTTACTAAAAACATTGAGTTTGTTAAATAAGTTTAATAAATTTAATTTTGAATGACATGAGTTATTATGATAAATAAAAAACTCCTTTTCCTGCAAAATAATCTACTTCTAGTCTTCAAATAATTGCTTGTGTCTTGATGCCCGCATAAATGTAGAGGGTATTGTCAAGTAGTATGATTTTGTTTTTGTTTAGAATTTTCTTTTAAAAATCTCTATTTTATTTTTAATAATTAAATTAAAGAAATTATAAAGTTGAAAACAACTTAATAATTTGATAATAATAAAACTATTGAAAAATCAATCAACTCAAAATTAAATTAGAGAAAATAAAGAAAATATTTGGCTTGTGAGTTTTGAGAGACAGGCAAAACACTATCCTAAAACCATAGCATCTCTCGATGTATGAGTATTGACAAGTACCAAAAACTCCAAGATTCAATCTAATATCTTAAGTACTATGCCTAACTGTTGGGCACTTCTTTAATAGACAACGGTGAACCAATCCATATCAAGTTATCTAGAAATATAAAGAGATTAACAACAATAATAAATTAATTAACTGTGTGCGGTATTGTATTCATATAGTATTAATGACAATTGACTATTGTTTTCTTAAATAGTTGCAAAAATTTCATTATGTAACTGTTATTGCTGTCAAGTTAATCTACACTGCCTAACTTTTTATTTTCAAATTATAATTATTGTCAAATCTACACTGCCTAACTTTTTATTTTCAAATTATAATTATTGTCAAACCACTACGACTATGCTTGGATATGAAGAAAAGGAGAGAAGAGGATAACATTAATTATGAGAGAGAAGAGATAATAACATTAGTTATGAGAGAGAGGAGAGTGTAATCCCTCATTCATGCTTGGATAACAAATGAGGGATAGGAGAATGTAATCCTCTCATCTTACTTGGGAACAACAAAAAAAATAAAGAAAATGAAAGGAATATATACTTTTTTACAATTATGCCCTGAGATAGAAGTGTATTTTTTATTTTATAATTTTAAGGTTATAATTGATATTATATATATTTTATTAAAGGCTCTCTCTTTTCTTTCCATCTCCGTTTACTTTTAGGAGGAAAGTAAATTGAATAAAATAAGTGTCAAGAGACCCCTCTCTCTCTCCCATTCCCCTTTCTTTCTTTCTCTAATTTTGAACCCAGCACAAAATAACTTCTTCATCCTTCCTCTTTCAGTCTCCTTTCTTTCCAAATCTATCAATCCAAACAGAGTGTAAATATATAAGCAGCCAGATAAATAAAGACAACTATTCATTAGGATATACACAAACTAAAAACAACTAAATAAGAGAAGTGAGTAATACCATCCTTACCATAATATCTTACCCGAAAAAATTTACCCGCTGATGTGACTGTTCGGGTTCTAGTGAATTCAACCTCTTGGTACTAGTTATATCAGGTGAGACTAAAAGTCTTAATTGACTAGCACCCACATATATTAAGAAGCTTAATTAACTAGCACCCGAACAACCACTTCAACATAGGTAAAAAAATTTGATAACATTTTATGATAATGATAGCATTACTCGTAAAAAAATTAATCAGTGTAGTTTATTGAGATAAAGGAAAGTGAGTTGGACAGTTTAATGTTTGAATAACAAAAGAGTGGTGATATGCTTACCAGTACCGGGTCACTCGGTTCGACGGGTTGGTTTTAACAGTTTTGTATTTTTTGAACGGTTTTGAACTATAAGCGATTTTATGGGTTAAACCAGATCGTTTTATGAACCGATCGATGGTTCAACCGGTTGAACCGGTCGGTTCAGGTTCGGGTTTTAAAACATTGTTTTAAACTAAGCACAAAATAACCTCTTCCTCTTTCCTCTCCTTTCTTTCCAAATGTATTAATCCAAGCGGAGTGTAAATATATTAAGCAACTAGATAAATAAAGATAAACTATTCATTAGGATATACACAAACTAGAAATAACTAATTAAATAAGAGAAGTGAGTAATAATATCCTTATCATAACATTTTACCAAAAATATTTACTTGTTGACGTGACTGTTCGGATGCTAGTGAATTCAACCTCTTAGTACTAGTTATGTCAGGTGAGACTAAAAGTCCTAATTGACTAGCACCTACATATATTAATAAACTTAATTGACTAACACCCGAACAACTATTTCACACAGTTTAATTCTTGAATAACAAAAGAGTGGTGATATGCTTATCATCTATGTTTACCTATTCAGTACTTGACAGTGTTATATTAGTTCAAATATCACAACATTGTCAAATCAACAGATAAATAAATTTTGATAAAACCCAAAAATAAGGATAATATTATGGATAAAAAAATGATTAAACATAATATATTAATAAAATGTAATTAGGCGAAAATATATAGTGATTGTAATTTGTTTTTTTTATTACTTATATTCAGACACAAACAAATCAATAGATGGAGAGATTTATATTTTGCACCGCTGGTCCCTCCTGGTCCATAAGTCCAAATGCACTATAGGCCAGGCACCAATCCACAGAAAACTTTGCTTCAAACTCTTATGACAATTGGGAACTTAGCCCAAGTCTGGGATTATCAGATACAATTTTCTTATGATTTTGCCTTCTTGCCCCCAAGCCCGAAGGTTCTTTGTTTTTATTTTGTTTTGCCTTAGGCTCTTTAGCTTGTTCCCCTTTTTTGGGTTGTATTCTTTCTTCTCCTTCTACTAATAAACAACAAACTTTTCCAAAAAAAAAAAGAAGAAAATTTTAGTAATGGAATAACTTCCAATAACTCTATATTTTCACCTAACAATATATATAGGATACTTGTAACGGTAAAATACAATCCACTTTCCTATTGCTTAGGGGTAAGTAGAAAATATTCATTTAATCCCATATAAGTTTGGACGGTCTAGTCCTGGAGGCCCATATTTGCTAACATTAATTATGATATATATTTAGTTTGTGTTGTTGGTCCTGTAAATGTAGGCAAACCTCATCGCACTTCAACGTGGAACATAGAGGCCCAAAACATGTGGTCCAATAATACACCTAATGACGCCCTGTAAATGTGATATCCATACACGTGCCTGCATGGACCTTGACCACGTACGTGATCTGGACTGCCTTATACGTAATACAACAGCTACATGGCCAGGGGATTAATCTTCTTCATAGTCATAATTATATATTAATGTATGCATATACCAAAAACATTATATATATATATATATGTTTATATGTATAATGTTCAATGCATGCAGCTTATCAACCGTAACTATCCATATCAATATACATGTCTACGTAGTTCATGAATTGCATCTATAATATAATATATATATATATATATATACACACACACACACACATACACACAATATCCCGATACTTAGATCTCATACCTCAGCTATAAGCCCTAAAGTGTGTCATGTGTGAATTCTTCAGGTAATAGTCCTCGGAGGCAATAAACAAAACCATTCACTGTTATTCAAAGTTTGTTGGAGCTACAGCTAACTAGCTATCAGACATCTCATAACAAGAATTTAACAACAATATTCATATAACTACCAAATCTTTATATATAATATAATAATATATATATACTTGAGTCAACTCACAAGACGTGGGGAATTTTAGGGCAAGCCATGCACAGGCTAACGCTAGATTTGCGATACAAGTAATTATTTTAGTCAGTATATTATGTAAGCAAACCCTCGTATTCCAGTAATGGGGACAAACTTTCAGATGAACATCCCATTAAACAAATGTCTAGAGTTGTTACCAAAATGGGTGTGATCTTCTTTATTTATTTATTTATTTTAATCAATCATAACCAGACAAACGTCAAGTTTCTTTTCATACATTCGATCATGCCTCCGTCAATGTGGCACTTTTTTTTTTGAAACCCTAAATTTTAATCTAGGAGATTAAGATGTCTTTCGGATACCAAACAGGGGGACGAAACATGAAGCTTATCCTCTCATATATATATATATATATATATGAATCATATGTATAGTTTCCATTGTATTGACGCTGTTACACCATGTATTATGCATACATTGAATACATATAACTGTTGTTCTAGAATGATAGTTAATTAACAAGAAATGAAAACAAGTAAGATAAGCAAGCAAGCAAAGATGAGAGCTTTGACATTGAAGGGAAAATCTCAGTAGTTAATGAATAAAATACTATTTGACCAAAGCCCTCCGTATTGTTAGATAGAGGTTGATGAAATAAACACCTGAATTTCACCGACTTTGAATTGGGTTTGTCATAGAAAGGGCTAAACTTAACCTGCAAGGGACTAACTGTAGAAAAAGCAATATATATGCTATATATGTTGTGTGTGGTCTATATGAAGGCATTTTAGGGCTTCAAACTTTTTCTGATCTGTTGGGACAGATGTTAGTCAGTGGTCTTGAGGCTGTTGAGAAGGGCTGGTTGACTTGCATTTTTAGGGATGGACACTTGTCATTGGTGCTACGTGGCATGAATTTAGTGTATTGACAATAGTAGATCCCGCCATAGCAAATTGGGTATCTTAGACTAAAGCACTTGTAAAGAACAGAGTTTTATTTTTTATTTTTAAAAATTATTCTGTATTAAAATTTTTTTTCTTTATTTGCAAAACTTATTCTTTTCCTTTATTTGCAAAACTTATTCTTTTCTAAAAATTGATAAAGAATATCATTGAGTCATTGTCTATTTTGACACTAGTACTCGAGTTATAAATAATTAGCATATATAAAAAGAAATAATTACTTAAAAAATAACAATAATATCTTCATTTTTAATAGGTTTTATACCAGAGGAAGCAAACAAAACAAAACTCAAAAGGGAGCAACAAAACAAACATGCAATTACATCAATCAATCTAATTGGAATATAGTTTTCTCTCTTACAGATCTCCCTTTCCCTTTATCTCTCTCTCTCTCTCTTTTTTATTGATATTCTTTGTGTGCTCTTTGTATTCTCTTTTTGTCAATAAATTTCTTCTTCGTTGATAAAAATAAAATAAAATCAAGAAAGCTTACTACCATGTTCTATGGGCACTTCAACGATTACAAAGAATCCTATAGCAAGTCCTAATCAAATCATCCTATTTACATATATAATAGCTAACTTATAACTAAAGATAAAATGGTGACCATTTTTTCACCTGCATCTTAATTAGTAGGAAAATTATGTA
Source organism: Nyssa sinensis (assembly GCA_008638375.1). Lineage (NCBI taxonomy): Eukaryota > Viridiplantae > Streptophyta > Magnoliopsida > Cornales > Nyssaceae > Nyssa > Nyssa sinensis. Next base: position 49,157,206 of record CM018046.1, read on the forward strand.
TATTTCCTACCAAAAAAAAAAAAAAAAGTTGACTTAGTGACTTTAGGCAGCATATTCTTGATCAATTTTAATAATTTTTACCAAATTTTCAACAGTTGAATGTATTTCATGGAAAGTGAATATAGCTAAATTGTCAAATTAGGATAAAATTTGTTGTACTTAATCTACCAAATGTGAGATATAAAGCTATACTTATTTGGTCCAATGCTGACGCTATAATACAAAGAAAAAATTTAATGAGATGTCTTGATCATTAAAAATAAATTCTGTTGAAAGTCTGAGAGAGAAGGCAAACAAAGAAACATTTCCTTATCATTGGTAGGGGAGCTATAGCTACCTTACCGACCAATCAGTCTCAACTTTAGAGATGTAATGCAAAGGTCAAACCCATTGCATTACATCTGCCATTTTTCACTAATATCCAATTATGTTTTACTGTGAGCTTGTTACCTCCCCCACCAAGTGATACAATCACCATTCCTAAAATGGCTTTCAACAATTCTCACCTAGTAAGATGAGAAGACAATCACTTTACGTTAGTATTTGATCCCTTGTGATTGTATTTATCTTATAAATTTTATTATTAATTTTTAAAATTATAATAAAAGATTATTTTAAATATTAAAAAAGTGATATACTTGTATCACATAAATATTATTTAATTATTTAATTTTAAATATAAATAATAAAAAAAAAAATACATATGCATTACATGTATACATGATATATGTTTTAGTTAAAGATATCGGGTCTAAAAATTATTGTTAGTAATTGATTCTTACAAGTTTTATCACTTTTATGAGAACATAAAATAATTCTCTTAAATATAAAAAAAAAAAAACGATAAATTTTGTGAAATCACATGGATGAATAATTTCTCAAGCAAGACACAACACAGGAGAGAGAAAGAGAGTGAGGCCGGCACCGAATCCCATTGACTTGAAATCCATTTCTGACGTTTCTTTCTCATCTATATATATGGGGTCATCTTACCCATTAGGACCTATGAGTTTCACTGTTATCGAAGAAGCTCTCACTTTCTGCATATTGTTCATATAACCTTCTCTCCATCCTTTTATCAATTTGTATATCTCCATTTCATCTATCATAATTATATATAAAGAGAGAAGCAATGGGAAGAGCACCTTGCTGTGATAAAAATGGTCTCAAGAAAGGCCCTTGGACCCCAGAAGAAGATCTTAAGCTCACTGAATATATTCAGTTGCATGGTCCGGGCAACTGGCGAAACCTTCCAAAGAACGCCGGTATATATGTGTGTTTGTGTCTGTACATATATATATATATATATATATATATATAACTATCCTGTTTGTTATGCTTCTCAATTTGTTGTATTATCAAATGAGTTTTTGGGGGTTCTAATTCCATTTTTTTTCATTGCACAGAGCTTCAAAGATGTGGAAAGAGTTGCCGTCTTCGATGGACAAACTACCTGAGACCAGATATCAGAAGAGGAAGATTCTCTTTCGAAGAAGAAGAGACTATAATCCAATTACACAGTATTCTGGGGAACAAGTAAGATTAATGATCTCACATGTAGCGTTTCAATATTTTATGAAATTTACACAGAATTAATCATGGGGGGCCGCTAAAATTAAGCCAGGAGATAGTTCGATGGTATATGCTAGGAAAATAAGTGTCAGGTGCAAGTCCTTGCTTCAATTCTTCCATAGGTGCTCCTGAGCCATCCTCTCCAACATAGTTAAAGATAGTGTGAAAACATTTCAAGAATATCCAACTTTATGATCCATCCACGTGCCTAAAAAAACTATACAGTCTAAATTATAGACTTATTGAATAACTTTTCCTGTCTGTGTCAAGGTGGCGGGGTGTGGTGTGTGTGTGATTAGGCTAGGTTGTTGAGTTGATCGTATAACTTAACAGAATTAATATGTTTCACTCTATATGATCTCATGCTTCATTTTCAGGTCATCTTCATAAAGTTCTAAACTTGTATATATCTTCTCCTTCGTTTGATATCAGGTGGTCCGCCATAGCAGCTCGTTTGCCTGGCAGAACTGACAATGAAATCAAGAACTACTGGAACACCCATATCAGAAAAAGGCTCCTTAGAATGGGTATTGATCCAGTGACTCATAGTCCTCGCCTTGATCTTCTAGATCTATCATCAATTCTTAGCTCAGCTCAGCAAAATCTTTCAAATTTACTTGGCCTTCAAACCCTCATAAATCCAGAACTGTTAAGGCTTGCTACTAATCTCTTAGCATCAAATCATGGTCAAAACCCAGACTTACTTTTACAAGAGCTTCAAGAAAATCAACTCTGCAATACTCAGCTGCAAAATCAGACTCCATTGTTCCAACCCAATCAGTTCCAAACTCCAATTCAAGAAGCAGAAGCTCCATCTTACACTTCATCTGGATCCAGTGTTCCTTGTAATCCATATCTAAGCCAAACACAACACATGCAAGGAAACATGGAACTTTCTTCGACAATTTTCCAGGAAAATTTTACACCTTCAAATCTAACTGAAAGTGTGGTTAGCCTACAAAATTATGGCTATTTTGGGTCTGATCAAATCTCCAAAGATGTATCAGAGAATTCAACTTTCCAATCACTGGACAACAACAACAAACAGAATTTCAGCTTTGATTCAGTTATATCAACACCACTGTCAAGCCCTACACCCTTGAATTCATCGTCCACATTCATCAACAGCAGCACTGAAGATGAGAGAGAAAGCTACTGCAGCAACTTGTTGAAGTTTGAAATACCTGAGAGTTTAGACTTTGATGATTTCATGTAAATATTGCTTAAACTTTGAAAGGATAAATGTGAATTAAGCAGTACTTATTTTATTTTTGTTTATGGGTTGTATTCATTCAGATTAATAATTTGTACTCGGTGTTCAAAAGTTTTTTATTTTTTTGGGAACTTTACAATAACCGTCTGTTATCAATATAGCATTTCCTATTTTTGTCTGGTGTATATAGCTGCATTATTGAAATTTCTTCTTCGTTATAAAGAGCAAAAGCCCCTTAGAAGTTTAGATTAATTCAGGATTAATTGCTAAGTGCACAATTTGAAGCAAATCATGGAGCCTTCACCATTTCTTTTCTAATGCTTTTTCTATTGCAACCATTCCAAAATTTCACATATTATGTGGAATAATGTGATTAGTTGTAATCTTATTAGAAAGCTTTAGTTTAGTAATATGACCGCAAACTTATTAGCCGTATGGTACATTGGAAGTTATCAAGTTTGTGGCACATTAATATTAAGAATTAAAGTAAAAAGCCAACACCTTCTTAGGGTGTGTTTGGGAGAGCTTTTTCTAAGAAAAGGTACGTTTGTATGTTTAAAAAATATATATATACAATACGAATAACTTGGTCAAACAGTCAAACACACTTATGGAAATAACTTTTAGAAACGCAAATATAAAAGGGATGGTGATAAAGCTTTCCTAAATTGGCCTTTAGCTATGTCAATTGAGGTTATCTAATTGCCAACCCCATGCCGCTTGCCTACAACTTATTAGCATCAATTTAAAAGACTTCTTGATCAATGTTTTCTTAATTTTGTAGTTAAATTCATATGTAAGGAGCGTGATATATGAATGACATTCCCACTTCTCTTAATTTTGATTCTAATATATATGTAACTAATAAATCGCAACAATGTGCAAATAATTGAGTTACATGAGTTTAATCATATGTTGTAATTAATGACAACAATATTCCTGGCCTTTGAAAAAAAGTGGGTCTGGTTTAAGACTTTTAAGTTAACAGTGTGATAGCTTAATACAACCAAAAAAAGAAGAAATGATGGGCATTAATTTTGAGTAATAATAAAAAACCATTAGCATATTGGAAAATTTCCCAAGCCAAGAATTAATCAATTATGATCCAAAGATTATCAAATTTAAAAATCCCACAAGCTACTAAAGAAATTCCAAATTTTCTTAGGTATATCTCTCTCCAAAAAAGAAATTTGAAGTTGATGGGAGGTCCGCCATATTACCTTTCTTACAAGAGCAGCACTTGTTTAAAAGAAATTTATGATTTGGAAGCTGTTTTTGATATATATATATATATATATATATATATATATATATATATATATATATATATAGACACACACACACACATTTATACATGCTCCAATTTTTGGTTGTTTTACAGATAGCTGTATTCATCTATCTCTCTCCTACCTTTGAAGTTTGAATCACTTTTAGGCTTTAGCTTACGCAAAGAAGCACCCGAAAATCTTCTCCTTCAAAGTCAAAGCATTAAAGAACATTCTTGTCTTGACATGCCGTTTATTTTGCCTTGTAATCTCATCATTTCAAAAAGGAAACGATCGACAATCCGAATGATAATGGTAAATATATAGGACAAGGAAAATGGGAATGGAACCTCCCTAAAATGTTCTAATTTTCTTTCATTGTTGGGGACAAAGACGAAGTTATTGACTCAAAGCTCGCTGTTATGGCTGCTTTCTTTAGGATTTGCACGTTTCCCTCATTGTTTATAACTCTGCTTATAAGATATATTGTGCAATGTTTCAAAGGCACATTCGTGTAATCATTGTAGCTGTGAATCTTATGGTTGTAAAGTTTACACACTACCAAAATAATAATAATAACAATAATATATCCGTGATGCTAGAAATAAAATGGATTTTTTGTCTATTTTTTAAAGGCCTACCTAATTGTTAGTGTCGATGGTCGTTACGGAGACTTGAACCCTACTCTTTCTTTTGTAATTAAGAAAAAATAAATAATGATATTAAACCACTATCCACTTCGGCCTTCTTATCCAATTTTCTTGCTCTTTTATACAATTTTATAGGACCTCTGCATATATTTATTATATTAAGTCTCACTCCCTTCTATTATTTAAGAGTGAGAAGATAGAATGAAAAAAAAAGTTGTAATAGATACCATCTTCTTAATTTATTTTAACATCAAGGGATATTCAACTAGCTGAAAAAGAAAAAGATTTTAGGGAATTATTCTTAAAGTGTTTAGAGTGTTAGGGGTATCTCTCGAATGTTAATATAATGTGTTGATAAACAAATTTCAAGTGACTGTGAACTGTATTCAAAATTTGGTATGACCTCAACCGTCGCCAACACTAGAAAGGAAAATTTTCTTAGGGTCAAACTTTAAGGAGAACTCCCCCAAGGGGTTGGCCTTTTTCTCTTAATTTATCTAGAAACATCATAAGAGGACAAGTGAAGTTTAGATAATTCATTTTCTATAATCCGAATATTGCGTGTAGTACCAAAATTCTGCCACTCAGGATATGTATAAGAAGAAGAAAAATAAAAACTGCCATGATAAATGGCAGACCTAAAATCAACCCACCCAGAGGGCACTAAGACAAAAATTCATTGTTGACCAGTATTTGGCAATCACTTCAGATTTTGAATAATTGATGAGAGAACAAATTCTAAAGAATTAATATAATCAGATTGCTATTCGGGTTTTGAAAAAAACTGTATAAAGTGATTCTGTATTATAAATTTTTTCTTTTATTTTTATTTTTATTATATATATATATATATCGAATAATATGCAAGTGGTAGAAAATAAGACATAAAAAGTAAAATCTATTTCGATAAACTAATTTTTTTTTAACTTCTACGAAATCCCGTTTTCATTCAAAAGTTTAAACTGAAAATAAGCTAATAATATATATCAAATTCTCAACATTTACATTGCCAGCACATGCTAATTTAAAAATGACGCATAAATAATACAATTATCATTTTGGCCGTTGCATCTTTATAGTGGGCTCGTATTGGGCCGGTGGGCGACTTGTTGATTGAACCCCTTTGATCAGCACAAGCCCGCCCCAACTCATCATGGTTTAGAATTTTAGATTATCAGGTGCCACCTCACTATCTCCAAAAGCCACTCCAACTCCTTTCAAAACGCAGCCCAATAAGCTCGTTACCGGATCCACCATCCCATTTTGATATTGTGTTTGTTGATGGGCCATAATATTGCCATTAAGTTCTTGCATTTTCGTTAACAGTTTATTCCATACTTGTTGTAAAGCGACTTACAAACAGAAGACTTATACAAAGCTTCTATTCAGAATGATATGATAGTAACATAATTCAAATCAAATGTAACTTTCATGGTTTGATTAAAGTCATATAACTATATATAATCATTCTGAATAAAAATTCTGTGTCTATACTCTATAGTGTGTGTATGAATGTGTGTGTGTGTCTATACATATATATTGCATGTAGATGTGTAACATTACCGATACTAATATTTGATGATGGTACAAACTTCTATATTATCGGTGGTTATGTTAAATTTGGCAACATGGCTAATGCCAAGACGTTGCGAGATACACAAAATATGTGACCCTTTAGCGGTTGATTCTCAAATAATTAATATTTAATGAGTTCAATTCTTAATAATTTTTTGAAGAATTAATTTGATTTTATGGAGTATAATTAATAATTTTTTTAAACATATATGCTTCCAAGAACTTGATACTAATACGTTAACTTTTTTTTTAAAAGACCTGAAATATTTGGGCTTCCTATTTTATTATTTTCTTGTCAGTCGAACCTAGCATGGTCGGTAATTAATGACTTCTCTTTAAAAAGAAGATCATGGGTTCTATTCTCACCTAGTTTATTTATGTTTCTTAGGGTTTGATGTAGACTTTATCACTGTAATGATTTAGTTGTTAGGTTTTTAGAATCTAAGTTTGCGAGAGACCGATGATTTGTAGAGTAATAATTGTACAATTGAGATAAAAAAAAAAAAAAAGAAATTTCATTCTTCCCTCGTGAGACTAAAATTGAGCATAGCAACTGAATGTCATTTTGGTAAGTGCCATGGTGTTGATCTCAATCTTCTGCTTTTTCTTTTTCTTCTTCTTTTTTTCTGGAAACTTTGTGATGGTGGGGTTGCTTTGGGTCATACATACATATTGAAACCAGATTTAAAAAGCAGGCATAATATAATAATGTGCTGCCACTCATTAATTCATCTTAATTTATGATACTAAAATGATAGTGCTGTTTGCAAGAACCCAACTCCTTTGCTTTTCTTTTTTTTATTTATAATATCACTTTGCAAATGGGTAGATGCCACAATGCAGCAATAATCACCAGATTGCAAAGGTACCTGGATTTCTAAGACTATTTTAATTCTATAATATGGTTAAGAAAATATTATAGATATGAGTTATATTATTGTAATAAGTAAAGTAGGTATATATGTATTATGTATGGGATGTACGGGAAAGGTATATTAAAGAATCTCAATATATCTGATTATGATTAGGATTAGGATTTAATTGCGATATAATATAAATACATTGTAATCTTATTTTTTACATATTGAAAAAGATAATTGTACCCGTAAATGTAGGTAAATTATAGAACTATGTAAATTCTCTGTGTCAATTTCTCTTTTTCTTTCTAATTCTTGTTACATAAATCATTAATTTTACTAAAAAAAAACACATACACACACCTTTCTTTGGAAGAATGCTTTGGCAGCACATATTGGAAACCATATTGGGTTCCACTTTTATGTGATTTTCCAAGGTGGGGTCTACTTATTTGCTGGATATTGGAGTGGTTGACATCGGAACAGAAAGCTGCTTTGTTCAATTGTGGCCTTGCCTTCAAAAGATGAACCTAAGAGGACCATTCAATCATGTTTACTTTCTCACCCACTTTCTTTACATAATTTTCAAATTATTTTGTTTTTTTGAGAATGATTGGTTGTTTAAAAAGATAATGAAGATTGCTTCATTATGGAAGCATTGGATGACAATCAGCACTACATACTTTTACTTTTGATTCCAAATTTATTATGCCTCTAAAGTAAGAAGATTAGTGATCCAGGAGAAGAAAAAAAATCAATTATTGCCCATTTGTGCTAATATGGTTTCTTGTGATGGGGCCTTCTTAAACTTGTTAAACAATCAGATCTTCATCTTAATCCCACTCTAATGCTCTTTATAATGACAAGGTTAATTATGTTTTGTTTGATTTAGGTCAATTCACCCCTGTTATTTTCTGTAAAATTGTTAGAACTGGGAATAAGGATGGTTGGTAGTTACCAAACAAGCTGCTTTTTTGACAATTTTAACTTAAAAGAGACCCCACCATTTCATTAGGTCAAGATAGTGTGTTGTGGCCTAACAAAATGAGTAGGTATTGGAAGAGGTCACAATTCATTACATTACTATACTTTCAGTTCATATGTTGAAACAAAGAAAAGTTTTGAGAATTTAACCATTTTCTCAAATTGGTTTAATGTTTCTTTGTTTTAACGAAAATGCAGTGATTCGTTTTCTCTCATAAGTTTGTATCAATTTCTTTCGTAAGTAGAGTCTCAGTCAATTTCTTTAAGAAGATGGGGAACTACCAAATGTGAGACCCTCACCTGTGACAGAAATATCTCTTCATTTCAGTTAAAGCGGAAGAGACTCACATTTCATCTCAAGCTCTCCTTAAAGCCTCGTATCATTAATTTTCTACTGTTGAGTCAGTTACCTATTGAATAAAAATAGTTAAATAATAACACAATTAACAAAATAAAATTATTTAAGTTCAAGGACTAAGATGCATCTTCTTCCACATTTTATAATTAGATAAATTCAATAATTATTTCATTCCATTGGTATAAATTCAGTAGAGGACCACCATGTGAAGTGGTCAAATGAAAAGATATGTGCTAACCAAAGAATAAAGGGAGAAAGGTAAATCTATCTAGGATCTAGAGGTCACTCTCCTTGTATATTAATGACAACATCTTCAACAAAAGTTAGCTCTTATTAATGTTTGTTATTCGTCTTAAAAGTTTGGCATTATATTTATAGTCGAAAGGGGACGTGCCAAATTTTCAAATTAATATAAAAATATTTTCAAAATTTTGACAAAACCCTTAAATGTATCTTTGAAAACAATTTCAATAAACACAATCATAAAAATAGAGTATTAAAATTGTTCAAAAAATGAAAAACAAATGCTTTTGATTTGATAAATACTTGATATACTGAATTAAATTATTTATTTCAATTCATGAGGAGTATTTTTAAAAGTAATAAATAAAATTTATTTATTTATTTGAAAAAAATTGAATTCCTTTATTTAATTTTTTTAAAAAAATTATAATAATTCATGTTAATATATAAATAAACTTGATGATTTATTTTTGATTGAATTTAAATAAATAAAAAAAAAATTGAAGCTCCAAAACTTACAAGCAAGACTAGGGTTAATAAAATGGAAGCAAGTTCAGAATAAAAAAAACAGAATGATTACTACTTTTCTGAAACACTTTTGAAGCTCCACTACCAAAGACTTACAGAATCAGCTCTCTCCTCTACTTTTGTCTAATCTAATCTGATCTTCCAGAGTTGATAACAATATAATAACAATATAGTTTTAGTTTCATCGCAGCCCAAATACCAAAGAAGAAAGTAAAAAACAAAGTTGAAACAGAAAAAAGAGAGTTGTAAGCTTTTGCAATGGGGAGTCGAGATTCCAAAAGCTTTTTGCAAGAGGGGACTTTTTACACGAATAATTTTTGCTTGATTGCCGCTTTCTGCTTCTCTGTAAAGTGTAAACTACTTCTTTTAACTCGGGATGGTAGCGCAATGTTGGACACATAGTTAGATGATAGAGGTATGTGATATCCATCTTCTCCTCTTTTGAAAATGGATTGAGAGATCGGTTTAAATAAGAAATTATATATGAATTGATTTTAAATTTAAAATTATTTTGTAAGTATTTTTGTTATTAATAATTATTTAAAACGTGAATAAAATCATATTAGAAGGAGGTTTATTTTTTTAAAAAAATAAATAATTTAACAAGAGTAGTTCTAGTCTAATTTAATTTGAATAATTTTAATTTTTTTTTAATTATTTACTGATTTGGTTAGTAGATATCATTTGAATAATTTTCATTTTGCATCATTTTTTTTGCATAAACATATAATACAATGAAGGGATAAAAAAAAAAAAGAAGATAATACTTGACTCTAAATATAATAGAAGGAATTTTTTTCTATTCAGATTCGTCTTTTATTCACAATCTTTCACATATATTTTTTAATTTTATTTTTTTAATTAAAATTAAATATTCAGTAAACTAGAGATCCAAATCTTTGGTTTTTTTATTCAATGATTGATCATTGATGATACTTGTAAGAAGAAAAGCTTGCTTGTCTAATTAAGGGCTTATTATGATTAAGTTTTTATTTGTATATTTACAAAATAATTAAAATAATAGTAAATTACAGTGATTTTTTAAAAATTTATGACAATTATACTAATCTTTTATAAGATTTTTAAAATTACACTAATCTCTTCTATATTTACTTGACAATATACAAATACGTCTCTATACCAAAATGACGAAACTATTAATTTTATTTACTTATTTTTGTATTTTTTAAATTTTGATCAATTTTTTTAAATTTTTTTATTTTAAAATAAAATTAAGGTAAATAATTTATTTTTATTTTATATAAAAATAAATTTAAGATTTTTATCAATATTTATTTAAAAAAATTATCAAAAATTAAAAAATAATTATAAAAAATAGTTTTATTATTTGAAAATAATATTTGTATATTATCATATAAATAAAAAATTAATATAATTTAAAAAAATTAATATAATTATCATACATAAAAGGAGATGGATATAATTTATCCTTCAAACAAAAGGTAAATCATATGTTTAGTTTGATATAAAATATAAATATCAAAGATAAACGAGCCGTTTGTTGTTACGGCCGTTTGCTTTTAAAGGCGAGGTGTTGATATGAACCAGCGAGTATACATTCTATAACCTTCACAACCGAGTACAGCAATCACTGGCAAAGAGAAAAGCAATCGCACATCGGCCAGACAAATAGAGAATGCAAAAGAAAGGGACGCCACAAGCTGCCAAAACCTCCGAAAGCCTTTTCCTATCAAAATCGTCCTTCCTCAATCCCTCTCCCACCCTACCCACGATTCTCTTCCGTTTTCTAGGCCCCACCCTCTACTTTCCCTTTCTCTCCTTACCATATATATTAATACAAAAATATAAAATAATTGAATCCATTTTTATTAATTTGTGAACTTGGAGCGTCACGCATAAATCGAGAGAGATCCCTTGGGGTCCTTGATCTATCTCTCTATCTATCTATAACTTTTACAGTCCATTCTAGAGAGAGAAACTCCTTCATTCGTTTCATTTCCTTCTACTCTTTTCAAGTTCTGGATTCAAAAGAGAGCACTTGAATATCTCCTGAATCTCCATCTTTTGGCATAAAACATCTGAGAAAACATAAAGCAGTTTTTAAGATAAGGCGTCTTCAGAATTTCTTACTAGAAAAAAGAAGATTCAAAGGTGTCATCTTTTTCTCTCTCTCCAAGTTCCAAGTAATTTGTCTCTGCCTTTTTTTTTTTTTTCCTTCCTTTTCTGCACAAAGCTTTCCATGAGAATTTCTTCTTCTCCAAACGCTCGGAGAATATAACATTCAACCAGCGTCACACGTCTGAAATCCGAAGCAAGCAAAAAACACGTGAACTTGAAAATCTAACGGTTTTCTATAGCGTGCAAGTGCAATGATATATATTTGAAGTCGATTTATATTGAACATGATGGAAAAATTAGCTCCCTGTATTCTGTTTTTCATCTTTATAGTATCACTCTTTGATCGATCTCTTGCCGGTCTACTTTCGGAACCGGCGCAACCTTTAAACCCTGGCGATCACTCGACTTCGAACACTGTCCCGGCGTTCCCAGTCCAAACCGAGACTCAAACGTGCCGACTCGACCTCTCCGCTGAACTCTTCGGCGGCGTCAAGGACGCCTGTGGTCGCAATCTCGATCGTAGCCGGTGTTGCCCGGTGCTCGCGGCGTGGCTTTTCGCCGCACACGCTAGCTCCGCCCTACAGGTTCCTGCGGCCGCGCCGGTGTCTTCCGACCTTCCGATGATGCCAGACGACTCGCAGAAGTGCGTCAACTCGCTCCAGAACTCTTTACAGAGCCGCAACATCCACATTCCTCAGCCTAACGCTTCGTGCGATGCGATTCTGTGTTTCTGCGGCATTCGCCTGCATCAGATCAGCTCGCTGAGTTGTCCCTGCCGCGTTTAACATTTCATCGTATCGGAATGCGACTCCGACCGCCGCTGTGAAGAACTTGGAACGTAACTGCCGGAATTCGTCATACGCCGGTTGTACTAAGTGCCTTGGAGCTCTACAGAAGGTCAGTCGACGAGTGTCTTTTTCTCCGACGTAATATACATACGCATATACACACACTAGATGGTCACTGGTAACTTCATATTTTTTAAATAATTTGGGGGACATTTTCCAAGAAATGATTTCTCAGAAATATCCTAAACTTCCTATCAAATTTACGAAACTTACCATTGAAATTGACTCATAAAGAATAACGAAGATTGTGTTTCGATTCTCTCTATACCCATTTGACAGAAATGTCCTAAATGTCTGTTAAATTTACGAGATAAACCATCAAAGACGAACCCAGAGATGGTAGGATGTATTTCAGTCCTTTCACTGGATTCTTGAGGGTCTTTATTGTAATTTTGAATTATAACCACCTTGTGATCGTGGCACTGGCACGTGGATGCGGAAGAACCAGAACCAAACCAGTCGGTATGCGAAAATGACTTTAATCAGATGCATCATTACCCTATCCTTTTAAACTGCATACAATTAGGTTTCTCACAAAGTCTTACTCTTAACAACCTTCCCTCTTTCGTAACGACGGTCTGACATAAAGTCTAAATTGTCATTGTTTGTGGTGGATTATTACAGCTAAAGGGCGAGGGTAAAAACGGAACGGACGACGGAAACAGTGACCGGGCGAGCAGAATGTTCGGTAGGGACTGCCAACTGATGGGGCTGACGTGGCTGCTAGCACGGAACAAGACGGCGTACATCCCGACGGTGTCAGCAGTGTTGCGCGCCATCATGTACAGTGCGCACCCTCCACACGAGTCCAAATGCAGCCCCGATCAAGAGAACATGCCGCTGGCCGTCGATTCGCTCCAGTTCGAGATGGCCGATTCGTCGGCGTCGTCTTCTCCGATTATTTTCTGGTTTCCATTTTTGCCCCTAATCATTCTCCTTTCTCTGTTTGTGTAGGACGTCAGTCGCCTTACCCTGTGTTGTTTTTTTGTTTTTGTATGCGTTGTCGGGTCACGTGAAGCGAGTTGACAAAACGGGGCAATTAGGGGGGCTCGTTTGTCTTTTTGCCTACTGTAAATTTCAGGTCACGTTTCAGATTTGTTTTCACATGTAGTACGAGGAAATTGTCACTTACCTAGTTGCCTCCCATTTTTTTATCTTCTTTTGGTAATTAATACCCTTTCGATTCACCATAATTTCATAATTTTTGAGTAATTCTGTCCGTTCACAAGCTTCAAATTATCGTGTTATTCGAGTATTTTGTAAAGAATAGTCTCTGACTCTAAATTAGGTATTTGAATTTTTTATTATTTATGTATATGTTATAATTATAATTTATCATGTACATAATTACATATAAATTATGTGATTATTTAATTTTAACTAAAAAATAAATAATAATAAAAAATACATGTGGAGTGTAAATATTTTAGTTGTAAAAGGTAAATAGGTAAGAGTAAGTTATTCATACCTGGAATCAAATATTATATTTTTATAAATATTATGTAAAAATAACTTTTTATTATGAATTTTTAATTTTATTATTTATATTATATATATTATGTAATAGTACTAATGTATAACAGGTGGATCAAGAAGAATGCCTAAAAACTCACTACTGTTGGGAGAAAAATAATTTTTTAATGTTTCAAAAATTTTGTTTTATGCAACTAAAATTTAGTGGGTTCTACAATTAATATCATATTTTGAATTTTTTTTTAAATACTTAGTTATGTTTTTTGGGTTAAATTACACTCACTTTTTTTAGATTTATGATAATTACACTAACTTCTAGATTTTTTAAATTATACTGTCCTTCTTTACTTTACAAAATAATTTTTTCTTGTCAAATATTTTTTTAAAATGATAAAATTATCTTTTTATTTATTTATTTTTATAATTTTTTTCTTCAATTTGGACCAATTTATTCTAATTTTTTTAAAAAAAATTTAGTTTTTTTATTTAAAAATAAATTTAAGATAAATAACTTATTTTTATTTTATAAAAATTTATTGAAGGAATGCATTTGTATATTATTTTGTAAAATAAGATAGATTAAAATAATTTTAAAAAATTTAGAAAATATTTGTATAATTATCATAAATTTTATAAAAGATCAGTATAATTTATTTATTTATTTTTTTTATTTTTTTTATCAAAACTACACATTTACTCTAAAAATCCCATTTTGAGCGGGGCACCTACTTACTTTTTCAATTGTATAAAATTCGCATTCACAAATCTAAATGTATAAAGTGGATTTAGAATTTTGTTATTATATATAATAAAATAAATGAGAAATAAAATTGAATTAAAGATAATTATATAATTTCCTGCGTTATATGGACTTCTTTCCGGGTCTCTTGGGCAAAACACCCACTAATTAATTGAATGGCAGCGATTAAGGAGGTGGTGAATCTATTTTTGTATATAACGTTACGATGGTGTCATAAAAGTTTTGAGTTACTCTTAAAAAACTCGAGAAAGAACAACTCCCTAGAAGCTGAGTATGTTGGTCGTATATAGTTGGAGGAGATATTAAAATCATTTATCAGTTTTGATGCGATAGAAACTCATATATTAACAAAAGTTTAGATCTAAAAACAGTCCAATTCGGATTAAATTACATATTGTTTTATTGTTTTTAAACTGCCGTCACATGTAGATGAGAGGGAATCGCGGTTGAATGTTTGTCTAAGCCCAGTTGCTGCTCCCAATATGTGATTTATAATTTCTTGGGAAAAACAGTTAAGAGTGGTAGGCTAGTTGATTTAATTTACTGTGCGGATGGCTTATGAGATTTTTATGTTATTTCGTAGATACAGTGACGGATTCAGAAATTTTAATTAGAAAAATTAAAATTTATGAAGATTCTTGTAAATATATTAAAAAATTAAGGGGAACTAAGTCTTATTTTATTAAAATGTTTAACAAAATTAATGATAAAAAATATACTATCCAGATTTTTGGGAGGGGGGCTGGCCACTTGTCTCCCCTTAGATCCTTCGCTGCCGTGGATAAAAAGTGAATTAGTTTAATAAAATTGTAAAAATAATATTTTTTTTGAAAAAACAGGTTCAATAGTAAAATAGTAGCATGCTTATCTAATTTAAAGATATAACATAAATGATGTCATAATAATATTGTTTCTTGGTGTATCTTTTTACTATAATAGAAACAGATCGTTATGATATCATGAAATCATTTAATTGAAATGTAAAATAACTCGTCATGATGCTTCTTGACATACTTGAATTTGAACTCTTTTCATTACAAAGTGAAATGAAACTGAACATATTACAGAATTCATATAAGCATCACATAAATATTTAAATTAAAACGTCTCACCCTTAAACTTTTTTCCCTCATTGATAGCCTATAACTCATGTTATGTAATGAGGTATTACTCAATTAAAACAATGAAGGGCACCAAACATTTTCCTATTGTAAAAATAAAATAAAGAGAGAGAGAACAAATTTTCTAAATTTCAAATTTGAATATGATTGATGAAAACTTAATAATTAAAATTAATTACATCATATTTATAGAGATAAGAATTACTAAATTAATTAGGAAATCACAATTATCAGCCTAATCTTAATAAAACTAGAAAAATTCTAATAAAAAAAAGAAAATTTATAATAAAAAATAATAACTTTTTTTTGCAATTAAATCTAAAATTAAAAATCAGATAAGATAATGAGTTTCTTATGTAAAAAAACAGTAAAAACATTTCTTTCTAAAAATAGTAAAGACGTATAATTGAATATTTAAAAGATGTTCAATTTGACCTAACCACGTGAATGTTTTTTTTTTTCTCTAAACCCATCAGGCCCAGGCGAGTTATGATTGTCCAGTCCATTGTTGGAGAGCCCAACCTAGACGGATTATGAAAGCATTCCCTACATGGATTAAACTAAAATCTTGATGGGTGCTCCGAACCGCCAATGGGTGTGGGTTTTTTCTGCAGTTTTGCCAGCATTGTGGGCTTAATCGTGAACTTTTTGGAACACAAAAATGGGCTTGTTCCCGAGAGCTTATTATAATTGAGACAAAACTCCGAAGAAAAATATGAACCTATACATCGCCTGGCAGAGACATCCACATTGTCTTCGTCTTCGTCTTCGTCTTCGTCCCTTCTCATTTTTGTCTTCATCACTCGAGCCCAGCACCACTGCCTTCTTCTTCCCCCACGATCGGAGCTCAGTTTTTACGACGCCGTCCGTGGCGGATACCGATCTGGTCGTGATCTCGTTGAAATCGATTTTCCGCATGACGATCCTCCATTCCGACACTGCAGGTATAAGAAATAATGGAGGCTTTTGTATATTTTTTGAATTTTGTAGAGAAATCAGACATCAATTTTGTTGAGGAACATTGATGCATGATCTGTTTTGATAAAAATGGCTGGGTAGAATAGCGTGTGGGAGGGACTGTGTGCTGTGTAAAACCTGTAGTAATTGAAATTGGAACCAAATCCAACAACAATTCGAACTGAAATTTGTTTACAGTAGCTTTATCTTTGTCCTTTAGCAATTGAAATTGGATTCAAATATAATAACAATTCAACTGGTATCGTTTATACTTCCCCCAGCTATCTCTCTGTTGGCTACAAGTACAAGTTTGATTTTGTTTAGTATGCTCTGTCCCTATATGTGTATATACAAATCTGTATATATATATATACACACATTTATATTAAAACTTGATGCATCAATTATTTTATGTGGATTTGTTTGGATAATTTTGAGTTGAATGTGTGGAGTTTGCAGAATCACAGTAGGTTGGATACATTACTTGTGCCTTGTGGTAGCATGGGATTTTTAGAGAGAGAGATCGAGAGTTAATTTGTTTTGGAGAGAGTGACTATTTTAGAGAGAGAATTTCACGATTGGTAATGCAAATCATCCAGGTTAATTATTGAAATTCAATTCCACCCCCTTTTGGTCACTTCGAGAGCATTCTACATAAATTTAGAGAGAGAAATTAAAACTTTTGAGAGAATTTAATTTAAGAAGTGTTTTATATAAGATTTTAGAGATAAATTTGGAGAGAACATTTTTTTGAGAGGGACAATATATAATTTTAGAAATATTTTTAAAAAGTGAAATTAAAATTTTGAAGAAAGAAATTAATTTGAGAAACATTTTAGATACAGTTTTAGAAGGAGATAAAGTTTGAGAGAGAGTCTTTTATGAGAGGCCCTATATAATTTTTGGAAAATATTTAAAGTGAGAAATTAATTTGAGAAATATTTTAGAGAGATAAAGTTTGAGAGAGAGAAATTTTTAGAGAGATATTGTATATAGTTTTAGAGAAATCTTTAGAGAAGTTAATTTAGGAAATATTTTTAATTAGAATCTAGAGAGAGATAAAGTTTGAGAGTATTTTAGAGAGAGAAAAATATATATTTAGACTATATAATTTTAGAGAAACTTTTAGGTAGAAATTACTTTAAGAAATATTTTACATAAGATTTTAGAGACAAATTTGGAGAGTGTATTTTTAATGAGATGAAATTTAGAGAAATACTTTATATAATTTTAGAGAAAAATTAATTGAGAAATTTATTTTAAAATTTAGGGTAAATTACACTAATATCCTTTAAGAATCTTTCTAGAGGTTTTTAAAATTACACAAACTTTTCTTTCTTTTTCTGAACCTCTCATCCGGTCCAATTTTTTTGAAAATGACAAATTTCCCCTCTAATTTTTTTTTTTGTATTTATTTAATTTTGACCATTTTTTCTAACTTTTTTGAAAGAATTTTTTTTATTTTATATAAAATTAAATTTTAAATCAAGACTTTATATTTTTTAGCCAAGGAAGATTCTAATTAATAATTATTTGAAAATAAAAAAAATATAGTTAGAAAAAATTGGTCAAAATTTTTTTAAAAAAAAAGCATAAAAGGGGCAACATTGTCATTTAAAAAAAAAATTGGACTGAAGGGGAGGTCAGTGTAATTTACCCTAAAATTTATTTAAATAAGATTTTAGAGAGATAAATTTGGTGAGACCCCACAAATTTATGAGATTATTTATAAGATTTTTAAAAATAGATTTTTGGTAGTTTATTTTATGGAGATCATCTCTCAAATTTGGAAAGATTTTAGAGAAAAATTTCAAAGAGAGTAATAATGTCTTTTATAAAGAGAACATGGTTATTTTTAAATCAAGAGTATTGTAATTTTACGATATTGTTTGGAGATTGTCTTGTCCTTTCATTATCTTAAGGGAAAGATTGGCATTTAAAATAAGTTTATTGGTTATATTATCAAATTTCATGAGGTTAACTAATGTTTATTTGTAGGCGGGGAATCTGATCTAACACTGAAATCAGAAGAGGTGCAGGATAATTTCAGATAACTTGAAGAGATTCTCTCCAATTATCAGATACTCGAAAGGAGGCCAGTGTAAGTATTTCTAACTTTTTTTATTTTTAGTGTTTTAAAAAGTATATTAACATCATTATTATTATTAGGGTAAATTACACTAGTCTCCCTTGAAGTTTTTGACAATTACAAAGACCTCTTCTGAGATTTCTGAAATGACATTGACTTCCCATACTTTTATTTACAAATTACAAAGACTTTTCTTTCAACCTTTTTTTTTTCTTTTTTAAAAATGACAAAAGTGTCAATTTCATTTTTTTTATATTTTTTTTTCTCGATTTTGACATATTTTTTTAAAAAGTTTTTTGGTTTTATATAAAATATAAATTTAAGATAAATAACTTATTTTTTTTTAGTCAAGAAATACTTTAATTAATATTTATATGAAAATGAAAAAAAAAATAAAAAATTGGTCAAAATTTTTAAAAAGTAAAAAAAAAAAAAAAACATGAAAGGAACACTTTTATCATTTTAAAAACAATACGAATGAAAGTGAGGTATTTGCAGTTTGTCAATAAAATTAGGGAAGGTCGGTGTTATTTTAGAAATCTCATGATAGGTCTTTGTAATTATCAGAAACTCAGGTAAGATCAATGTAATTTACTCTTATTATTTGGCAATCTTATTTAAAACATAAATTTAACTTCAATTAGTCTTCCCACTCACATATGTGGGCATCATTCTAATTATTATTATTATTATTTGACAGTCCTATTGACAACATAAAAACTAACTTTAATTAGTCTTCCCACTCACATACGTGGACTTCATTCCTGTAAGTAAGAGGTTAAAACTAATTATAAAGCTTTCAAAAGTAATTAAATACAATAAATTCTGAAGAAAAATTCCATATACCCTAAATTTTCAAATGACTTTCATACCCTAAATTCTTGATAAATTCTAAACGTGCCTAGATATTAACTCCTAATAATTTTCAACTACCTAAACGAGTCTTGACTTTCAAATCCTTACCTAAATTTCTTTATAAATGACATATATTTATGGGTAATGTTACTATGAGTTCGAGCTTATATGAGGCCGAGTGTTTTTAACTATTGGATGGCTTAGGAACTAGAAATAAAGTAGCCGGAATAGAGAAAAACTTAATCTCGAGACCATCTAATAGATAAAACACCCTACATCATATAAACTCGAATTTACACTAGCATTATCCTATATATATATATATATATTTTTTTTTTTTCATTTTGACATCATGGAATCGTTACTTTTCATAGTGTTTTAACTTAAATACAATATGTTTTCTCTTTCTTTTTATTGGGTAATATACCTACTATTTTAATAACAAATGTCAATTTATTGAGCATTATATGTAACTTAACTGCAAGTGGGTACTTAACTGAAGTGGGTAAAAGCCATTTAAAAAATGTGAGAAAACTAATATTTTAATCACCTATATCCATGTGATAGAAAGTGATTGGAAAATTTGATGAACAAAACTAAAGGGTATATTCTTGTACTAGAGGTGTTCTTCGGTGGGTTCAGAGAAATGCATCTTCTCATTAACACCCTGTCATGTGTGTTATGATCCAATAAAAAGGTGAGTTGTAGCACGTATGACATAAAATCATTGGAAGGGAACACACTGACACAGTGGTGTTCTAGTCCTATTAAAAAAAATTCCTTGATACCAAACTCAATAATGCTACATTTTCTAAATTTTTATCGCAAATAAGATGACATTAATGTGACACTGTATCATTGTAATACATTAATTACATGATTTAAAGCATTGTCATTAATACAGTGCTACACCAGTGCTGTCATTTTGAATATAAATTAAGAAAATAAGCTCCAAACTAAGTATTATGTAAGAGATTATAATTGAGACTTGTAGATGAATAGAAGGAACTTCTTTCTTTCTACCTGGTTTGTAGCCTGATATTGTTGAATCTAAACTTGTTAAGTCCTCTCCTTTTATCTTTAGATATTTTAAGTTTTAGCTCATGTTGTAACTTGTAAGTTGGAGTGGGAAAGAATAAAGAGGAGCCCTTTTATATAAAATAAAAATTAAAAATAATTGGCATCACTGCACTTTATGTTAAAGCATTGCTTGAGGAGTTGTTAAAGGTAGCAAATTCCTTACTTCCATTCCTCTCTTTTCTTTTCTTTTTTGGACATGGTGGCTTTGCCTGTATTTTTAGTATCGCCTCACCAATCACACCTCTCTCTCAAGCCTGTCTTGAACTTTCTTTTTTTCAGTTATTACAAAATTACAATCCTATCTTCGCCTCTTTGATCTTCAAACCAGGGGAAAAAAATGCCCAGAAAACCAGCTACCGTCTTCGCAATTCTGCAACAGCGCATAAATGACGTCATGGAACGAGCCAGGAAAAACCAAATAGATTCCAATGACCTTGTCAATGGGTTTCACGAAATTCAAAAAGAGCTTGAGAAGATGGAAGTCTTGTTTCCTAAATTTAAGCGCTGCGAGGAAGTCTTGATGACTGAATGGAACCTCTTAGAAGAAGACATCAACGATGATGCCTTCAACAATCTCACCAGCGATGACATAATCCGGGCAAAGCTCAAGACCATAAAAAAAAGGCTCGAACAGATCGACAGCACAGTCACCAACATTCACTTTCCGGAAACGGTGGAGACGCCACCGGAACAGGCACAGCAACAAGTCCGGTTGAAACCTGAATCCCGGAAGGTATCCAATGACTGGACGAGATTGAAAGTGGAGGAGAACATTCTTGTTTCGCCGGCCATGGCGAGTCTTCAGCTGAGTTATGATGTTCTTGACATTCAGATGAAGATCTGTTTGCTCTGTTTCGCAATTTTTCCCGAGAAAGTGGTTATAAAGAAGAGGCCATTGATTTATTGGTGGATCGCCGAAGGTTTTGTAACCAAATCCAAAGATAAGACTGCCCAAGAGGTAGGCGAAGGGATCTTCATGGAGCTCATTGAAAGGGGCTTGATAGTGCCATTTCATCACAAGAACAAAGAAAGTCCTATTGTGGATAGATGTAAAATACATCCCTGGATTCGTCGTATGCTGATAACAGTGGCCACAAGAGCTGAGCTTTTCGATTTCAATGCTACTGGGGAAATTGTTGATGACTATGGGTCTCATCGCGCATGCTTAGCTTTGGGTAATAAAGGGCTCTCAGGTTCTAGCTCTAACAACATTAGAGAGGATGAGTTGTGGACCACGTTTAATGTCAATGAGCAATATCTAAGTTTCAAGCCTGGACTGTTTTTGAAGCTGAAGAATCTTGTGATTCTTCAACTGGGAAGGTGGCAAAATAGCACTAGACACCATATTGAAGTAGAAAATGAAGGGTTTTTGGATGAATTACAGGCACAGAAGCACTTGAAGTATCTTGGCCTTCAAGGAATTTCAAGAATTACAGTGCTACCTTCCTCAATTGTTGAGTGCATCAATCTTGAAATTCTCAACCTCAAGGCGTGTCACAATTTAGAGAGATTGCCTCACGATATTGCATCATTAAGGAGCCTTACACACTTAGATGTGTCAGAGTGTTACCTGCTTGAAAGCATGCCAGAAGGCCTCAAAAAGCTCTCTTCACTTCAAGTACTAAAGGGTTTTGTTATAGGACATCCAGGGAAGAAGCCTTGCAAGTTGGGTGATCTTGTTCATTTGAAGAAACTGAGGAAGCTGAGTATACACATAGGTGGTGAATCTTTATTGGAGGAAGGGGAGCTCAATAAGTTGAAGGAAATTGGGAATCTTCATGTCCTAACGATATCGTGGGGAAAGGTGGCTTTACCATCCGAAAATGGTGAGCAATTAAGCGTGGAAACAAACTCAAGTGTTGGAGGAGCATCTTTATCGTCAAAAACAGGTGCCCAGTGGACTAGAACTGCTACCTTGACAACGAAGTCTTTCTCATTTCCTCCAAAATTGGAGAAACTGGATATCAGGTATTTCCCTTGGAGGATTTCGCCAGAGTGGTTGAAGCCTAGCAACCTGGAAAATCTAAAGAAGCTGTATATTAGGGGAGGGCCACTTGATAGCTTGGTTTCTGAGCCGAATAAGAAATGGAAAGTAGAGATTCTACGGTTGAAATATCTGAATAACTTGAAGATAGAGGGGTCACAACTATTGGAAGATTTTCCTGATCTAATTTACTTTGAGAAGGTTCGATACCTCAAGAAGCTTGATGAATCTCGCCATGAAATTGTAATGGATGTTGAGTGGAATGTAGGTGATGGAAGAGAAGCACTGACAAAGGCAACTTTGATCAAATGAATTGTTACCCTCTTGTGCCATTTCTGCTACTATCATTGTGCTTTCTATGAATGTTACAAATATTGTACTGCAAACTACTGCTAAGTGCTCAGCAAAAGATGATCTCGTTGTAGAGAAGACTTGTCAATGATATTGCAGTTTCTTTCATGAGGCTTCACGTACAAGTATTCATTATGTATTTCCTTGTAAAGATTTGTATCCTATCCCATGGATTGTGAATTATATGTCCAATAAATAGATCAACCCTGGCAAAATACTGCTGGATATTTGATGTTCCTAGCATATGAGAGTAAATAAATTGAGCACTGATACACATCACTCTTTTTTTTTCTTCCACTGTCTTTTGGCAGTGCTGAAAACATGCATCGCAATAGCATTTTATCTTCTAACTTTCTACTTTGATCATTTCATCTAAACAAGGCAATGATCACAGCACAACCATCATAGTGTCAAAGCAGTGATGAAAAAGACCTAACACATTTTCCAAATCAGCTGCATTTCTAGAACATCATTAGTCTGCTTCCAATGTCCCTAAAACTGTATAACCCTTGCAGGTTTCCACAATGTCAAAGGTCATCTCTCCCCTAGTTGCGTGATCCAACATAGTTTCTCCTCTAATGTTTGCTTGAGTAGGGGCCTCCCCAATCTCTGCTCCGGTACTTCTCTGTCCTTCCAAGTGCCAGCTGATGCTCTCCATTCTTTTTTTTCATATCTTTTTTGTCCATTTATTGTTTAGGTTAAGCACAGCCAATTCCTCATGAACTTCTTTTGCACCTGTTGGCAGCATGTTTCAATTATACCAAACTGAGATTATACGGTTGAGCTTAGTGCCAGCACCAGCAGGTGCAGAATTAACTTTCCAAGCTTCATTGCTTCCAAGATATAGGAAGGAACAATGCTTGCTTGTCCACTGGCAGCTTCTCATTTAGCAGCCGCTGCTCACTCAATGCGCAGAGTAGTGATCATACAGCACAAATTCTACAGGCATATAGAGTCATACACATTTTGTTATAATTTTTCTTTTAATCAACAACCGTAGCTTGGAAGGGATTATTACCTAGCTTGTAGCCGGTGAGAAATTAAATAATCTCTCGTGTCATCGGAACTCTGTTTTAAAAAACATAGAAATTCATTTAGCAAGGGTTCTCTTCCTAGTTTTGATGATTGCTCTTCCTTAGTTTCTTTTGCTGCCTTTTGGCACATTTTCTTGATATACAAAAAAATAACCAAAAACAAAAAAAATTCTAGAACCGAAGGGGGGATGCTGAAGGCAGGGCTAGTGACTGGAGTAAAGTTGTAACAAGGTAGCCGTACTGGAAGGTGCGGCTAGATCACCTTCTTTTATATTCATCTTAATTATGAATAGCTAAGAATGAAAATAATACATAATAGCTAAGATTCCAATAGTTATATTCACTTCCTATCCATGAAAAATCTCTGTACGTAAGCCTGTGTAGCTCAGAGGTTAGATCATTGCATTTGTAATGCAACTGGGATATACAATATCTCATGGACAGCAAGGATTATGTAAAGGGCAACTGACTGCTCCAAATACATATTAGGCATGAAAGTTATCAAAGTGAGCGAAATCCAAGTGAACGCATATCAAAACTGAAAACAAAAAGAGAATGAAAATTTAGGACATGACAATTACCGGGAACAAGTAAACATAGTAATCTTCTATTGTAAGCATGCTGTTCCATGAAAAAAGACAACCATTTCCTAGAAGCCAACATATATACCACCATTGCAGCATACTTTCCCTGCCAATGATAATGCATTCAAATCACACATTCATTTGAAGAAAAACATAAGTTTATCTTGCTCCATTAAAATACTACTTTCACCTATATAAAGGAATTGATAAGTTTAATCACGAACCTCAAGCTCAACTGGAGCCCCCTTTTCAGAAGGAGTAACCATGGCTGCTTACTTTCAAACAATCTCCTACAAATAATAAACGGCTTAACAAAATGGACAACACCTCCACATAAACTTGAACAAAACAGTAAATACATCAAAGTCTTGCAGCACAAAATTCTTATCAGAAAGGTCAGCAACTAGCTTAAGTAAAAGAGCCAATACCACCCTAATGAGAAATGAGAATCATGTTTGTAACTACAATTTGTTTACCAATATATCACTTTATATGCTTGTAGCAAAGAAATCAGCAATAGAATATTGAAAATATCAATTTGGATTACCCAATACGAACACATTCAACAAGGAAAGCTATATCAAATCTATAAACAACAAAGAACAAGTAAATTTACTCTTATGAAACCTTCAGTTTATGAAATTCAATGGCAGGATGAAACAAGAGATTTTTCCAACACCGAAACTCAATTTTAATCACAGGCAAGAACCCATTTATAAGAATTTGAATACCATTATAATCAAATAAAAAACCACTCACTACCCACCTTTTCTGCAGCCAAACAGAAGAGAAAAAAAACGATTTTACTTCTTTTTTTTTCCTCGAAGTTGGATGGATATGTATGAACTACATGGATTCTTGAACTCTTGTTGGGATTCCAGAATCTGTGTTTGATCTGCTGA
The DNA here is from genome assembly GCA_008638375.1 of Nyssa sinensis. Classification (NCBI taxonomy): domain Eukaryota; kingdom Viridiplantae; phylum Streptophyta; class Magnoliopsida; order Cornales; family Nyssaceae; genus Nyssa; species Nyssa sinensis. Next base: position 49,182,589 of record CM018046.1, read on the forward strand.
TGATATATAGTTAAATTAGTACAGAAAGGCTTGTTATTAAGCAATGAAGCCCTCGTTTTTTTTCCCCTTTTTTTTTCCCAGTAATCTGAGCAAGAAAAAATTTATTTAGAAGCTGCTCCCAAACTGGCGGGTGTCTGTTATTCATAACCGACGAATCAAAACCTTGAGCTCCCATGTTTGGTTGCAGATGTTATCCTTATTGCTATTGCTATTGGTGTGCGAAGGAGAATATTATTCGTCCAATAATCAGAAGCATATAAATTAGTTAATTAATTGAGAATTTAAATGTCACTTGTCTATACACCAATTTTTTTAAAACTTTTTTATTTTCGAATAAATATTGATTAAAATATTTTTGATCAAAAATAAAAATTATTTATTTTAAATTTATTTTTATATAAAATGAAAAGATTCTTTATAAAAAAATTAAAAAAATTTAGCCAAAATGAAAGAAATGTAAAAAATCACAAAATGGTACATATGTCAATTTGAAAAAAAAAAAATTGGACAGGAGCGAAAGACAATATCATTTCAAAAATTTTAAGAAAAAGTTTTATAATTATCAAAAATCTCAAAAGAGATCAGGTGCAATTTACTTAATAAAATATAACAAAATAGTTTTTATGTTATATAATCAATGTTTATAATAACATTTTTTATTTTCACATTAAAAGTTTAGATAAATTTGACAAAATTATATATATTTTTTAAAAGAAAATAGTATTATTCTAATTTTTTATTAGCATTTATATTTTTTTATTTTAATATGTGTAATTTTAAAATATATTAATTATAATTAATATAAAAATAAAATACTTAAATAAGTATTTAATATTAAATGAGTACGCCGGCCGAGACATGTCACAAAATATCAACGAATTTGAATGGTAATTTTTTTCGAAAGAACAGCTAGGAATAGAATTTCTTTTTCAAATTCGTCTTATTGTCATTCATATGACCCTTTATTTTTAAAAAATAAAATAAAAATTTTCTTGTTAAGGTTTTGGGTGTACAATGTACGTCGCCATTGTTGCAAATGGTACAAAATGACTAAATTGTGTTTAAGGTATATTTGGGTGGACGATTGCATTTTTTAAAAGGTTGTTTTAGTGTTTAAATCAGATTTTTTTTTATATCTAAATATTTTTAAAATATTCATTTTAAAAAAATACTAGTGAGTGGCTTTTTTCAAATTTTTATTTCAAAAATATCAGTTTTCTATTTATATAACATATTTATCATTTTTAACAGTTTATCTACCCACCACAATATTATTTAAATCAATTTTAAATACTTTTATCAAAATATTCAAAATTTAATTTAAACTATATTTTTTTAAATCCTATTTTTATCAAATTACACTTTTTACTGTTTATTCAACCGAACTTCGATTAAAAGAGAAAATTCCTAACGGCTCTGTCGGCGTCAAATTCTCCCCCCCCCCCCCCCCCAACCACCACTCACACCACCGACACCACACCATTCACATGAGCTATTGCTGTTTTATATTCCTTTTTTTTCCTCTAACTTTTTGGATTATTTAATCAAAATCATTTTGTTTTTCCTTTGTCCTATTATTGTCGTGAAGCATGAACACGCAGTGGTTGAGAAACATGTTAAATATGGCAGCTTTGCTTCGAAAAATATTCAATAATACATGTTTGCAATCGTTAAATAATATGCAATTATTTATTTTTATGTAATTAATCTGAGTTCAGTTTTTTTTTTTTATCATTATATAAAAAATATGTGCGATATAAGAAGTCAAAAACCATGCTTTTAAAGAAGTGACGATTCAATTTTTATTTGAATTGTGAGAATAATTAAGTCGTGCCAAAAGTAGTCATTCTTCAAACGGAAACAGCGTCAAGCCTTTACGTTAATTAAGTAAATTGGGTGACAAATCGGTCATAAGAATACTCGAAGATATATAAGATAAAAAATGTTGAGGGTACGATAATGCCGCCTGTTTTTATTTCGTAGGAGCCTCGGCAGAAGAAAGGATGATAGATGATGGAGTGTTTTGCTTCATATCTAGAGAGAGGAACTGAAATCGTTTTTATTTGACTGTTAAAAATATGTATGTTTGGACCATTGAATAATTATTTTTGTTTAAATCTTTTTTGAGAATTGTAATGTTATATATAATAATTTTTTAATTATTTATTTTTTTTAAGACAACAGACAGTAAGATTTAGTATAATAAGGTTCATGAAATCTATTATCTTATATGTAAGAGTAAAAAAACAAAATAAGAAAACAGTTATACTTAGGCTTTGTTTGGTTAGATTTTTAAAAACAGATTTTAATTTCAAAACACGGGATACGAGTTTGCCAAGCTATTCATTTTAATTTTTTAAAATTTAAATTATTATATACAAATGTATTTTCACAATTTTTAAAAAATTAATTATAAAATTTTCAGAAATATTTTTTAAAAAATTATATCAAAATCACTATCCAAGCGTAGCCTTAACATTTTCGTTAAAAAAAAACCAAGAGGATTGGGGCCACAGGGAAATTTCTCATTCTCAAATTTTTTTTATTTGAAATTTTTGTATAGTTTTTTTAAAAAAATTCACATGCATCCTTTTAGTTTATATTTTGCCCCCCAAGTCTAATTTCATTTTCATATTTTACTCTTATTTTAATTTGTTCATTTAATGAAAATTTTATAGACTTGTTAGATTTTTTTTTTTTGGTATAGTATAAAGTTTTTTAAAGACATTTGTTTAATTTATAAATTTCTTTATATCAATAACTTCAGTTACTTATAAAAAAACATGATCAACTAATATGAAATTTTTAGGAAAAAAAATCCCCCTCCAGCCCCAAAGTAAATTCCTGCCCCTTCCCTGCAATGGAAAAATTGAAATGTCAAGTAAGACAGCCGTGGCAGATTAGATAGGCCAGTCCCTTGGGCCTCTCAAATATTTCATCCATGGGCATCTTACATCCAAGGTGAGACAATCACTTCTCTCTGCATGGTTAATTTCTATGTAATACCTAGAATTATAAAATGCTCCGTCTCATCAGATTCTCATACCATCCTTAATGGGGTGAGGTTTGAAAAAAAGAAAAAAGAAAAGGGATAAAACGGAAATAGAGAAAGAGACTCAAAATTGACATGGAATTTGGAGTGGGAATAGGATTTAAAAAAAAAAAAATTTTGTTAGAGACGGGGTGGAGTGGGGACGGGATGGAGATAGGATAGAGGACATAATAAACGGGACAAGACAACCAAGGATGGAGCCAGGAAAAAAAATTGGGGGGAGGGGCGGGGGCTACAAAATTTTTGGAGAAAATTTGAGTAAAATTTTTTGGATTGTGCCAAAATTTTGAGAGAGAAATGGAAGAATTAAGATTAAAAAAAAATTGAGTTTGCTTGAAAATTGGGGGTAAAAAATAAAAAATGAAGGGTAAAGATTAAAAAAGCTTGGCACATAAAAGAACCACAAACCATTTCTTCTTCCCCCCCCTCCCCCTCCCCCTCCCCCTGTCCCTCTCTCTCTCTCTCTCTCACACACACTCACACACACACACAAACAAAGAGGGTGGCATGATATTGCATCCTTATAGGATGTGTGAAAATTTATTTCATAAGCCCAAGCCAATACATTTCAATTAATAAACAAGTATGATTTTATATCAACTTAACTTCAATATTAGTAAGTCACTTTGAAGAGGTTTTTCTTAAAAATCTTGGAAATATCATAAAAAATGGGCATTCACATAGCCAAAAATGTAAACAAATCACATAGTTTGTAAGTCGGCATTTCTCGCAAAAGCAGGTAGTAACCCAGTAACACTAGCTAGTCTTTCCTATGAAAGAATAGGTTTCAAGTCCCGTTAAGAGTAGGAAGATGAGGAATTAATAAGAATTTAATACTATTAATCTTAACAATTGACTAAGCTTTAGAAACAAAAGAAGAAGAAAGAAACATCAACAAATCCCAGTCCAAGCTAGATTTTTGCCCAACTCTATAACTAAGCTAGGCCCATTACTTGTAAATTTCTTGTTCAACCTAGAAGTTGGGCTAGTGGAAACTAGAGTTGTCAATAGATCGGATCTCGATCCGATCTAATCTGAAGATTCGATCCGTTAAGTCCGGATATGGTTTTAGAAATAGTGATTCGTGATCCGATTCGATTCGAATCCGATTATCCCAAATATAAACAAACCGAATATGATATAGGCTGATCCAATCCGTTTATATATATATATATATATATATATATTTACATATAATTATTAATTTTAATATATATTATAATTTTAAACGGATCGGACCGGATTAACGGATCGGATATTCAATTTTTAACGGATTCGGATATGGATTAACATTTACCTGATCTAACGGATCAGATTTTTTATTAAATGGATTGGATTTGGATCGGCTCTAATCCGATCCGTTTACAGTGGAAGCCCACTACCATATCTATTTCAAAGCAAATGGGAGAATGATTATTCTTAAAACGATGACTTGACCCAAAGGATAAACAAGCTTGGGCCGATCTCCCTTTTGACCCAGGACCAACTTGAGTTACCTTGCCTGCGGACCTTGCTTTAGGCCCATTATTTCATACCTTCGGCCACACAAATTAAGGTCTTCAGAAGCCCACTACCAACATGGACTGAAGTTACTGACCCTTTCTTTAGGCCCATTATTTCATACCTTCGGCTACTCTAGTAAAGGTCTTCAGAAGCCCACTACCAACATGGATTGAAGTCACTGAACCTTCCTTCAGGCCCATTATTTCATACCTTCGGTTTTATTTTTATTCTTCTTTGTTATCAAACTGATGAAGTTTGGGATTTTTTTTTTAATTTAATAAAATAAAAGCAGTTATAAGCTTTTTTTTAAATCAAATTGAGACAGAATCAGGTTAGTTCTGATCTTGTAAATTACATATGAATTGATTTTCAATTTTTAATTATTTCAGAAATATATTTTAATAGTATAATAGTTCACACATGTTCCTAAACATATACTTAAAAAAAACTCATACTAGAAGCAATTGACTTTTATAAAAAATCAAATAATTTAATAAGAATGATATGACCTACAAACAGTCTTTATACTCACATGAGTATGATAAAAAAAATTTATATATTTATTTATTATTCCAATAACTTACTTGAATGCAGAGGCCACGCAGGGGGTGGGCTAGGGGCCTCCCCCAAATTTTAAATAATTCAAATATTTATTGTAATTTTGTGAATATATTTTTTTTATAAATTGGGAACTGACCAATCAAAATTTATTGAGTTTTCAAAAAAAATCTTCTTAAATTTTTAATATATACATTTTAAATCATTTTAATTATAATTTTTGAATCTGTCACTGCTATAGACGAGTTTACTGGCTAAGCAAAAAAATTAACTGGGGAAGGTGCTCCCCTCACAACTTTTGGTAACGGGCCTAGCTGAAAAAGAAAAATGACAAACAACAACACCAAAAACTGAAAAAAAAAAAAAAAAAAAAAGGGAAAAAGAAAAAGAAGAAAGTGATAAATAATTAAATATATATATTAGCTAAAGTGCAAATTGAAAAGATGAAAAAAAGAAAATTATCTTGATTAATGATTATGACATGTGACAGGAAATTAACTAAAACGTGCGACAATATACTAGCTGGAAAAGAAAAATGACAAACAACAACACTACAAGAAAAGAAAGAAAAAGAAGAAAGTAATAAATAATTATATATATATATATATATATATGCGCTAAAGTGCAAATTGAAAAGGCGAAAAAAAGAAAATTATCTTGATTAATGATTGTGACATGTGATAGAAAATTAACTAAAACATGTGACAATACTGTAGCTGGAAAAGAAAAATGACAAACAATAACACTAGTTCGTTTGGATAAATAGGAGGGAAAGGAAAAAAAAGGAAATGAGAGTATTAGTTATGAGGGAGAGGAGAGAAGAGGAGAGAGTAATCACTCCTTTATATTTGGATAACTAATGAAAGGAAAGGAAAGACTAATATAATCCTTTCATCTTATTTAGAAATGATAAAGGAGAGAAAGGAAATGAAAGAATTTTATATTATTTTATTATTATACCCTTTAGATGCCTTAGGATAGAGGTGTCATTTTTATTTTGAATTTTATAATGTTAAGGGTAATATTTGTATTATTAAAAATTTATTAAATCTTTCTTTCATTTCTCTATGTTTCCGCCCACTTTTGAGGGATAACAAAATTGCTGAAATAAGGGTTAATCTCTTCCTCCCTCTCCCTCTCTTTCCCTTCATTTTCTTCCTAATTTTTAAAATAAACATGATATAAGCTCTCCTTCTTTCTCCTTTCCTTTACTTTTCTTCCAATTCCTTCCATCCAAATATAGTATAAAAGAAAAAAAAAGAAAAAGAAAAAGAAGAAAGCAATAAATAATTATATATATATATATATATATTAGCTAAAGTGCAAATTGAAAAGGTAAAAAAAAGAAAATTATCTTGATTAATGATTGTGACATGTGACAGAAAATTGACTAAAACATGTGACAATGTAGTTGGACAGTTGGAATTAATATTCAACCATAAAATAACAATGAAATCCTGATTCTTGCACATGCCCGTGCCCATGCCCATGCTTTTCTTATTTTATTTTCAACAGATAAAATGAATGATTACAAAATGTACACAAATGGTTGAATGATTACAATCATTCTTCGTTCTATCTCTCTTCAAATTTGGTAGAAACGTAACGGCTATTCTACACACTAAAATAATATAGTTGGAGATTGTTGAACAATTATATGAAAAAAAAAACTGAAATGATAAAAAGTTTTGACTAAAGTTTGTTGGAGCCAAAGTTATTAGAAGTGGGAATTTACTAACAAAGAGAAATTTAAATTATTAAAAAATTTATTAATTTCAAAATTTATAATCCTACATATAACGAAATTGTCCTAATTATTGTACAATAAAAAAACAATAAGAAAATTAAAATGAAAATAATAACAAATACATAATTTTATGAGTATTGCTGCATTTTTTAATTTTATTTTAAATAACGTACTGTGACATCTTATTATTAATAATATTTCAAGTTTTTTTTATTAATGTGGTATAATCATAGGCGAACGGAAGGGGCACTATGAAGTCATGCCCTCCTCCCCAAAAGTTTAGAAATTGTTTATTTTTCTCTTATTTTTATAGAATTCTTTTTAAATAATTACAGTTTGACTCTCTTAATTTTTTTTAAATATACATAAAAGTTCTTCTAAATTTTAAAATCTATATTTTAGATTTATCCAAATGTAATTTTTGAATTCACCATCGGATATAATGATACGATGTCACAGTGTTATATCATTTGCAGTGAAAATTATATATAAAAATTTAAAAAGAATGTAATTATTGCGCTTAAACATGTAGCTAGAATAATATTTTCTTAAAATAACGAAATTGTTTTTCACAATATTCCCTCTCTGGTCGCTGCATCGCAAAATAAATGATATTGAATGATCCTTCCTTCAAGAGAAAGTGGAAAGAGACGTAGCATTCAAAGGCCCATTGACCCTTTTAACGATGGTTCTAGGTCATTGACTCTTAGGTGTATCATTTTTAAGTACAAAATAACTTTTTATTTTTATTACATAAATAATTATATATATTATACTTTTAAGAGATATATGCATTATCCTTTTGTCTCAAATTAAGATTTACTTTTGAAAAAATATAAAATTTAGAATAAAATAATAATTTTTCCTTTTTACACTAAGAATAACAAGTATAAATTTTTTTAAAAAAATTCATTCTTTCACATTAATTATTACAATTCTATCAAATTGGTGAAGAACAATAACATGAAATTTTCATTATATTTTGTACATTAATTTTTCAAATTAAACTCATATTTTAGAACATTCTAAAAAAAAAAAATTCTAAAATAAGAACAGTGCAATTACATTATATAAATCAAATCCGGTATATTTATGTTAAGATTGTATTATGTATATATTTTTGTCATTTGTTTTTTGTTTTTATTTTTTAAATGACTTATTAATTCTTATATACAATATTTTTTAAGCATATATATTATGGTCGAGATGGAAGCTATTAATGCAGGAGGATATGAGTTGTAATTGGTACCTTTTTAACAACATATGATCATGATCCTACTCAAGCATCAGAAAAACTATGTCTAGCAGGGAATTGAAAGTATTTCATTTGTGTTCTGGATAAAGGAATGGAAAACATAATTCTAAGTATCAGAGATCGAAGCTGGGAGGAAAATAATTAAGTTCTCCTTTTATTTTTCCTCTTAAGAAGAAGATTTAAATCTATCATTAACTGAGTATCACAAGCTGGAAGAAAATAGATCTCCTTTTACTTGAAGATTGTTAAATCAAATGCCGGGATCAGTGACTCTGCATTTATTGATTTAAAAGAGGTATTGCATACAGCCTATATTGCATCCAGATTCATGGAACATGCACTTTTGGAGAAGATGACAATATATAAAGAATAGATAGAAGACATATAGAAAGTTGGTGTTTGATGTCCAGTAAATCAAAGACACCATATCAGTGAGAATCAAAGCAATGGAAGTTATTATATTTGTCGACCATATATATATATATATATATATATGTTTCGAACCCATCATTCCTCGTGATACATATATATATATATATGCAGACACTCGATTATGCGTTTCAAACCCACCATTCCTTGCCATTCATACCCAGAGGCAAGTTTGAATGCTAGTTACCAGGTAAACTATGAGAGAGAGAGAGAGGGGGGGGGGGGGGGGGGAAACCCTAGTGGCCGGGATTGTAGCATCACACTCTAAGACAGTAACTGTACGATACTTTTGCATGCCAGGACCAGACACAGAGAGAGAGGGGGGACGACAACCCTAGTGGGATTGTAGCATCACACTCTAAGACAGTAATGGTACGATACTTTTACCTGTCAGGGCCATCGAGTATTTTTCTTTTTTTGGACACGTTGAAAAGTTGACAGAAACCACAATGTTTTTTTTTTTTTGCCGATGCTTTGATTAAAAAAAAAAGTTATTAATTTTTATAATTTTAATATTATAATATATTTTATAAAATATTAAAATCATAAAAATTATTACATATTATTTTGTCAATGCCACAATCATTGCACTTTCAATGGTCGGTGAGTGACAAATACCATGCTATTTTTCATATTGCCACATTAGATAATTCATTTAATCAATACTTGTATTTTAGTTAAATCAATTTATCTAACATAACTAAACACGTCAAAGCTTGAAAGACTTAACTTCTAAAAGAAGTTTTCATGAGATGGTTTAAGAATTAAACTTTTATTTATTTTAATCAAGTTATCTTTAATTCTTCGTTAACACTACCATTTTTAAGTATAATCTTAAGTTTGCAACCAAATTTTTGTAAGTAGACATAATAAATGCTGAATAAAGGCCTTAATTAGTTTACTAATGTGTATATGTATAGTACTCTAATGTGTATATAGATGCATACATACATGCCTTTTTCTTTTTCTTTTGGTATAAAAAGAATGAATATTATAATTCATGTATTATAATCAATTATATTCTTGCATGAATCTATCCGGCCTGGTTACCACTATGAAGGCCCCCACAACCCCGTAAGATCTGCCAAATCAAGGCTATGGCAGTCTGGCTCGTGGACATGGGCCACTATTCTTTCCAAAAGAAGACGATGAAGAAAGAGAGTTTTCCTCCATTTAAATGTGCATGTGGGAATGAGTACGACGAGGCCCTAGGATGTTCTTATTACATGTGCATATGCTACCCTTATCTGCCAGGAGGCATACTGACAAAGGGCCAAGGTGGGATAATGAAACACAGCATGGATTTTTATCATTCAAAATAAACACCTACCAGTCTCAGGAGAGATATATTAATGTCTCAATTTAATCATGCAATTTTGGGCTTTAAATTAGATCCCTCCAACAAAAAAAAAAAAAGATTAAAAAAAGTTCAATATTATTGCTACCTTTCCAGAAATTAAGACCACATCTGAATATTATTATTAATATTATTATTATTTGAAAACTAATGTACACTTTTAATTTAAAGGCCATGTGAAAAGAATGTCAGCGTTCAAATTCTATTACACACACACACAAACACACACACACACACACACACACACACACATATATATATATAGGCACCACATGACACAATTGCTTTTTACTGGTTAATCACTCTCGCCACTAATCAATCTAATAAACCGTTAATGTACAACCATCCACAATAATATCTAATAAAGCAAATGTTTACGAAAAAATATAAATATATAAAATAAACAAATCTAGTGAACCAAAAAACCTATAAAGGCAGGATCAACTTACACTTAGGTTTTGTCTAGCACTGAAAAATGGGCTCTTAAAATTGGCATTGGAGGTAATTAAATTACTCTAAAATTTGAATTAAATTACTTTCAATTTTAATAAATTTTTTTCAAGGGAAGGAGTAATGTACAATAATTACTTTATAAGTCCAGAGAAATAGAATTGGAGGTAAATTAGTCTAAAATTTGAATTCAATTACTTTCAATTTTAACCAATTTCAATTTTTTTTTTTTGGCCAACGGAAGGAATAATGTACAATAATTACTTCACAATTAAGTCCACAAGGGCCTCTCTTTTGGACTAAAGAAAAAATTATACTACAAATTTCTTGTACGGAGAAGGTGAGAGTAAAACTTATGACATCTCTCTTAGAAAAAATTATAAGTTACCAACTAGGCTAGTTGACCCTAGTTAGCTTAACCAATTTTAATTTCAAGACTCCAATTTCATAGTGCCAAATATAACATGTGTTACTGTAATTATTCTTATAATCCTTTGTATGCCTTTGTAAAAAAATCATTTTTTTAACTTAGCGGCGTACTTACGAAAAAAAAAAAATTAATCAATTTAGATGTTGCATTATATATATATATATTTTTTTTTGACCATTTTTTTTTCATTTTTTTTTCTCATTTTCAAATAAAATATTGATTACAACCTTAAATTTATTTTTATATAAAATGAAAATAAGTTATTTGCCTTAAATTAAAAAATAAAAAAAAAATCTTTAAAAAAAGTAAGAAAAAATTGGTCAAAATTAAAAACAAATAAAAAATAAAAACATGAATGGACAGTTTTGTCATTTTAAAAAAAAAAATTGATTGAATGAACGTATTTGTAGTTTATTAGGTAAAATAGAAGATGTTAATATAATTTTAGAAACCTGATAAAAAATAGTATAATTGTCAAAAACCTAGGATGAGATTAGTGTAATTTACACTAAAAAGTTATTATGCATGTCACATAAAAGTTAAGTGAATGTAAGAAAATATATCTATTTCATGAATTCATAGTTCTATTGATAAATTATTATCCTAAAAATCTATTTCACAGCATTATGTCAATGAAAAATTAGTTTTTTATTTTTATTTATGACACATGCATGATAAAATTGAAAGGAAAATTAATTTAATCCAACTATAGAAATATTACAACAAAATTATCAAATAATGTAAAATTAGTTCTTTCACATTAAATGTATAGTCATTTCCTCATACCAAAAAAGAAAAACGTACAAAAATATTAACTTATTCGGATTAGTGTAAACCAATGTTTTAAAACCCGGATCGGACCGGCCGGTTCAACTGGTTGAACCGTCGACCGGTCCACAAAACGGTCCGGTTTAACCCATAAACCCGTTTTAAGTTCAAAAGCGTTCTAAAAATAGAAAACCGGTAAAACTAGGATGGTCCGACCGTTGAACTGGTTCTTGGCTACAATTTTTTTTTTTTTTTGGGGTATATTCAAAATCTCAAATTTCATGCAATTTTTTGATTGAATTTTGGCTGAGTTGAGTTAGTCTTTGGCTGAATTTATTTTGGATTTAATCCAACAAAATGATCAAATAATGTAAAATTAGTTCTTTCACATTAAATATATAGTCATTTCCTCATACCAAAAAAGAAAAACGTACAAAAATATTAACTTATTCTTTTTTTTCTTTTTTGGTTCTAAAAATATTAACTTATTCGGATTAGTGTAAACCAATGTTTTAAAACCCGGATCGGACCGGCCGGTTCAACTAGGTTGAACCGTCGACCGGTCTACAAAACGGTCCGGTTTAACCCATAAACCCGTTTTAAGTTCAAAACCGTTCTAAAAATAGAAAACCGGTAAAACTGGATGGTCCGACCGTTGAACCGGTTCTTGGCTGCAATTTTTTTTTTTTTTGGGTATATTCAAAATCTCAAATTTCATGTAATTCTTTGACTGAATTTTGGCTGAGTTGAGTTGGTCTTTGGCTGAATTTATTTTGGATTGTATTTAAAATTTTAAATCCTTAAAGTTTGAAACTCCAGTATTATCTATTTGTATCATGTGGTATTTTATTTTATTTTATGCATGATTATTAGTATTTGTATCTTTTTTTTTCATGTAGTTGAAAACTAAATTATTGAATTATACTTGGATTGGATGTTAAAATAACTTTTGTTATGATCCTTGCGATTATAGAAGAATGGTAATGAAGTTTTAACTTTTAATATTGTAATAAGGTATGTCTACTATATTTTTTTATTTTTTTCTTAAAGTTTTACATATTAAAAAAATTCATATTTTGTAAAAAAAATTAATATGATTTTTAGTAATTTTTGTATAATTTTTTAAATTTAAAATATTAATAATATATATTATTAAATTTATTAATTACATAATTATAACATCACAATTTGATTTCAGTTAATTCGACGATTAAATCAATAACATGTAACTCAGGCATTCTTTTAATTCAATGTGCGAACTGGGTCTTGAAAACAAAAGTGTAAACGCATCTTTTCCGATACTGAGTTGTACGAATCATTTTTACCTGACAAAATAAACATGTGGTTTGGACTTTTAAGGCCATGTGAACTTTTTCATGAAGACAAAAAAAAAAAAAAAAGGCACACTGGAAAGGGCAGGGGCGGAGGAAAGGGGAGGCGGGCAGGATCCACGGCCCCTCAACACTCTGAACGTTTTTTTTTTTATAGATGTAGGTAAGTTGAAAAAGCAGGGTATATCAACTTTATTTTTTTTTAATTAGTGCCCTCGCCCAAAGCTGACTAATTGTGCTCTTTTGTTCTTATTCAAAACTTAATAATACAGCTCTTGTCATAAAAACGAGGCCCACACAATTTTTAACCAAATTGCTCACTTACATTTGGACTTCATCCATTTACTAAGTACTCCCTCTCTCAATTTCTCTCTAGCCTTTTCTTGCACCAGATATGAATACAATCATACAAAATCTAAAGCAGTTTGAGCACTGCATACAATAAATTGTTTTTGCCCTTTTCGACACTCTCCTTCCCTCCCGTGGATTAGCATTTTGCCCTAAAACAAATATATAATCTAGGTTTCAATCATCTCTTCTTTGACTTTATCTGTATCCATTTCTCATGCTTTCATTTTTTCCCTCAATCTCCAATCAAGTCTGCTCATGTATACTTACATTTCTCTCTACTTTTTTTCTCTTTTCTTTTTTTATTGAGTAAATTTATTATATGATTTTGTCTAATAATATTAGAAATTATTAGTAAATACTTTTTTAGGTTATCTAAGAATTTTATGTCACGTGGGTAAAGAAAAAATAATTGATGCATTGTTTAAGAAAAAGAGCGAATGATTCAAATTCTCGTTTGCCTTCTTTACAAGAAAATGAAAGATAATTTTTTTTTTACAAATTGTTTAGTTGTCTAAATTGTTAAAAATTTAAGCACAGAATTAATAATAGGTGATTTTTATTCTTTCTAAAAAAAATCGTTAGGCATCACTTTATTATCAAATTTTTGAAATTTTTTATTTTATATATATATATATATATCTATATCTAAGTTGATAAGATATACTTTTATATACTCTTCACTTATATGACAATTTTTTTCTTATCAATATATGACAATGTCAGTGTTAGTATATAAATTTTTTTTTATACTTAAAAAATTATAATAAGACTGTTTAGTTTATTGTGAAATGTATATATATATATATATTTTGTTTCGTATAATATAATAAAAATATTATTATTATTTCATCACTCTATCCTTTTACAAACAATCCTGACTCCCTTTCTGATAGGAAGACGGGACAAGGTCACAAGGATAGTCAATGACATTATTTCTCAAAAAAAATATAAATATATAGAGTGAAACTAATTGCATTATAATTGTATCAATTTTATACTCGTGCACTTCTTTTTTCACATGTTAAGTACCTGAATATAAAAGAAATTGCGCCATTTAATCCCTTCGCCACACACACGTGTATAAATATATATATATATATATATATAATTGTGCCCTCTACGGATAAAAAAATCAGTAGGATATGACCTAGACTAGGCCTAGTGGGAGATGCTTTTCTCTCTGTCACACACCTAAGATCACCATCGTGGTCAGACTGGGTAGACAGAAGAAGAGATGTTACTGTGATCTTCAGTTGTCGTTAAGCAGCTTCAAAAGCCTCGGCAAATTCAGTGGAGACAGTAAGTTTAGACCTATTAATTAAAGTAGTAACTTTTGCTGTATTGTGGGATTCGGCTGTGCTATGCTGTCGAGTCTCAATTAGTTAATAAATTATAATAAAATAATTTTCAAGAAAAAAATTGTATTTTTAAAGAAAAAATTGGTGAAGTCAGATTAATGACGTGCTATATAAATATTTATTGTTGTTGTACAAAATATTTTTGTTTTTTTCAAACGATAAAATTTGCAATGGATCAATTTTATTTTATAAATATATTATGCCATTTTTTTTATCATTCTTATTTTCAATATTCATCAAGAATTCTTAACAATTATTCATATTTTGTGCATTATTTTCATTCTTCTATCCAAATGAATCAATTATTTTTTGTAACACAATTTTCAGAATCACCTGAATTTTTCACTCAATTTATCGCTCAACCGTCTCCATCCTCCATTCAAATTGATAAAGCTACAAAAAAAACGTGATGATAGTTTTACCATTGAAAAAGACACTTCTTGTGTCATCATGGCTTATTATTAGTTTAGATCATGTACAAGTAAACGATCAAAAATACAAAACTTATTGATTTTGAGTGTAAGAGTATTTTCACAAGTACAAGAGATTTGAATCCAACAGGAATGATAAGTCTTTGATGCAACGTTGGTCGAAGATTCAACAAGCAACGAATAAATTTTGCGGATGTCTTGCTCAGATTGAATCTAGACAACAAAGTGATGTGAATGAGCAAGACAAGGCATTTATATTATTTAGAAATTAAATTTATATTAAATTCTTTTTTTTCAGATCATAAATGCGAAGAGATTATACGAAGAAATGAATGGAAGAAAATTTGCATTTGAGCATTGTTGGAATATGTTGAGGCACCAACCAAATGGTTGGATGATACTCAAAGGAAAAAAACCAACCAAAAAAAATAAAAATGTGACTTCCACTTCCGGCATGTCCTCTCCCTCTACTCCAAGGATTCCGATGGATCTTGGAGAAGATAGTTTTGTAGACTTGGAAAGGCCACTAGGAAAGAAGAATGAGGAACGAAAGAGACTTGAAAGTATAAACGAACATGCAAATTCGGCACTTATGTCGCTTCTCCAAGAAATGAAGAAAGAAAAGAAAGAAACACATAAGAAGAAAATAGAAATGTTTGAAGAGAAGCTCCGAATGAATAGATAAAACATTCGTTAAGAACAAATAAAAGAAGATGAGAGAATAATACTTCTGGATACGAATGCATTGTCTCCCCAAGTCGCAAAATATTATCGTCAACATCAAATGAAAATTCTTGTAAGGGGATTTAGTAACAATTAATTATGATTAATGTTTTTCTTACAATTTTTATTTTGATTGTCTAGTATTATTCAATAGCATTGTATTAAATGTTGGCTTCAATGAATTTATTATTTTGACTCTTTTTTGCTATTCTTAAGTATTAAAAGCAACATACACTTAAGTGTTCATAAAAAAAGTTAAAACATTCTTAGAAAAATATACTAAAATGCTTTAAAAAAAACATTCATAGCAAAACACACTCAAATATTCATAACTACATACTTTTACGAGTCCCTTGAAAATTTCATAAGTGCTTTACAAGATCTAATTTAAAATTTAAATTTCAAATAAAATTAGAGGAAATTTAAATTATACATTTTAAAAATTCGAGGAAATTTAAATAAAATGAAACAAAATAAAATAATGTTAAAAAATAAAAATAATAAAAAATATTAAATTTTGAAAAGTCTCTTAGAAATGTTAAATAAAAACTAACTCTCCAAAATGAAACTAAAGTATATTTTTTAAGAGAGACTTTGAAGAGTTTCTTTGAGATGCTCTTAGTCTCTGCTTTCCGAGCTTTCTCTACATTTTGGCGTGAGACGCTGTCTCTGAGTGGCTTCTCCTTTTACAGCTTTGTAATGAGTCACACTTCCATCAACTCAAATGTATCTCTCATCCTCCATATATATATATATATATATATTAATTTTCCATTAGGGATTATTTTAATATAGCATGACTTAATGTTTTGTCTACATATCTAATAGGGTCGATTCACTCGAGACAATTTAAGACATAAAATAATAATTTTAACTTTTATTTTATTATTTTTTACTATTAAATATTAAAAATCTTATTTAATATTTATTTCTGTCACTTTTTGAGATGCAAAATTATTACATGCTTTTATTTTTTTGCAAGCAAATTAAGCACAAAGTTTTTTGTGACTAAAAATTATTTTTCATCTTTTTAATTAATTATAAAAGTTCTTTTTTATGATATTTTTTTATTTCCTTAAATTTCATCTTTATGTTCTTACATTTTTCTTTTTTTTTTTATTCACTTTTCTAAATATAAATTTTTTTATAATTATAATTTGCAATAGATTTTTAGACTGATCCGTACTTCAATTGGCACAAAGTTTGTTCGTTTCTTTTTATTATTTACAAATTTGTAATACATATATATATATATTATAAATTGAATTGTAATCAAAATAGGATAATATATGTTTCTTATTACAATTACAATGTTATGTAGTAATTGTAATTATTACATTATTTCAATCATATTTGTAATTATAATTGTCTTGTCTCGTCTTATCTTGTAATAAGATTAAATTTTATACGGTGTAAACAATAATATTTATGGTATTCAATAAAAACAAAACACTTTAAAATTTATAATTATTTTGTTAAGTGATTGACCAAAAACTAAAACTGTTAATATGAATTCTATCAAACTATGATTAGTTGATTAGTTAAGATAAAATTTAATTAAGAAACTTTATTAAAGAGAAACAATACAAGGTTTATTTAGTGTGTCCCGTTTGGCTATTGGGAATATGTCGAATTTTATATTAATTGTAATTACGCTGCCTCTTTTTTATAAAACTTAAATTTTTATGAGTTTTACATTTTTACTTTTAATAAACATGTAATACAAATATATACAAAATTTAAGACATTTTCAGTTAGTGGGTCTAAAGTGATCGTTGTACTTGCTTTACATTGTATCTAACTCTGACACTATGTTTGAATGAAATGATACGTTTGAATGAAAGGAATTCGAAAGAAAGAGAAAGAAATGAGAAAGAAGGGAAACTTACATCATGTTTGTTTTAAAAATTAGGAGGGAAAGAGAGGGAGAGCTTAACCCTCGTTTAAGCAATTTTGTTATCCTTTCAAAAGTGAAAGAAAATGGAGGGAAATGAAACAATGATTTAATGAATTTTTAATAATATCAATATTACCCTTAAAATTATAAAAACTAAAATAAAAATGACACTTCTATCTAAGACATTCAAAGGGTATAATAATAAAATAATATAAAATCGTTTCATTTCATTTCTCTCATTTATCATTACCAAACAAGATAAAAAGATTATATTAGTATTTTCTCTCATTTTCTTTCATTAGTTATCTAAACATAAAGGAGTGATTACTTTCTTCTCTTCTCTTTTTTCATTTCTCTCATAACTAATACTTTCCTCTTATTTCTTTTCCTTCCTGCTTATTTAAACGAATCGTAAATGAATATGAATACTCTAGTTAAGTTTCAAGCCAAAACTCAGCTATCCTACTTGTACCAACGACTGCAAGCTTTTACAGAGAACCCAGCTGCCCTGCTTGTTGACACGGCCCGCACACAAATAAATAGACCCCACCTAGTTGGGCAAGTTTCTAGAAGCTTCTAGAGAATTATACACAGTTCTAGATAAAAGGGAACCTAGATTAGTCTAGAGAATTCTTAAATATTCATGTACATACTTGTATCTAGAATGTTCCATTTGAGGAGGTGGGAATGTTCTATTTGAGGAGGTGAGAAGTTTCTAGAGAAATATCTAGAACTCTCCAACCACCTATAAATAGGAGGAGGCCTCATTTGGCCAAACCATCCAAGCAAGTGTAGCATCCAAGAGTTGTAAAGCTTACTTTGTGCAATACAAGTCCACTTTCTTTAAGTGTTCAAGAGTGCTTCCTTCTTTCCTATCTTGGTGGCGTGCTTAAGGCTTACTTAAGGGTTCACGAGTAAGGCGTGAAGCTTGAGTGCCGCACGGGTTGTGGGTTGAAACATTAAGCCTGTGACAGTTGGTATCAGAGCCAAGGTTACAAGGTGTGTGACTAAGGCAACGTCAGAGATGGCTACCACCTCGAATGTCACTGATCCTGTGGAGACTACTCTTAAGGAAAAGGAGGATCCTCGCATCATTGGTAGGAGGGGCAGGTCCAAGTCGAAGGACGTGGCGACTTCCATGGAAGCCCGGCTTGAGAGGATGGAACGGGCCGTGGCTGATATTGGCATGCAGCTAGAGGATGAGATCCCAAGTAGTGCTACTCTAGAGGCCGCGGTGGAGGACCTTAGAGGCAAAGCACTGGGAGCCTTGAACTCCATGGCTGACACACTTCGACAAGAGTTCCAGCGCCAACTCGACCAAGTGTTTGCGGAGCTGGCCTCGTTCCATGAGGAGATAAAGGAAATGAAGGGAGATTGGGCTTTATACAAAGAGGCAGTGGTCAATCGGGCTCATGTGGTTCGTGAGGCGCCAAAGGTGGATGCTCCAAAGCCCAAGGCTTATGACGGAAAGCGGATGCGAAGGAGTTGGATACGTTCCTATGGAACATTGAGAGGTACCTCCGGCACTTGCGTGTGGAGCATGATGCTAGCAAGATCTCGACAGCTTCCTTGTTCCTAAGTGACAATGCTCTTTTGTGGTGGTGACGGCGAAGCACTGAAATAGAGCAAGGTACGTTCACCCTTGAGACTTGGAATGATTTTAAGCAGGATATTAAGTTGCACTTCTACCCCGAGAATGCTCGGTTTGAGGCCAAAGAACGCCTTCGATGGCTTAAACACAAGGGTACTATTCGGGAATATGTGTCGGAATTCACTAATCTCTTGTTTGA
Source organism: Nyssa sinensis (assembly GCA_008638375.1). NCBI lineage: Eukaryota > Viridiplantae > Streptophyta > Magnoliopsida > Cornales > Nyssaceae > Nyssa > Nyssa sinensis. Next base: position 49,202,019 of record CM018046.1, read on the forward strand.
AATCCCGGATATCACCGAGGAAGATAAGTTTGTCTACTTTATGAGTGGCTTCCAACCTTGGGCTAAGCAAGAACTGCAGCGTCGTAGTGTGCAGACCTTGTCTTCAGCTATAGCGGCTGCGGAGTCACTTATAGAGTTTAAAAAGAATGATAACAAAGCTAAGGGGTAGAAGAGCAACTATGGGAAAGGTTTGGGAGACAATGAAGCCAAGGGGAAGTCCGACTTGGGGAAGTCGCCCTCTGGGAAGGACAAGAAAAGTGACAAGGGTAAGGATCAGTCCAAGCCCAACAAGGCGTGCTACTTTTGTGATGGACCCCATTTCATTAGGGATTGTCCCAAGAGGAAGGCCCTTAATGGCCTAGCTTCTCAACAAGAAGAGGAAGATGATGCGGGAGAGGAGACAAGGGTGAGCTCACTCCAGATGCTAAATGCTGTGAAGACTAAGGCTGAGGCATCTAAGGCCCCGACCAAGGGACTTATGTATGTAGACACAGTGGTGAATGGGAACAAGTCTCGTGCCTTGGTCGACACAGGGGCAACACATAATTTTGTTGCGACAGATGAAGCTAAGAGACTAGGCCTCAAGATCACCAAGGAAGGCGGGTGGCTTAAAGTAGTCAACTCGGCCGCTAAACCGATCGATGGTGTGGTTCGTGGGGTAAAATTGTGTATCGGCTCATGGAGTGGAGTGGCAGACTTCTCAGTCATTCCCATGGATGATTACCCCATGGTGCTTGGCATGGACTTCATGGACAAGGTCAAGGCTTTCCCAGTTCCCTCCTCCAATGTCATGTGTATCGTCAAAAAAGGGACAACTTGCATGGTTCCAGTAACGAGGCAAGCCAAGATCGAGTCCAAGGTACTGTCCGCAATGCAATTCTCTAAGGGCTTGAAGAAAGGGGAGTCTACCTACCTTGCGGCTTTGAAGACGGATTGTGATATCCCGACCCGGGATACGACACGTTTATCGAGGTAAGTCGACTAAATAGCATAACCTGAACTGTCTTAAACTCTATGTCACAATAATTATGGAACTGAACTTAGATTAAAAAGATAAATGTTTTGCGTAGAATGATCAAGGCTGGGTAACACCCGAGCACCCCCAAGGCACTGCATCGTAATGCGTGCATGCACGTATTCCCATGCATGTATACGTGAACATAGATGAGTAGCCCGACCAAAATGAGTGTATGTGTATACGATTAAAAATGAGTTTATATCCCTACACATGCATGTATATACATGTATAAAAAGATGTATTTTATGTGTATATATATGTATATAATATAAAGTATTAAACATGTATATATGTATATATGTATATGTGTAATAAGAAAAAGGAAAAGAAAACAAGAAAGGAAGCTTCCAAGCAAAATATCAGTGAATGTGTGCATCACTGTGTGTGTGTGTGTGCATCACTGTGTGTGTATGTGTTTGGGAAACCACACCAACCGACTTGGTGATGGTGTGTGTATATATGTAATACATGTATATATATATATATATGTGAGGTACGTGGGTGGCTAGGGTTAAAGGGGCGGTTCTCTACAGTCAAGGATGACTGCAAGAGAGAGAGAGAGAGAGAGAGAGAGAGACTGATAAGGTAGAGAGAGAAAGGGGCGGTGGTGTTTATATATATGTATACGGGTCTTGTGAGTTGAGAGGAATAGAAACAACTGAAGGAAACTAAGGGGCTTAGAGTGAGAAGAGTATCATCAGGGATTCAGAACAGAAGCAAAAGGGGTTCAAGGGCATAACAACCGTGAGCAAACAAGCAAAAACAAGTAAGTGATAGTGTTTCTGTTTTTATGATTCTAAGCATGAATGTTTGATTTAGAGCTAGGGTTTTAATAAGCATAATATTAGCTTTTAAATGCAAAAAGAATCAGGTTAAATGGTTTAGAAACCAAGGAGAAAAACCGAGTAGCAAGTTTCATAGATAATCTCGGGTTTCATGAATTTTATGTTTAAAACTTGTTTTAAAGTTTATGAAAATGGTCCTTATACATGCAGAAAACTGTTAGAAATAATTAGAGGTCAAAGCAGTGGCTAAACGAGCATGAAATAGAGAAATTTCAGTTGGCCGGAGCCACAGTTTTTCTCTATTTCGTGAAGAATTGATAGGTCAAATTGAAAACTAAGGTTGGAAATATACTCTACATGAAAAATAGAAAAGAATGGCATTTAAAACAGGCCGAAATCTCACTGAAATTAGGTCACCGTCGCCGGAGAAGGTGACTATTCACCACCGGAACCCTACCGGAGCTTTGGGAGAGACGACCGGAAAGTCGTGTGTCTACCGGGTTAAGTCTAGACCGGATTTGGGTTGGATCCGGGTTGAGACCCGACCGGATATGAGATGGGGCATGAAACTGTGTCGTTTAAATTGGGATTTTAAATTGGTTTTGGGCTGTTTGGTTGCAGGGATAATAAATAGGAAATGGGTTTGGGGTTATCCAAACCAAGGATAGGGATAGGGAAACAGGGTTATTGAAATCCGGTTTTTAAACTAAAGTGAACCGTTTGGTTCAGGGGAAGGGTGGACCGGTTTAGGGTTTCTGGTCCTGAACAAACTGGTTCAGACCGCAGGTTTTGGAATTTATGAACCGGCCCCAAATATTTTAAGAAATTTCACTGTTGCCCAAACATAAAAAATTAATTAAATATTAATTTTTATAATAATGCCCCTATTTCAAATATGGGTCAAACGAAGTCCAAAGGAGACAAATGAATAGTCAAAAATTATTATCTCGGACGTTCTGAGTCCAATGGTGGAGTCCGTTTTAGGAGATGAGACCCCGAAGGATAAAATACCGTGAAAGTGCAAAATGACCATTTTGCCCTTTTTAGTACAAAAGTCCAAATGGAATTCCGCGAAAGCCTAAACCGACTTTCTTCGGCGTTCTGGACTCAATGGTAAAGTCTAAAATAGTATTTGAAATACTTATGATAGAAAGGCATAAAATTTAATGAATAGCATTTATTCTGAAACGTATTCACTGATATATAGGAAACTCGAAAGGCAAAGGTACACTCACGGATTTCTGAGATAGAATCACGATAGAAGTAAGTGGATCACTTTCTCTTACATGTGGTGTTTCTAAAGCCAAGTTTATTCTTTACTACCAAACTTGTACTTTTGAAAGTGCTTCATGTTATTGCTATCCACAATGTGATATTGTTCTATCTTGTGGACATTGATTGACTGTTGTATCATTGTTATCATGTTGAACCATGCCTTGAAAGGTGTACTGTTATGCTTTCATTGAATCTATGATATTCCATTTTATACTTCTATGGAATCACAAATGATCATGCTATGTTTATAAATGCTGGAATTGTGCTCAGTCACAATATCCATCCGATGCTTCTGTGACGAACTAGTCCGTGAATGGACGCGTGGCAAAAGATGTGAGTTTAACTGAGAGGTATGCCGGGCCTCGAATTACGAAGAGGGACTGCCATCCCCTACTACAGATTATAAGCATCTCCATTGGATTATTGTTATGGATATATTGTTGAATGGTTACTGTTCCTTATGGATTACTGTTTCTTATGGGTTATCTTACGTTGTTCATTGGTTTGATTGAAATCGTTTTATTGTGGCAGTACTTTTATTGTGACAGGTTATTGTTGAGGAAACCTTATCACTGCTTATTCATTACTCCTGATTGTATATTGTGCCCCACTATTTATTGGCCATCATGGCAACTGTTCTTATTGGCTATCACAGCATCTCCTTTCTTATGATTGGCTATCATATTTTATTCATGGATTCATGTTCTTATATAATCATCGATACCAGTGTCGGAGATCTGGTTTACTTGCTGAGCTTTATAGCTCATTCCACCCCACTTACCCCCATTTCATGTGATGACGCTGCGAGACCCCAGTATGAGTCTGAGAGCGTAGGGAGACATTTTGAAGCACTGTATCAGTCTATGTTAGTTCTCCCATGTATTCACCACCCCCGGGTGCTGGTTACGTTTAATTCTCATTTTGTTTTATGTAGAACTATGCCATGTATTTAATAGACTTCCGCTGTTTAATTTATATAAAAGACTTCCGCTGGATTACTGTAATTGATAAAGACTTCCGCTGTTCATTGTTTAAAATTTTTAGTACATTGCATATTAGTATTATGATATTGGAATGGAAAAAGTAGGGACGGCCTTCGGGTCGGCCCCGCGACACGAGATCCGTTTAGGGTGGGTTTCGGGTCGTGACACGGATGACTTCCCCCAAGGTGCTTCAGAGGAGATGCCCAAGGAGATAGAGTGGGTATTGGCAGAGTACAAGGATGTAATGCCTAAGGAGTTGCCCAAAAGACTACCACCTAAGAGGGAGGTGGATCATCAGATAGAGCTGGAGCCTGGGGCTAAGCCCCCTGCCAAGGCGCCATACCGCATGGCCTCATCGGAGTTAGAGGAGTTGAAGAAGCAATTGAAGGATTTACTTGATGCAGGCTTCATTCAACCATCAAAGGCACCCTCTGGAGCTCCAGTGCTATTCCAAAGGAAGCATGATGGGTCTTTGCGTCTATGCATTGATTATCGGGCACTCAACAAGGTGACTATGAAGAACAAATACCCCATCCCACTAATAGCCGACTTGTTCGACCAACTTGGAGGAGCGAGGTACTTCACCAAACTCGACCTTCGCTCAGGGTATTATCAGGTGCGGATTGCTAAAGGGGATGAGCCCAAGACTACCTGTGTGACAAGGTACGGATCTTACGAGTTCCTTGTTATGCCCTTTGGTCTCACTAATGCACCTGCTACTTTCTGTACCTTGATGAACAAAATCTTCCATCCATACTTAGACAAATTTGTAGTGGTATACTTGGATGACATTGTGGTATATAGCAAGACGCTGGAGGAGCATGTTCAGCACCTTAGAATTGTCTTTCAGATACTGCGGGAGAACGAGTTGTATGTGAAGAAGGAAAAATGCTCCTTCGCCCAAGAGGAAGTTAGCTTCTTGGGACACCGGATTAAGGATGGAAGACTTATGATGGATGTGGCCAAGGTAAGGGTTATACAAGAATGGGATCCGCCTACTAAAGTGTCGGAGTTGCGATCTTTCTTGGGACTCGTCAACTACTATAGGCGGTTCATTGAGGGGTATTCTTCTAAGGCTGCACCGCTCACGGATCTCTTGAAGAAGAGCAAGACATGTGAGTGGTCTGCCCAATGCCAGAATGCCTTTGAGGGACTGAAGAAGGCAATTATGGATGAGCCAGTGTTAAGCTTACCAGATCTCAGCAAGCCATTTGAGCTTCACACTGATGCATCGAACTTTGCTATTGGGGGAGTTCTTATACAAGAAGGGCACCCTATAGCTTATGAGAGTCGGAAGCTCAACGACACGGAGAGGCGCTATACGATACAAGAAAAAGGAGATGTCTGCAATCATTCATTGCCTACGGGTTTGGCGACACTACTTACTTGGCTCCAAGTTTGTAGTAAAGATAGATAATGTGGCCACTAGCTACTTTCAGTCACAGAAGAAGCTTTCTCCAAAGCAAGCTAGGTGGCAGGTCTTCTTGGCGGAGTTCGACTATGAGTTGGAGTACAAACCCGACAAGGCTAACTTAGTGGCGGATGCTCTAAGTAGAAAGGCTAAGTTCGCAGCTATGACACGCCCGCAAAGCCCTCTTTTGGATCGGATTCGAGAAGGTTTGGAGCATGACCCTATGGCCAAGAGCATTATAGAGCTTACAAAGGCGAGCAAGACACAGCGATTTTGGCTAGAAGGGGACCTTCTCTACACAAAGGGGAACTGGATCTATGTGCCCAAGTGGGGAAGCTTGCGGAAGGAAATCTTAAAGGAGTGTCATGACTCCAAATGGGTAGGACATCCGGGGACTCATTGAACATTGGCCTTAGTTGGAGACACCTACTACTGGCCACAGCTAAGGGATGACGTAGAGACATATGTGCGGACTTGTCTTGTTTGCCAACAAGACAAGGTGGAGCAGCAGCATCCTGGAGGATTGTTAGAGCCGCTTCCCATTCCAGAGAGACCTTGGGAGAGTGTCTCACTAGATTTCATTGTGGCACTACCCAAGTCAGAAGGGTGCGGGTCGATTATTGTGGTGGTTGACAGGTTCACCAAGTATGCAACTTTCATACCCGCCCCAACGGACTGCACGGCAGAAGAAGCAGCCGGTTATTCTTCAAGAATGTGGTTAAGTATTGGGGAGTTCCACGGTCTATAGTGAGCGACAGAGACAAACGCTTCACCGGGCGGTTTTGGACGGAGCTCTTCAAAATGTTGGGATCGGAGCTGAACTTCTCTACAAGCTTTCACCCCCAAACGGATGGCCAGACAGAACGGGTGAATGCCTTGCTAGAGATATATTTGCGGCACTATGTGAGTGCCAACCAAAGGGATTGGGAAAAGTTGTTAGATGTAGCCCAGTTCTCTTGTAACTTACAGCGCTCGGAGTCAACAGGGCATAATCCTTTTGAGCTAGCCACAGGGCAGCAACCCTTGACACCTAGCACAGTCATGACAGGCTATACGGGGAGCAGTCCCGTAGCTTACAAAGCGGTCAAGGGCTGGCAGGACCAAAGAGAGTTGGCCCGCACTTATCTAGAGAAGGCAGCAAAGAAAATGAAAAAGTGGGCTGACCAAAAGCGAAGGCCGGTAGAGTTCCAAACAGGAGACCTTGTCTTACTCAAGCTACTACCCTCACAACACAAGAAGTTTCGAGGACATCATAAGGCGTTGTTGAGGCGATACGAGGGACCCTTCCCGGTGCTAAAGAAAGTGGGCAAGGCATCTTATCATTTGGAGCTACCGTCGAACCTTAAGATTCACCCTGTCTTCTATGTAAGTAACTTGAAGCCATTCTATGAAGACAAAGAGGAACCAAGTAGAGGAGAGTCAAAAAGAGCCCCGCCCATCGTCGCTACCTCATTCGATAAGGAAGTCGATTGCATACTCGCTGACAGGGAGGTGCACAAGAGTGGGATTCTAAGGTACAAGGAGTACTTTGTGAAGTGGAAAGACTTGCCAGAGTCTGAAGCAAGTTGGGAGTCAGAAGAATCCTTGTGGCAGTTCAAGGATCACATTCAACGCTTCAGAGACGAAGACGCGACGAGGACGTCTCCAGGATAGGTGGGGGCGAATGACACGGCCCGCACACAAATAAATAGACCCCACCTAGTTGGGCAAGTTTCTAGAAGCTTCTATAGAATTATACACAGCTCTAGATAAAGGGGAACCTAGATTAGTCTAGAGAATTCTTAAATATTCATGTACATACTTGTATCTAGAATGTTCCATTTGAGGAGGTGGGAATGTTCTATTTGAGGAGGTGAGAAGTTTCTAGAGAAATATCTAGAACTCTCCAACCACCTATAAATAGGGGGAGGCCTCATTTGGCCAAACCATCCAAGCAAGTGTAGCATCCAAGAGTTGTAAAGCTTACTTTGTGCAATACAAGTCTACTTTCCTTAAGTGTTCAAGAGTGCTTCCTTCTTTCCTATCTTGGTGGCGTGCTTAAGGCTTACTTAAGGGTTCACGAGTAAGGCGTGAAGCTTGAGTGCCGCACTGGGTTGTGGATTGAAACATTAAGCCCGTGACATTGTACCAACTACTGCAAGCTTTTACAAGGAAGGTGGACCTGACTTCTAATACACTCTGCATAGTTATCTATGATTAGTTATGGATAACGTTACGTGCCTCATGCATATTTATTTAAAAAAAATATGTTCAAATAATGTAATTGATATAAAAATTATTAATCAATAAAATAATTTTTTTAAAAATAATTAAGGTTATTACATGACTATCTTTTATTCGAATAAAAATAAAAATAAATATATGTAAAGATCATAAAACACCACTCGCCAATTACAGTTTTATACGATGCTTAGGATTGCGGAAGATGGACCTGACTTTAATACAGTAGCATAGTTATGTATATTTTGATTGCTCTTTTATGTTTTTTTTTAAATGGAATATTTGAATTAATTTGTGCTAATTTCAATTAATTTTAAAATTCTAAAATTAACGGCAGAATAAATATCAACTAATTTTAAAATCCTGAATTTTTTACTACTCAAAACTAGGCATGACAGCTGTGAAATATTGTTAGAGCACATTATTTGTTGAGAGAACTCTTTTTTAAATTTTTTGTGGGTAATTTATAATTTATTGAGTGGACAGATTTGAATGCAAAATAATGCATATAACTAAGATTTTTTCAGTTTAAGGAAAAGACTGAAGTAGTTTCCACCTACTGAAAGCTTCAAACAAAGTTGACAATTAATTATAATATCTTGTTTCTCGTACTAGACTGCATGTACTTTTTCATATTTGATTATTGTTTCTTATGTCTTTTACCAAATTTCTTATCGAAATGTACAAAACTTCACGTGTTTTTTCTGAGAAGTATTGAATTGTCCCACCTCACGTGGTTTCAATAATGAGATGACTGTGTTTTAAAGATCTAATATGTTTTAAAAAATAAATAAATAATTTAAGATATTTTAAAAATATTTAGAGGAGACATGATGTTTAAAAGTCACGTTTATCAAATACATTTTTAAAATGTTAAAATTAAAATACTTTAAGTTTGTGATTGGTATTGATACGAGGAGTGTTATTTTTAAAGGTGATTTTTTAAGTATTATTAATAAGATTAATTCTATAGCAGATGATTTGTTTTTGTTGGGTTTAATCCGTGATGATATTAGAGTTTTGATTTATAATTTTTTTAATTTTGATTGTACATTTGTTAGAAGATCTGTCAATTGCTCTACTCATATATTAGCCAGACATGTTCAATTTATTAATTCAATTTTAATTTGATTAGAGAATCTGCCTTCTTTCTTGTAAGATTCCTCTAATTTAATCTTGAATCTTTATCTTAATAAAATATCTTTATCACTTCTTCTCAAAAAAATACTCCAAGTCTAAACTTTTTATAATATTTTTAAATTAAAAATGATTTTAGAAAGAACACCTTTAAAATAACTTTTTTTTTTTTAGAAATAACATTTTTAATTAAAAATATTTTCAATAAGAGTATTTTTAATTAAAAGTACTTTCAGTAGGAACACTTTTATATTTTAAAAGATCTTTCATAAAAAATATTTTTATATTTAAAGACGCTTTTAATCTGCATATTTTTTAAAATATTTTTTACTTTTTTAAATACTTTTAAAAACATCTTTAATTTGTCAATTATTTTGGAAAACTTCTTTGGTGCTGGAAAAAATCCTTATTTTACTTTTGAAATCATAATGCAGTGACGTCTCTAACATAAGACAAGTAAAGCGATTACTTTAGGCCTCACTTATAATAAATGTCCCAAATTTTGTATCTATTTATAGTACATTTGTATTAAAAATAAAAATATAAGGTTCATAAAATTCTAAATGCCTAAAAAAGAAAAGCCCCCACATTTATAAATATTTGTATTAAAGTGGAAGTATAAGGTGCATAAAACTTTAAATCTTATAAAAGAGAATGTTCTCATATTCCATAAATATCCAAATCAACACTTTTGTTTTCACCAATAATATCTTGTATGTAAAAAGAAAAAAACAAAAAACTGAACGGTCAGTATGAAATAAAACAAACTCATAACTCATTTCTTTCACACCTACTCGCTATCTTTGTCTTTCTCTCCGTCAAAGCTCTTTTTTTCTTTAATCTCTCTCAATCTTTCTAATCAACTTAAGCATTATATTACATTCTTTCAACTTTAAAATACTAGAAGAAAGAGAATCAAATTATTATCCTTCTCAATTTTTTTTTTTCAACCGAGTCTATCACTTTTTTAATCATATATTATGTCTCAGTTTAATTAAAAATAAACTAAAATAGTTGTACTGTTAAGATTTTTTTTTATTGTCTATTATGTAATTTTTAGTATTTAAATTTTTTATTGTCTATTATCACTCCATTTCACTTAAAATAGAGATGCTCTATTTGTGAGTAGAGAGAATCCGATTACATATGGCCCCGCATGTGTGCCCTATTACAAATAAAACATCTCCATATATATATATATATATATATATATATATATATATTAAAGGCTAGAAATGTTCTTATTGAAGGAATTAGACGGTCACTTGGTAATGGAAGGAATTAGATGGTCGCTTATTCTTGTTTCAAATGTTGAGAATACTTTGTGGTGAGAATTAGAGCCCAGTGGATTGTTCTCCCAAAAATTAGTTACAAGATTGGCTAAGGATTTGAGATGTGGAGATAGAATTTAAAATTTATAGTAAAAGAAAACTTATTTCGCTTGGATATAGAAATTATGATGTGCACTTAAAATTAGATCTTTTTTATGGTTAGTTCTTAGAAATAGATTGTCTACGAAAGACTTACTTCGTAAAAGAGGTACCAATATAGATATTTATTATAATCTATGTCCAGATAAGATAGAGACTCAAGACCATTTACTCCTTCAAAGTCAAGGTGCTAAATATGTTTGGGATTTAATTAGGGGGACATGTGAAAGTTTGATAATGGGAGATAATAATATTGTTGAGTGGTTAAAGAAAATACTTGAACTTAAGTGTAAAAATGGAAGAGAAAGAGAAAAAGTGGTTAATATGCTGTGGCAAATTTGGTGCCAAAGAAATAACAAAATTTTTAGAAAAGATAAATTTAATCATTGAAAAACAACCAATATGTTTAAGGATTACTTTATGATGAGGGAATGGATAAACTCCGATTTGTATGCTAGGATGAGAAGTAAACATATGAGATTTGTTAGATGGATTCCACCAATAGGAATGAAAAGTTAAACTTTGATGGATCTAAAAAAAGAAATAATTTATTGAGAAGAGTTGATACTATTCTTTGGAACGAGACGGTTGAAAGTTGTTGGGCATTATCTAATTGGTATAATGGTAATTATTCGGTCCTTAGTTAGAGGCTCTAGTTCTTCGAGAAGGTTTGCTACAAATTGATGTACAGGATAGTAAAAAGTTTGTGATTGAATGAGACTCCAAAACTATTATTGATTACTTGTTAAGAAATGAAAGATGGCCTTGGAAGCTCTATAGTATTTTGAAGGATTGTGTAAATATTATTAAGGAAAAAGATTTTCAAATTAGTTTTAAACATGTGTACAATGAGGCAAACTATGTTGTTGATTAGTTAACAAATAAAGCTCATATGAAAATGCATAATGTTATTTGATTTGACAATTTTCTTGCTATTTTGAAAGGCATTGTATTAGATGGTATTAGAGGGAGAACATTAGAAAAACTGGTGTAAACTCAACCAAAAAAAAAAAAAAAACTGTAAATGCATGGAAAAATTGTTGTTAGCAAATTAATTAAAGTTAATTGGGCTTAAGTTCCTACAAAAGATGCTTTATTATTGTAAAATCTAAAAACTTTTTGTTTTTAAGGTGAAGGACAATTAATTTTCATTATTTAAGATAAGATCCCATTTTAATGCGTTGGCATTAAATAATTTTTATATATGACATTAATACCCTTAACCACATGGAAAACTTTTCTTCCCCATTTTTTTATAAACTCAATTTATTATTCCTAACTCTTGTATGCGGTTGTACCCCTCTCAATCTCTCTCTCTCTCTCTCTCTCCCTTTCAAGTTTCCCTTTTCTCTTCTCCTACTTCGCCTTCCCTGCCAATTGTGACTGTCATGACCGCCGACTACATATCACGGGTATCTAGCTTCCAAAAAAAGATACCATCATCGGTGGTTTTTGCAGACTCCATTAAAAGGATATTCAGTCTCAAAATCTCTTTGGGTTTTTTTTTTTTCTTCCTTAAAGACACCATCGTCTTAGACTTGGCGAACTCTTTGAACATTCTTTGGCAACTGTTTTGATGGAGATCTTGGGGGTTTACGGTAGCAAAAATACAAAAAATTGGGGGAATGGGTTTTGCCGATTTATGGTGGCGATGGTTGCTTCAGTGGTCGGAACGATGGCATGCGATTCGGCCATGTGTTGGCGTGGGCGGAGGCAGAGATGATGACGACGATGCAATCGATGATGATCGATGAACATAGTCGATTCCGATGATTGAAGAAATATGAGGGATTCCAAGGAAATGATGGCATGTTTCTTGTATCCATTGGAAAGGACTTTCAACTGGATACAATTGGTAAGTTATTGACTTGTTGAGATAATAATATTAAGAGATTGGCAGCTTTAGGGAATGGTGGTCAGTGATAAAGAAGGGATGTTTGTAAAATTTCTTTTTTTGGCAATAAGTGGCTCTCTCTTTTATTGGATTGAAAATTTTTAGTCAAATATTGTGAGGTCTAATAGTTTAAATTTTTACACTTTGTGATAGTGTTAAATTTTACACTTTTATAACTAGTGTATTTTTAATTACACATGCTTTAAATGCTTTTTTTTTTTTGACAAATTTTCACACCCCTTAAACTCAGTTTTAAGCATCCAACATGTGACAAAAGTTCAATAAAACTAAATACAATTTGAAAATTTTCTCAATTTGTATGAAACTATAAAATTTTACACTTTCAAAAAACTGTAAAATTTAATGGGTTGAAGTTTTTCACTGTTACATTTTTACCGAGATGAAATATTATAGTTTTGAATCACTTTTTTTTTTCTTCAAAATTTCATATGTAGTATGGACATTATTTGATAAATCTCGATTTCTAGAGTCCTAAATATATAAACTTTATTCAAAATAGATTTATAATTTAAAAATTATTAAATTTTGAAAATCTTGAAAAACTTTTTAAAAAATGTGGACAATTCACGTGTCCTGGAGGTTTTGAAGTGATGAACTATTATAAATTGAAGAATATTGTAATCATGATAGATTTGAAAGACTTGGTGGGTTATTAAGTTTAGATAGAAATGATCTTAATTATTGTTCTTTTCAAAGACTTTTATTCAAACGACCCAATTAATTATCTTATTTCCATTTTTAATCTTTATTTATTTTTTGTTAAATAGTATCATCTTATCATCCGTATGGGTGCATGGGAGTCTCTCTACATTACTCCCACGAGATGGGCATATATGCACGTGTCCACCATCAGGTGTTGATTTTACTCAAATAAATAAAATCTCGTATACATCTGACACACAAATATGCATACAAAATACATATATATATATATATATATACACATGTATAAAAATATATTACCCCCACTAGATGGGCATGTGCACGTCCCCATTATGATGTGATGATTTTATTCTAACAAATAAAACATACGTAGAAATATGTCATACGTCTGAGACAGACAGCTATAACACACACACACATATATTTATATATATTTATTTGAATTGATATAACAAACATTTCTTATATATATATATATATATATATATTTTCTGTTATAATTTTGTTCATGAAACGTACTTTAGTGTAATTTAAAATGTATTTGATCATAGCAAATTTGCTCAAAAATATAGAAACAAAAAGGCAAACGTGTCGTATTTTGATAATTAACTTTGTAATTTGTTTGATACCAACTGTAGCAGTGCAGTGCCTTGGTTTCGCATTTAATGTTCTGGCCTCTGGGGTATGCCCTTTGCAGATGAGAATTTATGCTTTTATAATGGTATTATGTCACATGTAATTTAGCTTATCTTATTTAGTGAGATATAATATATATAATAAAATATAATTAAAAAGGTCATCAAGTCCAGTTCAATCATTAAATTAATAAATCAATTATTTGAAGTCTCATTTAAATACTAAATTTTACATATTTATAATATAATTTAAATAAAAATTTAAGATTAATAAAAACCTAACTTTATAAAAAAAGCTTTATAAAATAGTTCAAAAAAGTTTTAATTTTATTTATACAATTGTTCAATTTTGTAAGAACTCTATTATTAGAATTTATTCGTAAACATATACGTTTCTATTGTTAAAAATACTATAATATATATATATATATATAAAATATTAAAAAATAAAAGACTTTATTTAAAATTATTTATTTTAAGTTTTAAATTATATTGAATTGACCTTGGAAGACACAAAATTACGTAATATACCAAACTTAAAAAAATATCTCGTACTGAAGACGGCATGCAGTGTCATCTGTCAATCTTCCCATTCCACATCAACCGGCAATGAGAAAATTTCTTTTAATTTTTATGCTAGTTAATTTTTTTTTTTCAAAATATATCGTTCTTTATATTATTATTTGTTGAGTCAATTTGAGTCCTGTAGGATTATGCCATTTTTCAATTGCAAACTTAAAATATTTTATAATTACGAGTAAGTATAAAGAAGTGTGTAACTTAAATTAATAATGTCATACATTATACAAAAAATACATGATTTTTGAATTTACAAAGTTTAAAATTGAACTTTAATATTTAAAATCATGAATATCGGTGAAGTTTAATTTTAACTACAAGCTTAAGCTTTTAAATGATTTGGTAGTTTAACACTAAATTCATCCAATTCCAATTGCAATCCCGTCCAAAAGAACTTAAGAAGTCTGTTCAAGTTACTAAAAATTATTTTTTGATTGGCTGCATGAATACTTTTCCAAATGGGATTAGATTTTTGCATGTTTTTAGTATATATATATATATATATATATGATCTTGTTTTGTCTTACGTTAGGAACTCTAACTTCTTAAAGTAAATAATTAATTGAGAAATATTTAGCTTTATAATTTTGCTATATAGTCATATTGTTGATTGCAAAGTCAAGTGGTACTTTCGTTGAAATCTATATACTTAGTATTAGATATGTAGAGATATATAATAGGTTAAGCGCATGACTTGTGATATACCATAAAAGAACAGGCCAATTAACACTTGACACGTGTAACCGCAGTCCGACCTATGCTCAGCCAACATGATTCTCATTCAGTCAATAAGGAAAAATTCAAGCATTCCAGATCATCATACAAGGTCGGAAGTGGCCGAACATATATATATCCAGAACAAGGTCACAGGGTTCAAACCAACACTCCAGAACTCGTCACCGCCTTAACGGATGCCGAGCAGGGAATAAGGAAGCGGTCTTCAACAAGGAAACTACCATCTATGGTTATCTCTATGCAAGGTAGCTGCAATCTCCAGTAATCAAATTCCTATATTCAAGGCATCTATAGTTATTTCTATGGAAGGGCATCTATGGTTATCTCTATACAAGGTAACTGCAATTTCCGGTGATCAAATCCCTATATTCATGGCTTCGAATCCTAATCAACTTAGGAAAGCCACGGCTTATAAATTAAACCCTAAAGGTACGCCTTATTTTCTATGCTCATTCTTTGGTTTTCAATACAGTCTTTTCAATTCTTTTACTTACTTAAGCATCGGAGCGGCTACCGCCGGAGCCAACCCGGTGGTCCTCTGATCATCTTTCTGAGTAGTTCTACAGGTCACGGAGTCCATACTTATTGCGAGCCGAAAAGTGCAGCATCAACTTGTATAAGGAAGAAGTACATTGTGAAAAGTAGTAGATTTACAAATCATGCAAATGTGTTATGCGGAAAACTAATATAGGAATTTAGCAGACTTCCAGATGAGATTTTACGAATAGATTAATAATAATTTATAAAGACGTGACAAATTAGTTATTTGAGAATTAAGTTTGTAAATTTGTGCTATTTATTTTGTTAATTAGTGAATTCTTTTACGGTATATGAGTTTTTTTTTTCTCATAAAGATTTTTCATATAAAATCTTGGTGTCTTCATTCTTTTTATTTTGATTATTTTATTGAAAATGCTTGGTATATTTAAATTTATTGTCTAACAAATTTAATAAGAATTTCGTATATAACAATCAACTTCGTAAGATTAAGTTTAGTGAACATTTTGAAAATATTCATAATTAAGTAAATCTAACTTTATTAGACTTTGATTGATTAAACTAGGATTATTTTTCTACATACTTCTCAAACAGTTTCTCTCCTACGAAAGATAAAGAATAAAATTCATGTACTTAATTCTAAATAATTGAAATAATGCTCTATTAACTTGATTATTATGATAAAATAAAACGTCAATTATACTGATCTTTTTTGAAATTTTTAAAATTACACTAACATCTTTTATTTTACCTGACAATATACATATAACTCTTCACAATCAATTTTTTTTTTAAATGACAAAACTATCCCTTTTTATTTTTTTTGCATTTTCAATTTTGACCAATTTTTTTCTATTTTTTTAAATTAATTTTTTATTTAAAAATAAATTTAAGATAAATAACTTATTTTTATTTTATATAAAAATAAATTTAAGGTTTTATCAATATTTATTTGAAAAATGGCAAAAAATGGTTAAAATTTAAAAAATTGAAAGAAAAAATAACATAAAAGTGGTCATTTTGTCATTTTAAGGAAAAAAAATTGAATGGAGAAGGGCATCTGTATATTGTCAGGTAAAGCAAGAAAGGTTAGTGTAATTGTTCTAAACTTCAGGAAAGATCAATGTAATTTGCCCTAAAATAAATTTTTAAATAAAGTTTTCAAACAATAGAAAAAGTCAATGTTTGATAATTAATAACAAAAAATATAAATTATACTGATCTCCTTTAAGGTTTCTGACAATTACAAAAATCTCTTTTAAAATTTTTAAAATTACACTACATTCTCTTACTTTTACGGACAAACTAAACAAACATCTCTTCCTATCCACTTTTTTTTTTTTCTTTCCAAAATGACAAATATTCATTTCATTTTTTTGGTTTACATTTTTTCAATTTTTACTAAATTTTTCTAACTTTTAATTTTTTTTTATTTCATATAAAAATAAATTTAAAGTAAATTGCTGAGATTTTTATTTTTGATCAAGATGATTGAATCAATATTTATTTGAAAATAGAAAAGTTTAAAAAATGGTCAAAATAAAAAAAATAATAAAATGAGAACTTTTGTTATTTTAAAAAAAACAAACTGAATGAGAGACGTGTAATTGTGAATAAAAATAAGGAAGTGCATTGTAATTTTAAAAATTTTATAAAAAGTCTTTATAATTTTCATAAATATGAGAGGAGGATAGTGTAATTTCCTTTGCCAGAAAAAAAAATGAAATTCATTAAACAGCTTTGTACAAAAACATAATAAATATACGAAGTATTTACTTCGGTACTTACTTAGAATGAATTAAGAACGTTTTTAATACCTCAAAAAGAAAAGAAAAAACACTAAATTGACTTATATTGTACATAAGAAAATTTAAAAGATAATGGAGTAAAAGTGTATTGTACTGGTAAAGAAAAAAGAGATAAAAACGAATAATAAAGTTATATATAGTAAAAAAATTTGGAAAATAATAAGGAAAAAAGTTTTATGGAAATAGGAAAGGTATTAGTAGATAGAAAAGTTAAAAACAAAAAAGGGTAGAAGACATCCCACAAAAGCATACTGAAAACCTTTTGATAGCCAATGCTCCTTTATTTTTGGGAAAAGCTTGATTTTATTGCAGCACAGGTCAAGTCCAAAAATGAACAGGGGATATTCCTATATATGCTTGTCTTATTTTTTAAATAATTCTATAGCGACGGAACCTGGACTACCTTCTTTTTTATTTATTTTTCTCTGTATATATATATATATATATATATATATATATATATATATATATATGAACGGGTCCAAATATCTTTAGCGATCTAATTTTTTTCCTTGTAATCTAATCTTGCCGGGATTGCACTTTCTGAGTGTGAATATAATATTTAGTATTAGGGTGTGTGTGTGTGATTGGGTGAAGCATAAAAGCTTTCCGAGGTTTCTTCAGAAAATTTAATGTAGGATATCAAAGTCTCGTTTCATATATATATATATATATATATATATATATGTATGTGTGTGTGTGTGTGTGTGTCCGATTGCAATATAAATATGAATATGAAAATCTATATTTTGCTTCTTTTTTTTATTTATATATATCTGGTAGTGTATCTGAGTCTGTTGATCATGTCGGTAGAATCGACAACTTATTCTATAGTTGTGACCCTTTTATTGGTGAGAAGTTATTTTGTTTAAGAATAAAAATAAAGGAAATATATGGAGATGAGTATGATAAAAAAATTTTGTTCGCGTTTCATGTCTCATACGTATATAGTTCTCTCATCTTTCATCCCTATACTCAAATAAATAAATAAATGTTATATATCAATTGGCTCATAAATGGTAATTTCATTATTGTGAGAGAATGAGTTATAAGATGAGACAATTAACTTGAAATGTCAATTATTGTTGCATATATAAGGATCATATTAACAAAAAATTATTAAGCGGAATTGTCGTTTCACGTCATTATTTAACATAGAGATACATTTCTCATAATTCCTTTTATTTTTTGTAATCTTCAATAAGAATAATGTTATATGTACTAAAATTTTTAACTAAGACTTGCATAAAATTTGAGACAATGAGAATTACCGTTTTTGATAAATAACTGTTTCCATAGAAGTAGAAAAGTGAAAGATTTTGCAAAGGATAATTACACCACATGAGGTAATGATCCAATCAATCAAATAATGATGCTCTATGCACTTGATCTTTCTTGATGTATTTTTCTTATAATTTCAAATTGCATCAAAAAATCTCTTTTTCTTCGTTGATAATAAATAAATAAATAAATAATGACGTAAAATAATCGTCTCAACGAATAATCTCTCATCTTTTTGAATGGATTAAGATATGATATATAGAGTAATGATTAAGAAATAAAATGTTATATTTTAATATTTTAATTGCTCTCTTAAAAATAAAACATCAATTCATTACAAATATATCTTTCATGCGTTTGTAGGCATTCATGTTAATATATAGTGGTAAAAGTGTTTGCATAATATTTAAGAGCGAAGGGTAGGGTTGTGGGTAGATTAATTAAGTTCACATTGTTTCATTTACCAACAAAAAAAAAATTCTCATTGTTGTTAATAAAAAAGAAAAATCCTCTTGAATCCCTAATTAATGCTTGTAGAACTGTTATTAGGTATGAAAAATTCATAATTTCTTATAGGTCTTGTTTGTTTGACCAAGTTAATATTCTAATTGATCAAAAGTTTTCAAGGAAGGATCCAAAAAATTTGATAAGGAAAGTTACAATGGTTTTTTTTAGCCAGAAAGGTTATTTTCATAGTCCTCACCCTCGTATAAGTGATGCTCACCTGCATGGGTAAGAATTGTGAAAGAAGTTAAAGTAATGAGTTATATTAGATAAATGAAGAATGTTTAAAAATTAATTCTTTGACGGGTCGGCACTATGATTCTAATCGGATCCGGCTCCTCTCCAATCTACTAAAATAGATAAACAATGTTGGACATAAAATTTGAAATAGAGAAATTTTTTCTTCCAATAAATTAACAAAACTTAAATGGTAGAATTTCACTATTTCTTCATTAAAGCAAAGAAAACTCCATTCAAATCTGCATCACAATACTTTACCAAACTGAACTGTTACATAACAATCAAATGCCCCCTTCTGAAATGCAATGAAATTTCATTCTAGTTTCACATTGCTAGTTTTTCTTGCAAATTTTGAAAATAATTTCAAGAAAAAAATAAGAGAAAGTTCTTATTGAGGCAGAGAGAAACTTTTCCTATTTCTTGAACAATTAAATTTGGATCAAAATAATTTATGAAATAGGCAAATAGTGAAATTTCTCAGTTGGATAGACAAACAGACAAATTTAACTATTTCTTGAACAATGAAATTTGGGTCAATTTTTTTAAAAAGAATTTCCAAACTAGAAATAAAGTGATTTCTCAATTAGATAGACAAACAGAGAAAAAAAAAATCTCTATTTCTTGAATAATAAAATTTGGTCCAAAAAAATTGATAAAAAAATCAGAAACGAACAAATAGAGATATTTCTCTGTTTGTCTATAAATGAACTTCTTTGGTTGAGGTGGTGGCTAGTAAGGTGGTTGTCATTGAGTTTAATTTCAAGATTAATGTTCAAGGGCGGAAGTATTAGTAGACTCACCCTAGCCCCCCTCCCCCCCCCCCAAAAAAAAAAAATTCTAGAAAAAATATTTATAAGTATAAAATTTAGCCATTTTCAAGTTAGTCCATCACAAATTTTCTGCCTAGACCAGTTTTTATGCATTGAGTCCCATGAATTTTCCCAATTTTCATTCCAAAATTTTGGTCTTCCCAAAAATTTTCTAGCCTTCCCTAATTTTTTTATGGTTCACCTTTGCCAATGATGGCCAGTAGTTGTTAAGTAATGTGAGAAGGAAAATAGTAGGCTCAGTGTTGTTGATACAGGATATGAACCGGGCGGATTGAATTGTACGTATGGCCAAGAGAAGTTATCAGTTATATGAGGAAGTACTCCAAAATTTTCATTGCTGGATTGTTAGACTCAATTAATTCATATTAATTTGAATCAAGTTATTGCTGGAACAAGGATAAAAGAAACACAAGGAAAAACTAAGAAACAAATCACGTCTTGAAAACCGTGACAAGAAAGACTTTAATTAAAACAAAGCTTTAGGCAGGGCTGCCATTTTCTTCATGCGACAAGAAACTCACAGCCACGGCTTCGCCTGTTTTTCTTGTGGCGCACAGCACACACAACTTGGCACACTCTACCACACGGTTACACACCTATATATATATATATATAAATTATGTAAAGCCTAACCCTAATACAATTAGGATTTCTAATTCTAATTGAATTAAAATACCACTCCCACTAGGACAAGGACTCCTAGTCTCATTAGGATTAAAATAAATCAAATCCTACAACTACCATAACTCAACTTTAAAAATCCTACTAAAATATAACTTGGTTTAATTGGCTCACATTGCCTCCCTTAAACCAAGGTGTTCAAGCTTCACCATGCCAAATAATCTCTTTAACTTCGAAAAGGAATTTGTTTTGAGTGGCTTTATAAAAATATCTGCACAAAATATCCGCAACTTGTTCTTCAGAAGGACAAAACTCAAGCTAGATCTCCTTGTCATTTACCAAGTTACGAATGAAGTGAAACTTGATATCAATGTGCTTGCTTCTCCCATGAAACACTGGATTCTTCGTCAATGCAATGGCTGATTTGCTATCACAAAATATTATTGTAGGACCATCTTGCTTGTGTTGTAGAACACCAAGCACCCGTCGTAACCAAACTGCTTGAGTAGCAGTATTTCCTGCTGCAATGTAATCTGCCTCTGCTGTTGAAAGAGCAACAACCTGCTGCTTTTTAGAAGACCAAGAAAACACACCAGAACCAAGATGGAAGACATATCCTGAAGTATTCTTTCGCATCTCAGTATCACCTGCCTAATCACTATTTATATATCCAACAAGTTTCAAACTGTTAGAAGATGAGTAAAAAATACCATCACTTTGCGTACCTCGAATGTATCCCAAAATCCGTTTAGCAGCTTGCAAATGAGATTGATGTGGAGTCTCCATAAATCTGCTAATCAATCCAACACCAAACACAATATCTGGCTTAGTAGAAGTCAAATATCTCAAGCTTCCTACCAACTTTTAAAGTAGGTTGGATTCACAAGATCACTTATACCATTTCTTACCAAATTCAACTTCCCCTCAACTAGAGTCAAAATTGGATTGGACTTGTCCATCCTGAACCTTTTCAGAATATTACTGGCATACTTTTTCTTCGAAATAAAAATTCCACCATCTGTTTGAACAACTTCAATGCCAAGAAAATAAGACATTAGCCACATATCTGTCATCTCAAAATGAGCTATCATAGCATCCCTGAATTCTGAAATCAACTTTGGATTATTGCTAGTAAATATTAAATCATCAACATATAAGCACACAATAAAAATATCACCATGTGAATTAGACTTGACATATAAAGTATGCTCATAAGGACATCTCTCAAAACCATGCTCACCAAAATAAGAATCAATGCGTGTATACCATGTTCTTGGCGCTTGCTTCAATCCATACAAAGCCTTATTCAATCTAAGGACTTTGTTTTCATGCCCTTTTATCACATAGCCAGCAGGTTGCTCAACATAAACCTCTTCTTCAAGTACACCATTTAAGAAAGTAGATTTAACATCCATTTGAAAAATTCTCCAATTATTTTGAGCGGTAAGAAACAAATATACGAACTGTATCAAGTCTAGCAACAAGAGCAAACACCTCAAAATAATCAATACCTGGCTTTTGTTTGTAACCCTTAGCCACCAATCTCGCTTTAAAGCGATTTACCTCACCATTGGGCTTATACTTTGTCTTGTACCCCCACTTCACACCAATTGGTTTCTTACCACTAGGAAGAGTAGTAAGTTGCTATGTGTTGTTCTTCTCAATTGCATGGATCTCATCATCCATGGCTTTAATCCAATGATCATCATGAGAGGCTTCTTCAAAAGTCACTGGATCACAATCTGCAAATAAAGCAAAATTCACTAAATCTTCATTAGTTGGCTCATTATCACTACCAACAACATAATCCTGTAAGCGAGCAAGCAAGTGGCGTTGACGTTGAGGACGCCTAGAGGACTCTGCATGAGATGATGACACATCTGAAGATGGAGGATCACTAATCTGAGGCTCACTCTGTACTTCAATCTGCGGATCTGCATTATTAAAAATTAAAGGTGGCTGAATTTGATCATTCTGAGACCAATCCCAAACTCCTTGCTCATCAAAAGTCACATCACGACTAATAACCACCTTCTCTGTTATTGGATTATACAACTTGTAGGCTTTTGACAATTGACTGTAGCTAATAAAAATACATTTTTCACCTCTATCATTAAGTTTCTTTCTAAGATGATCTGACACATGAGCATATGCAATGCATCCAAACACCCTTAGGTGTTTAATGACAGGCTTTTGTCCACTCCAAGCTTCCTGCAGGGTTTTGTTAGAAACACTTCTAGTAGGACACATATTCAAAACATAAATAGCACAAGCAACCGCTTCAGCCCAAAATCCTTTAGGCAAATTTTTAAATTTCATTATGCATCTAACCATATCCATAACAGTTCTATTCTTTCTTTCCGCCACTCTGTTTTGTTGTGGAGTATATCTAGCAGTCAACTGATGCCTCTCCAAAAAATCATCATAAACAAGATATTCTGTACTCCTTGTCAGTTCTCAAAGTTTTAACTTGAAATCCACTTCGCTTTTCAACATAAGCCTTGAATTTTTTAAAAGTATCACAAGCATCAGATTTATGTTGCAAAAAATAAACCCATGCTTTCTGCTAAAATCATCAATAAAAGTAATAAAGTACCTACTGCCACCATTAAAAGGTACCTCCACTGAGCACAAATCTGAGTGTATCAACTCCAAAGGCCTCTTGGCTCTCCATGAATTTCCTGTAGGAAACGCATCTCTATGTTTCTTTCCCATAACACAAGTTTCACAAACTCTATTTGGAATATCAATAACAGGTAAACCAGAAACCTAATGTTTTCTAGCAAGAAAATTAAGACTACCAAAATTTACATACCCAAAACGCATATGCCACAACCAACTATCATCATCAATCACAGAACTAAAGCAAGGTAAATTCTCACATTTAATACTCAATGGAAATAAACGATTTGAAGTCATGTTTACCTTTGCTATTAGCCCCATACGATCATCATTGATTGTGCAAACTCCATGGTGGATTTGCATATCATAACCTCTTTCTGAAAGTTGCCCCATACTCAACAAATTTTGTTTCAAACCTGGTACATAAAACACATCTGAAATATACTTGTGAGACCCATTTTTCAATCTGATTGCTATTCTTCCTTTACCCATCACAGGTATCTTTGAATTATTTTCAAATTTTACCTCTGATCGAACGGACTCATTCAAATCAGAAAACATGTCTTTCTCACCACACATGTGATTACTGCAGCCAGTGTCTAAATACCACTTAGTACCATCATCATTATCCACAACGTTACAAGCCAACAACACGGTTTCTACTTCATTATTATCACCAGGATTATTTTCAGCAACATTAGCTTGATGATCTCTATTATTTGGCCTTCTAGATCTGCATTCAGACTTTTTATGCCCAAACTTACCACAATTAAAACATTGAATATTAGATTTATGAGATTGTGGATTAGAATTGTTACCATCCCCTCTTCCTTGGACTGGTCTGTGCTGCCAATTATTATTTTGCCACTGATTGTTGTTTTGCCATTGGTTGCCTCTGCCTCTTCCTCCACCAAATCTGTTTTGCCCATTATTCCCTCTACCTCCTCTATTGTTGTGATTCTGCCCTCTATTCTGATAGCCTTGAAAACGTTGATTAAATCTTCCATTATTCTGAGACTCGCCTTTTTCATTTTTTAAATTTAATTGAGCTTGCAAAGCTTCTTGCACAGAACTTTTTGATCTCTCATTCAAGCGTTGTTCATGAACTGTCAACGAACCTTGTAATTCATCCACTGTCATGGACTCCAAGTTAGCCGACTCTTTAATAGCTGTCATTTTATATTCAAACCGCAGTGTCAAGCTTTGAAGAGTTTTTTCAACAATTTGACGGTCTGTTATTTGTTCACCATTAGTCCTCATCTCATTAACAAGTGCCGCGGTCCGCGAAAAATACTCAAAAATAGTTTTTGATTTTTCCATCTGCAACAACTCAAAATCTCTATGCAATTTTTGTAATCTAGCCTTTTTCACCTTATTAACACCAACATATATTTTTGTAAGAATATTCCATGCTTGTTTCGCAGAACATGAGAAATTTTACTAAGAACAGAAATATCTAAAGCTTGATGAATACAATTTAAAGTTTTGAAGTGTACTTGCCTTGTTGCCTCATCTGCATCTGCTGCAAGCTCTTCCTTAATGAATTTCATCGTCAAACCACTTGAACCAAAAAAAGTCATCATCGTATTCTCCCAAATATAAAAAGGAGATTTCCCTATCAAATTTATATATCATACAAATAATTGAAGTCATTTTCACGAATCAAAAAAAAAAAAAAAAATCAAGCTCTGATACCTATTGTTAGACTCAACTAATTCATATTAATTTGAATCAAGCTATTGCTGGAATAAGGATAAAAGAAACACAAGGAAAAACCAAGAAACAAATCACGTCTTGAAAACCGTGACAAGAAAGGACTTTAATTAAAACAAAGCTTTAGGTAGGGCTGCCATTTTCTTCATGCGGCAGGAAACTCACAGCCACGGCTTCGCCTGCTTTTTTGTGGCGCACAGCACACACAACTTGGCACACTCTACCACACGGCTACACACCTATATATATATATATATATATAAATTATGTAAAGCCTAACCCTAATGCAATTAGAATTTTTAATTTTAATTGAATTAAAATACCACTCTCACTAGGACAAGGACTCCTAGTCTCATTAAGATTAAAATAAATCAAATTCTACTACTACCATAACTTAATTTTAAAAATTCTACTAAAAATATAATTTGATTTAATTAACTCACATGAATATATCGGTAGGAAAGGGATATCCAACCACCTACCCAGTAAACGACATCAAGAGGAATAACATATATGTATACATATTTGAGTTTATATGTAAATTATATTTCAAAACAATCTGACTCCCCTCCCCCCCCTTTTCAAGGCCCTTCTTGAGGTTGATTTAGTGAGTATAAGTTTTCTATTTCTGGCACTATTTCCTATTTTACGTTCAAAACAATCTCACTCCATTAGTCTCCAAGTTATTAGAGAAGTAATGTTGTTAAGGTGTGAGAGAAATGTTTTTGAAGACATCAGCAGCTCAATTGTAAACTAGAAAGAGATATATTGAAGGAAACTCTAATAATAGAGTTTTCGTATTTTTTTATTTAAATAGATAGTAATAAAAGATTATTGAATCGAGTATAATAAAAATAGAGTTAGATTTTTAATAATCTTAAACTTTTAATTCATTATACAATAAGTTTATAAAATTTGCAGTTTTTGTATTCTTGTAGAATTAGAATTTTATTAATATTAAATTTTTAATGTAATTATGATATAAATATACTAAATATGAAATCTTATCTTTTAACAGAGCCTAAAGTGATTATTTTACTGATTTTATTATTCAGCTGCCCTGCTAAGCTTTTTCACTGATCAGGTGGTGGGTAGGCTTTGTCACAAATTCCAACAATAGATTCATAATAAATGTAGCACTTTTATTCGAACTAAAACTCTAAGTCGATTTGGCAAGTTGATTAGTATAAAGGCATAGCTTGTAATTCATTAAAGTGTCAAAAGTTATTCCTGCTCCTTGAACTTGAGCTTCAAGATGTTCACTTTTTTACTATTAAAATAAATATTATTTTGAAGTTTAAATAAATAAATGAGAGTGTGACTAGGAGTTTCTTTCAAAATTTCTTTTTTTTTTAAGTAAAAATTATTATTTTAACAAATAGTGATGAATATAAGAGGATTAGGAGGGCTGTGGGCCTATTGTTCCCTCAAAACTTTTAAAAATTAAATTTTGTATCAGTATTTTTTATAGATATTTTAAAAAAAAAAATTAAGAAAATTATTTTTATATATTTTTATAAAAGATTCTCTTAAAATTTAATTTTACCCCCTCAATGTAGGGTCTAGACCTCCCACAACTCCCAAATGTGATCGATGTAGGCCTACATACATACATACATATATATTTATTTATTGGAAATTATTTTTCACATTCTCATTTGTTTACTTTGATTCTAAAATATTATTTTTTTAATGATTTAAATTGTATTTTTGCTATATATATATATATATATATATATATCCCACACAACAAAGTAGAGACAGCCTATAAAAAATGTGGCCAGTGCAGCCTTTGCATGAATAGCACGTGTCTAGTAATATTTAAACTAGTTCGTTTGCTACGCCTTGAAGCCGAGCCAACTCCGATAGTAGTCTTACTCCAACTACCGGCCATCCAGCTCAGGTGAATCCCCAGGTTTTTTTTCTCAACTGTTGGTCATTAAACTTAAATGGCATTTGAGTTCCGGCCTTCTTAGACATCAGCTGAATATATAGTTCGAAAAATATACATACAAACACGCGCGCGCGCGCGCACACACACACACATATATATAAATCTTGAACGAAATCCAAAATATAGAAAAAAAAAAGTCTTAACACTGTTGTCATATGACCATTGAATCGTTGACCACTTAACAACTACCATCCTCTTCCAAACCAAGACATTTGGCTATAAAAACTCCACCACCTCTGGACTCTCAAACTGCCATAGTCTCTCATTACTACAACCAACACCCTTCCCTTTTGTCCCAAATATAACGCCCTCACCCCTCATTTAAAACCACCCCAACCACCTTTTTATTTCCTCTTAATCCGCACCGCCACCAGCACCGCCACCACTCTAATCCCACTCAGGCCCATTTTTTGTTATCTCTATAACCTCTAAATGGGCAGCCTTGATTCAAACTACGGCACTGAATCTCCGGCATCTGTTGGCCAATTTAAGCCACTTGACCCAGAAGAATTCCGAAAACAAGCCCATTGTATAGTTGATTTCATTGCTGATTACTATAAAAACATTGAGAGCTACCCGGTTCTCAGCCAAGTTGAACCGGGCTATCTCCATTCCCGCCTACCCAAAACCGCACCCTATCGCCCGGAATCATTCGAGAGCATTCTAAAAGATGTGCAGAATGATATTGTTCCTGGCATGACCCATTGGTTGAGCCCTAACTTCTTTGCATACTTTCCGTCCACCGTGAGCTCCGCCGCGTTCGTCGGAGAAATGCTGTGCACTTGCTTCAACTCCGTCGGGTTCAACTGGCTGGCCTCTCCGGCAGCCACCGAGCTCGAGATGGTGGTCATGGACTGGCTGGCCAACATGCTTAAGCTTCCCAAGTCCTTCATGTTTTCCGGCACTGGTGGTGGTGTTATTCAAGGGACTTCCAGTGAGGCAATCCTCTGCACCCTCATTGCAGCGAGAGATCGTGCACTTGAGATCATAGGCATTAAAAATGTTAACAAGCTTGTTGTCTACGGCTCTGATCAGACTCATTCTACGTACGCAAAGGCTTGCAAGTTGGCTGGCATATTCCCATGCAACATACGCTCAATCCCGACGACAGCAGATGCAAATTTCTCTATGTCAGCTGTACTCCTCCGTAAGGAGATTGAAAGCTGACGTGGCGGCTGGGTTGGTCCCACTTTACCTTTGTGGAACGGTGGGGACAACGTCAACCACAGCTATTGATCCTTTGACAAGTCTTGCTGACGTGGCAAATGATTATGGAGTATGGTTCCACGTGGACGCTGCTTACGCGGGAAGTGCATGTATATGTCCAGAATTTCGGCACTATTTGGACGGGATCGAGCGAGCTGACTCACTGAGTCTAAGTCCACACAAGTGGCTTCTCAGTTACTTGGACTGTTGCTGCTTGTGGGTCAAGAGCCCAAGCTTGTTAGTCAAGGCACTGAGTACCGATCCGGAGTATTTGAAAAACCAACCCAGTGAGTCCAAATCGGTGGTGGACTTCAAGGATTGGCAAGTGGGTACAGGTCGACGGTTCAAAGCGCTCCGCCTATGGTTCGTGATGCGTAGCTACGGTGTTGCAAACCTCCAGAGCCACATCCGGACCGATGTTCAGATGGCTAAGATGTTCGAAGGGTTCGTGAAGTCCGACACTCGTTTCGAGATCCTCGTGCCCCGAGTCTTCTCGTTGGTTTGCTTCCGGTTGAACACATTTTCTAGCTCGGACCCGTCTGACACCGAGACGTTGAATCGAAAGCTACTCGAGTGGGTAAACTCAACAGGCCGAGTTTACATGACGCACACGAAAGTCGGTGGGGTATACATGCTAAGGTTCGCGGTGGGGGCCACACTCACGGAGGAACGCCACGTAAGTGCCGCTTGGAAGCTGATTAAGGAGGGAGCTGATGTTCTCCTCAAGGGGACTGATTCTATCGTCTGATTTGTGAAGACTGGGAATTCCTGTGAGTGACTTTGATATCGTGTGATTGTTTTCCAATGGTCCAAGAAAGTCGAAGTTGTCTTATAATTTGTAACTGCGTCAATTTTTTTTTTTTTCCTCTCTTGAGAAGTCTTGATTGGTATAATAAGATGTTGTGTGGCCATGCCAACAGTAGGTCCTGTTTCTCATCCTACCCTATCTTTTCTTCTTTCTTTTTTTTTTTTTTTTTCCCATGTATTTATCTATTTTTGTTAAATGAAACACGCTTTGTTATTTTCAAGTTTTTCTTTTTCATATAAAGTTTAGGAGAAATTAGGTTTCCAATGAATGATTGGGAATGGTGAATAAGTTTGCAAAATATGAACTATATAAAATTACAATCATTCATCCTTTTGAAGAAAATTACAAGGGGTTATAAAAATGATTTTTTTTATTACTAACCAAATTATTTTTAGAACAGTCATGAATTCAAACATTTTGAATTATTTTTTTTTGTATTTTAAAACAAGTGAGTTTAATCGAATATTAATAGCTTGTAAGTGATTGTAAATTTAAAGTTTATATAATCATACAAACAAACCGTTAAAATTTTTCATCACAATTATTAAAAGATTTAAATAATAATAATTATTTTTCAAAATATCATTTTCTACTATTGCTTGCATATAGCAAAGGATATAAGTAATATATATATATATGCTTATATTATAGTTACTATATTATTCTCAATTTCTATAATTTTCATTGTTCAAGAAAAATTATAATCTTTCAGAACTGTCCACCTTGAGGTAGAGCATTGTTTTAAGAAACCCAATGAAATCCATTAAGACTAACACTAAATATATGAAATTTTAAGAGTTCCATACAGTACTCTGACTTCCTCTGGCTACGGGCCGGTCGGCGACATACTTTTGTTCAATATATATAAAATAAAAGATAAAAAATAAAATAAATAATTAGAATAACTTATACATAATTTTTAATAAATACTCAATTTAATAATATATTAAATATATTTTTAATAATTAATTTTTTAGAGCATATTCTCTAAGTGGGATTGAGCAAGGGTGGCATCCACCAGTAAAAAGAGTCGTAGACGGTGGACCTGTTGGTAACGATGAATCGGCAATAATGGGATAAAGGAGGTCCACATATCGGGATGATGGTGACTTACCTAGTGCATGGAAATCTGTCAACATGGGGGTGCGTGCCACTTCAGCCACTCATTAATTTATCGACCCACGTTTGTCACATGCTGCTTTTTCTCTCATTTAAATAGTGAAGCATTTTTTTTTATCAGTTTGTAAATTTTGTTAAAGCAAAATTTTTTGATTTATGCATTTTTTTTTTAAAACATTATTGAACGAGATGTCATATGATCGTAAGGATGCATCATTTTAATAGTATAATTAATATTTTTAATTAATAATTAATAAATTTTTAAAGAATTAATTTATTTTTATAATAAATAATTAATAATTTTATTATTTAATAATTAATATTTATTAAAAAAATTATTTGTAATATTAATTATTAGAGATAGTGAATAGTTATACATATATTTATTTATGATATGTCTTGATAATTATATTACTAAATTCTATTTTTACGTAGTTAAAATAATTATAAGTTAAGAAAATTATGACTTGAATAAATTTAGAAAACATAATTTTTTTGATTCAAAAGTATATTAAAAATTTTTATATGTCTTAATTTGAATATTATATGTATTTTTTATGAAATATTAAAATATTATTAAAAAATTACATATATAGTTTTTTTTTGTGTCGAAATTTAAATATATGTTTGAATTAATAAAATATGTAAAAACTTAATAATTAATAAATTTGTTATTTCAATATCTATTAATTATAAAAAAATTAAATCACAATATACACCGTAAAAATTTATTAAAAAAATACAGGCTAGACTAAATAGCGAAAGCCGCCGATTCAAGGGCACATGTGAATTCTACGTATCATATATAATTATATCAACCCACCGATTTAAATGGTTGAATTAAAAAAAGCTAAACCTTATATTTATTGGATTTAATTTGATTATTATACCAACTTTGCTCAAAAATCGAAAAGAACACGTTAACCCCACCAATTCATTTAAAAACCGATCAAATCAGACGTGTATAAAGAATCAGGACGATTTTCCAATTTAGGGGAGAAGACAAAAATGTAGGTGTAAGTAACCTTTTAAAAACGTGTCTGTTAGATTCTTACAAAAGGTATCATCCAAACAGAACCTTACACATAAGCATGTTTTTTAAAGAACTGACAGCAGTGTCACATTACTGAAAAGCATTTTTTTTCCCACTTTGTAAGCTATGTTAAAGCACAAAATGAATAAGTATATTTTTAAAAAAAAAAATCTTGAATAAGACTAGACATATTACTGTGATGATATGCTTTTTGATATACTGATTGTTATACGGGTTAGAGTTTATGATTTATTTTTTTTAATAAGGTCATAATACATATAATAAAATATTATTAAAAAAAATACACTATCACATTATAGTCTAAACCTATTAAAAGATATCTCAATTTCAAAGCCAAAATGTGAATTCTATTACTAATGTATGTGTTTTGAGGCAAAATGACTATGAGTTATGTTTACTTCAATTTGTTTTCACTGTATTTAAAACATTTTGAGAGGCTTATTAATCATTTAATTAATAATAAGTTATTTGGGAATAAAATTTCAAACCTTATTTATTGGCAACAACTTTTTTATTAAGTGTTGTTTGAGTTAACCCAATAAGTTTATCTTTTTCGATTAAGTTGGTCGAGCCTATTTTGAATGCTCGTATTTAATAGTTATTAAACACTTTTTAATATTTTATTTAAATTTTTAACTATTTAACTAAAACAACCTTTTTTTACAACTGCTTAACTCAAATAATAATTTTTTCACAATTCAACCTAAAATGATCTCATTTAATAGTTATTAAACATTTTTTAACAACTCATCTAAATTTTCAATTATTTAACTCAAATAATATTTTTTCAGAATTACTTAATTCAAACAGTTACTTAACTAAAATAATATTTTTTTTCACAATTCAACAAAATGAAACTTTTAACTCTACTATTATTGTCTGAATAGGTTTAGCCAACCGAACTCAAATATTAAACAAGTTCGAGTCAAATTTATTCATAACTCTTAACATAAGTATCATAATCAAAACAATCAGCATGTTAAATCTGTTGAATTAGAAACAAAATCTAAAGCCGATTTGATTTGATTCGACTATTATACCAACTTAGCTCAAAAATCAAAAAGAACATGTAAACACAATCAATTAAATTAAAAACCACTCAAATCAGACATCTATAAAAAAAAAAAAAAATTGGGGTGAATTTTTTTTGGAATCAGAGAGAAGACAAGAATAAAAGTGTAAACATCTATGCAGCAAACAATATAATAAAAGTTTTCACAACCGTTAAAAACGTGTGTATTAGATTAATACAAATTAAAGTTATAATTCAAACAAGAATCTGCATAAAAGGTAGAAAACAAACTCAGATCTTAATGCATTGAAATTTAGAAGTACAGATTGCAGATTTCAAAACATTATCTTCAATTCCCAGCTGTTTCCTTTGATTCGTTTTCAAACACTCTACAGTCTTCGCGTCTCATATCAAAGAGCCAATGCAATCTGTACACACAGACCAGATACAACCTCTAAATTTCACCTACCCAAATTAAAATAATTGTATTATTTAATAAAAAAGTAACAATTTAGATAATCTTTTTAAAATCGGTGTATAACAGCTCTTCAAATGGCTAAAAGATGCGATATTTAGCACTGAGTAAAGGTCTTTGTATCTTAAAAAAAACGTCACATGTATATTCATGGTTGCAAATAATGTAGATCGGGAGCTGAAAGAATGAATATACAAACACGACAATTAATTTTTTTTATCAGCAAAGAAAAACTCTGTTGATATAAAAAGAGATTACAAGAATTCACCAAGATACATTAATAAAGAAGAAAAAGACAAACACAACAAATGTTAATACCTGCATTAGGTAACAATCAATCTAAAAAAAAAGAATAAATTTTTTATAATTTGAAATTACATTAATGTTGCTAAAAAATTTAACCATATAAAGATCTATTATATTATATATATATATATATATATATATATATATGATTAAACTACTACTATTTTAACTAAAAAATTACGATTCATATTTTTATCTTTATCTTAATCTTAATAAAATAAAGAGTCTTATTTTAAATAAATAATTATAAAAATAACTTATTTTATATAATTTCAAACTTGAAAAATTAAAAATTTTACAATAATTTTAATCAATATTCTTATTTTTGAGGATAACATGTCTGCCTTACATCAGTAAATTTAATATAATCGTTTATCATATTTTTAGTGGATTTGGGATAGCTGTGCTACTTGTATAGTTTCTCACAACACACACATATACATACCATGTCCTGTTAGGGTTAGGCATATTCTTGTAATATTCTTGTTTTTTCTTCTAGAGTTTCCATGTACCGTTCCTTGACTCTCCGTCCTTTGTATAGAGCCAAAAGTTCTGCAATTCAGATAGAGGGTACTTTTTTTTTTTTTAATTTTATTAAACAAAGGCAAGATTGAAGAGAAACCGAGGAATAAGAAAACGAGGTAACACAAGACAGGGAAATAGACAACTGTTGACAGAGGGCCTTTAGGCAATTAAGATATGGTTTTTTATGGAATCCTATGTACATGATACATACATATATATATATATATATATATATAAATAATCAACTATCTTAAATTTCATATTTTGTCAAGAAAAAAAAAATCTTTCGATGAGAACTGCGTGAAGCGGTAACCCTACAAAGTCAAAAATTAGGATGAACAGGAGATTTGAGTTTTTACCAGTAGCAAAGGTAACCGACACATGCAAACTGCATGTTTGTGTTAATGTGTAATTAATTTACAGGCACATGAATGTATGTAAACTATTATTAGCTGTACACTGCAGTATCACAACACACACACACACACCAATGAAGACTAGCAGCCTCTGTCTGTGTATATATACATACTATATATATATATACACACACAGATATATATGTTGTTGAGTCAAAATTAAACTAGTGTTAGTTCTAAATTAAAAGAATTACAATGAAATAAAATTACAGAATAACTTAAATTCATGCATATAAAATAAAGCAATTAAATCAACATGTGTAAATGACAGAAAAATAAATTTGGAGTGAGCTGGCCTGTGAGGCGTGTAATCACTGCCCTAAACCTGTTGTGTCTCCCTACGTGAAGGTTCCAATAGTCACAGACAGCTCCAAGATACAACCCAGGCCTTGCTCACAGCTAATCTCCTCAGAGTTCACGCCCACTGAGAGAAGGATGAACCGTCTAGAATCAAAGTTGCTCACACAAAGATAATATGAAAAATACGTAAAGGTTGGATAGAAGAGATTGGATTAAAAAGATTAAGAACTCAAATAACCCTTTATTTATAGGCATTCTGTGTATCTTCCACCAACAAAATATCCCAAAAAATCATTCACAAGTGGCAGAAAATCAGCAATAAAATTATTAAAAAGTCAACAACCAACATATCATAAAATCAGCAACCAAAATAAAAAATCAAGAAGAAGTTAAAACTAATTTTGAAACTTTCAAAGATATAAAAAATATAACAATCCCCCACAAGTTTCAAAATTTATAAAACTCAAAAAACATATATATAATTTATACACACACACACATATATATATATATATATGTATAGGAAAGTTTGGGCAACTATTATACTGTGTAATAAGTGTAGGTATTTTCCAAACTTGAACCTCACTTACTGTTGACAGTCTCTTTCTGAAGGATCATAGTGAACTAAGTCTTAAACTAGATCCTTTGAATCAGAGTTCAACAAGTCACACACACAGTACTGATATTAGACATGGTTCGCGGGTTAGTGCTATTAAAGGCCATGCACTTGATCTTGATTTTCATGAGAGTTTCTAGATAGTAGCTCAATTCTCATAGTCGTGGCCTCACGACAGCTCTCACTTAGGTGAGTTCCTCCAAGGGTACATGTAACCTGTATCTCGCAAGAGTGTTCATGCCTTAGGCTCATTTAGGGTAAACCCTTCCTAAATGTCACATAACATAGCATACTGCCATAGGGATGAGCAGGAGCATTTTTATTAAGCGGCTCATTCTTTAAAGTGCTAGATATATAAGTCACGCAATATGAATTGTTACTACCCATTGAACCTCCTTCATGGGGTCTCCAATCACATAGGTTGGGTTACTTTCCTAAGTGACTTCTTTGTGAGCTTAGGCCCATCCCCCTCGACGAATCTAGGATTACACTCCTAGTTAAACCCCTCGGGTCAATTGTTGATCAACAAATATTTATTTTGTTTAATTTATCGGGACAATAATTATATGGATCCATCAAGTAAATATGATCCCTTTCTCATACAGGCTCATCATGTAAATATGTCAATTTATTTTAATCGAGGACAATATGGACCTATTTAAATGAAATTGGTCCATAGTTTTTCTTTACAATTGATTAATAACTATAGTCTAATAGGCTACATTAAAGTATTTTGGAATCATCAAATAAATTTCGTCCAACATCCAGCTAGCAAAACTATTCATACTAGCAGCCAATAGCCTTATAACTAGGAATCACACCTCATGTGACCAGTAACCATGTACTAGGAATTATATGCTTAATAGTGGTCAGTATTCTTATTAATACGAAGAACTACTCATATGGCTAGTAGTCCTGCATTTACTAGGAACCACTATTGTAAATTATTTGAGAATATTTTAATAGATATTTTTTCACACTATTTAATGATTCATATCTTAATTTCATTGTAGTCAATAATCTCTTAACTATAAGGAACCACAAATATAAGTTGTATCCAATAGTCTATTAGCTACTAGGAACTACTTTAATTTAATATAAATATGGCTCGTAATCTTCAATTTATTAGGAACCACTATTTTAAAATTTTTAATTTTATTTTTAATACATTTTCACTCTCTCATAAAAATTATGTATAGATTTTCTTTTTATAGTTTCCCAAAACTTGTATTACTCAAAAATAATAATCACATCAATTATTTTCCTTCAAATATTTATTCAAAATCATATATTACTTTCAAGTATTTAAATATTTCTCAAGCTATTATTTTAAGATCACATAATATTTAATTTACTTATATATCTTACATTCTTGTTCTTTAGCCACAAGTATTTTAAGTTTCTCTACATAAGTTTTAATGTCTGTGTATGCTATTTAATTCTATGTTGAACAAAAAAAAACTCTACCAAATGATTTTAAATTTATGCCTTTCTTGTCAAAATATTCTCATGGTGAATTTTTAAATTGACAAGTTAAGCTTGAAAAAATAAAGATAGTACTTTGGTTGCATACACAGTATTAGACAAGTAAATTATTCCCACCGTCATTATTATTATTTTTAAATATATATAAATATATAAAAAATTTTAAATAGATATAGGTGTTGGGATTGCACCATATGAGCCGTTCATACCTAGTTTACATATGATTATTACTTGTAGAGGAGTGACTAATAGTATATCTATGAAAGTATGAACTAAAGATAATTTCACACCTTTTGTCCTAATTTTTAAACTAATCACAGTGATCATGCTTATATTACACAACATAGATTCTCACCCATTCAATTTTCTTTATATGATTTTTGTTCTTAATAAAACTCAAAAACAAGGAAGTGTTGAATCATAAAAATTTTGTAACCCTTGTTATGATCTACCCTCGTAGAACTTATCTCATATTCAATCATTAAGCTCAACATGCAAGCTCCTATATGTTTAATAATGTTCGTGTATTAATAGATATTTATTAGGGAACACAAAGTATCTAACTGAATTAATTACTTAAAAAGCTAAATCCAATTAGTTAATAATAGTAAAATAAATTTCACTTTCCCAAATTCCATTAATTAAGAATATCTCAACAACTCCTACAAAAGAGAAAAAATATGTGTTTGACTTGTAAATAATAACAACTTAATCCCACAATTTAATATTTTATTAGGATTTGTTACTATTTTTAGAAGCTATTTTGTAGGAGTAAATTATGTATGTAATTCATTGAGTGTTCTCCTAATTATCAGGGATTTTATAAAATAGATACATATTATAATATTTTGGTATCCCACCTCTTATCAAAACTGTTATCATTTTTTTATATTATATTATATTATTTTATATAGCAAAATTAAGTTATTAGATATAATGTGATAAATTTGAATGGTTAATAGAAAGATATATCAAATCTATACATCAAATATAATTATACATGCATGTATATAATTATACATTTCATTTAAATAACGTGGGCTGCCAATTTCATTTTGTTAATGTTTTTTACAAAATACTCTCACCTCTTATAATCGCGAAGTATCGTTTCCTATATATATATATATATATATATATATATATAAATTGAAAACAAATAATAATAATGTTATTATTATTATTATTTATTTTTATTTTTTAATAGTAAATAAATAAATGTGAGTGAATCGCTAAGAAAAGAACGCTAACCAGCAAGTTTTGATAAAACGTGTTAACATACAATTAGTATAATCCTGGAAGTAGATTCCTTATTATTAAATTCTCTTTCAAACTCTGGGTTTTTTTTTTTTTGAAATATACATATTGAACCAACACCCATACATCATGAATAGGGTATTGATTAACTCACAAATGGAAAACAACGACTTTCCTTAGCAATTAATTTACTATGACTGCAATTTTAATTTATTTTTATTTTTATTTATTTATATATATATATGTATATATGTATTGATGAATATATATATATATATGTAACGATTTATATATGTATCTATATATATATATATTGTTGTATTTGATAAACCATTACAACACTATTAATACTATTAATCTTTAGTCTTACACTGTTGTATTTGATTACAACAATGTACTAATCAAATAGATTTTATTTTAAACCAATGTCCACAATGTACAACAATTAAATGTCAAATCAAAGACTATTAAATGTGATGAAACAATGAACCTGGCTATCACTAGGTCAACCGCTCATCAGCATAAATCCAATTAGTTATGATGGGAAGAAGCCATGACCCAAGTTCTACTATCACTTTATGAAAGTGCAGCTAAAGAACTAACGCACAAGGGTCATAGACTAAATTCCAGAAACAGTTCTTATGATAACTCTGACATATGTGCACGAGTTATCTATATATACATATATATATATATATGTAAATAATATATGCACGATTCTACTTGTAGATATTATGTAAACATGAATTAGTATTTTAATTAATTTGTAATTCTTTTATAAAACAAACAACAGCTTTAGATTGTTGATTCAAAATTAAACTACTGTATTCAAGAATTCTAAATTAAAAGAATTACAATAGAGTAAAATTACAGAATAACTTAAATTCATGCATATAAAATAAAGCAATAAAATCAACATGCGTAAATGACAGAAAAATAAGTTTGGAGTGAGCTGGCCTGTGAGGCGTGTAATCACTGCCCTAAAGTTGTTGTGCCTCCCTACGTGAAGGTTCCAATGGTCACAGACAGCTCCAAGATACAACACAGGCTTTGCTCACAGCTAATCTCCTCAGAGTTCACGCTCACTGGGAGAAGGATGAATCGTCTATAATCAAAGTTGCCCACACAAAGATAATATGAAAAATACGTAAAGGTTGGATGGAAGAGATTAGATTAAAGAGATTAAGAACTCTTGTTGTTGTTTTGTGGAAAAAAATACTTAAACCTCTATTTATAGGCATTCTGTGTATCTTCCACCAACAAAATATCCCAAAAAATCATCCACAAGTGGCAGAAAATCAGCAATAAAATTATTAAAAAGTCAACAACCAACATATCATAAAATCAACAACCAAAATAAAAAATCAAGAAGAAGTTAAAATTAATTTTGAAAACTTTCAAAGATATAAAAATATAACATATGTGTACCATGCACCCATAATATATAGCACAAGTAGTTACTAAGCAACCATCAAACAAACAAATGAAGATACAACCAAGAACAATTACAGCTACTTAGCCTACTTTACAAAGGCTAGCTTTGTGCTCCTCTATGTAGCATATCTAACAAGTTCAAGAAAAATTATCTAAATGATCCTAATTTTTACAAAAACAAGAAATAATACAAAAAAAAAAAGAAAAGAAAAGAAAAATTATCTTAAATGAAAAACAATACTAAGAATTGGACATGAGTCTTTTGGATCAATTGCAATGACATTGGCCCAAATCATAAAGTTATCGATAAATTGGACTTTTGGCAATCTAATTATTCTAAAAAACAATTCAACTTTAGGCTGGGCTCTTTTTTTTTTTTTTTTAACTTTATCTTTGTACATTGTTCTGTCAATTAAATTTTTCAAAGTTCAGGATTAGAAGGCTCTTATGGGCTTGTAAAGTAATGATGGATGACTATAGAATACATCTTTGGTTTGGATTGTTAGATTTCTTAAGATTGAGAATGGAGAAACTCTTATAAACTTATAAAATAATGATTGTACAATATATTTTTCGTTGAAAAAAAAATTATTCTACATCATAATCGCCGCTCAATGTTTCACACTCTTGTACCTTCCTTTAATCAAAATGATTCCTTAATATGAGAATTCACAGGATTACAAACCCAGTTATTTAGTATAATTAATCTTGTATTAAAGGTTATTACCTAATATTCTTCAAAAATTCATATTGATTACCTGAAATTAGGGAGATTGTTAGGTTAAAGGTGAAAGCTATTATGAATGGGATGGCCAAAATGCTGGAATTAGTCCCTTAGGCATGATTTGTTGATGCATTCAAGCTGTTTTTTATAGCTTACTGGATTCATATTCTGGAGACAGCGTGCTCATGTTAGGCACGGTATCAATGATGTGCTGCAGGGCACCGTCGCTGCAACTGGCGGCTCATCTGAGGTTGTCATGGTGGTGGTGACTGGTGAGTTGAGAAGATGGGTTGTCAATAAGAGCCATGACAAGGTGGTTGTAACAGCTGAGTTTAGATATAGTTGCATATGGCAGGGGATCTTTTCATTTCTCAAATTTTTTTTTTTTTTTTTGTCTCAAGCACCTGAAACTACAAATTTTTTTCACCTACAAATCACATTCTTCTATGTTTTATTTTTCAATTTTAATGAAGGACAAATAAACGGTAAAAGAAATCAAAGTATTCGAATTCAACTCATGTCTTGATTAAAGGTTCTTTGAGATGGACTCTTGAAATAAGCAAACCAGGTGCAAATATATTTTAAAATTCGATTTGATAAAGTAAAAAAATACTCTGATCCTATATTAAAAAATACTCTGATGTTATATAAAAATTAAAGTTATTCGAATTCAGCTCTTATTAATTCAATTAGAATTTCATTCAAGATTGACTCTAGGTATAAACAAGTCAAATTTGAACACAATTTAAAACTCGTTAGTTTTCGTGAATCCAGTTTGAACAATCCACTATTTGGCTCAGATCGTTTACTGCCCCTATTGACAAGGATATCCACAATGCTGGGAGTTTTAAGTCCAAAGCTACCCTCAAGAAGGGCACCTTGTTTTTGATAGGAAGAACCCACGCATCTTTAAGTCAACAGTGGACAAGCATAAACAGCAAAGGAAAAGAGAAAATTGATGTGGTTAATAAGATACAAATGATTGTATAGCAGAAAATGTCAAAAGGGTGGTCACTGCCAAGTTCAAATGAGGTGCTCCTTACATCTTGTAAGCTTCATTTTACACATTATGATACAGGATGATGCTCAATGATTCAAAACAAACAGAGCCACTTCAACTTTATAAGGAGTTGGGGAGGATGAATTGAGAAGAGGTTTTACGCCCACCATGGATTTTCACCAGTTCTGAAATCTGTTTCAACCCATGGAACAAACACTACCTTCCCATCATCAATATCAGCGTGAGCCAGGGCCAAGGACTGTTCCAGCAAGTAAAATGAAAAACTCAGTTATGAATAAGAAGGGGAGAAAGGGAAAAAAAGAAAAGAAACAGAAAAAAGAAAAGAAAAGGGAGAAGCTCGACTTTTATGCTCTCTTATTGCCACAAAATCCTAGAAAAGAAAAGAAGTAGAATTTACAGCAGTAAGCTTCCAAGTATATATTTTCCCCCCCAACTATTCATTTCAGGAAAGAATGAATCTTGGTGGCCTATTCTTTTAGTCTTCTAACAAAATGTGAAGGCAAAATTATTGTGCTTGGGCACGTAACTTCTATGAGCTACTTCCCTTTCCAACCCCCTGGCCCTCTTCAACTTCTCCCATAAAGAATGCATACATGATCGTTTAAGAAATTACTTCAACAGCTATTTACAGTAAGAAATCACTTCAACAGTAATATCTAAACAATTTGCAGTATTAAATGCAGCGGCCACTAGCAGCAACTTGTTGCTGTTGTTACTTTCAAATGCACCTTTGGTCAATTTATCTCATCCAGAAGAAATAATTTAACATAAAAACTGGTAATGTTTTCGTTTTGCTTACCAGAGGAGCAGGTCCTCTAACAACTGTTCCTTGATTGTTGTATTGGGATCCATGGCAGGGGCAGATAAACTTGTTCTCAGCTTTATTCCATGGGACAACACAACCAAGGTGGGTGCAGACAGCATTGATTCCATATGTTGCAAGAGTTTTGTCGTTCTCCACGACAAGGTAGGTTGGGTCCCCCTGAAATAAATTAATGAATCCAAATTAAATTCCCAAACTATTAAGTTGCTTCAATCCTTCAATAAGATTCCTTATGCTCCATTTGGATGAATGAATCCCTTCATTTTAGCTCCATTTGGATGAATGAATGGACTACAATGAAGGGAATTGG
This sequence comes from Nyssa sinensis, assembly GCA_008638375.1. NCBI lineage: Eukaryota > Viridiplantae > Streptophyta > Magnoliopsida > Cornales > Nyssaceae > Nyssa > Nyssa sinensis. Next base: position 49,243,764 of record CM018046.1, read on the forward strand.
GGTTCAATTAACAAATATATAAAATGTTAGTTATTTGGAGTTGGATTGAGAGACCTACGGAGGACTATATTAGAGGACATAAATGTAAGGGAGATATATTTTATCATAATCTTTCTTGGAATGGAATTCAAATAACTACCTTCACTCTGTTATTTAAATCCACACATGTAAGCCTCTCAAGTTTGTCCATCCATCTTATTGAAATATAAGTTTTAACAATTTTCAAATTTAGATTTATGCGACACCCTTAGGTCATTAAGACCAAATCCATACACTTTAAATCCATTTATCCAAATGAAGCCTTAAGGATGTTTGAACATTACATGAAAATAATTAAATAAAGAGAAATATTGTGTTATTCCAATTACTGTTACCATATTTAGCAATGACTGCATTTCCTACAATGGTCCCACGCACCATTTCATTGAAACTATTACTGAAACAAAATTGCAAAATTACCTGCAAAAGCAAGTTTTTACTAGGGAACACACTAATAAAATTCATTTAAATCTTCTGTCCTACCAGGACAATGAAAAGCATCACTTCCTATACTGTAGATCAATGATCCGACCACCTTTTTTCTTTTTCATATAAATGCATATAAATTTCCACCAAGAAACAATTTTTTTTTCCATGAAATCAAATGACGAAATGTGCCCTTAGTAATCGAAAGTTAATTTCATCAAAATGTAGCATCTTAGGAACTTTTGGGACAGATAATTTGAAAAAACAAAAAACAGATCAGCAAAACCATCTCTTTCAGCAAGTTTGCAAATTTTTTTTTGATACAACAATGGAGGAGGGGAGAATCAAATCCATACCAATTGTGTGGGGAGTGGGTACTTGCACCACTTGTATAGGACCACAGTCCTCAAGTTTGCAATTTCAATAGTGAGAAATCCATGGAAGTTACTAGTACCTTCAATCCTTGTGTGAGGGTTCGGTCCCCAGGTCCATGGGTCTTCAGCCATTCAGTTGCAATGATATCATTTCCTATGGCATCCTTGGCAATAGTACCACCACCAGAGCCTCCCGACCTGTTCTTGTTTTGCAATTTAGAAGACAAAATTATAAGTTGAATGCCAATACAACAAATAGCATCTCGGTGATCAACTGCCAACGACCAATTGTATAAAAGAAGGAAGAGAGATGGAGTGGTTAGTGAAATTCTAGATCTTGTCAGCAAAAGATTAAATTAAAAATGTAATTTAGCATTTAGACAAAAGAGTTTAGCTGAACCAATAGGAGAAAGTCTATTTAGTGATACCGAACAGTAAAAACGTGCATAACTTCATTACCTTGTTAATGAGACAATGCCATTTTTGACACTAAATCATCTCCCTGATTGCTAGAAGATGTACTAGTTAACAGACCAAAATTACGCATAGCAGGTGTCAGGATGCTGCTGGAAACTTCAAATACATATTTAGTTATAACTAATAATGTTTATTAGTTTCTGCTGTTGCATAACATTTGATCAGCCAAATTCACACAAAACCCTTCTTGAAGAAGGAAAGTTTATGTTCACCCATTTGGGTAGTGCTATGCTAGGCCTGCTTTTAGACATTCTGATTTACGTAGGGTGATACTTCTAACTAAATCATTCTCCCAGTGTCTTTTTGAACTACCTCAAGCCACATCTCTCTTCTCATTTTCACCTCGTCCTTGCATTGTCATCAAGCTCAAGGTCTTCAGCCATGTTACTCTCCGAGTTACTAGTGACAGGTTGCACATAAAGAAATTGAAATTAAAAAAAAAAAAAACTTTTTATCCCTGATTTTTGTTACCTCAACTTCTCAATAATGCATTCATTTTTTTTCTTCTTAATTCTAGCATATCTTAGCCTTCTTTATCAAATAGTACCACGCCCATTGTTGTTGCATTTTTGCATCTAAAAAATAATGTATACATACAAACAGCCTAATGTTACATATGGACAATTGAATTTTAAATGAAAGGATTTGGGGGTTAAATTCATAAAACATATATTTGATTTGTTATTGTAATTGGATTAAAGACCCAAGAAAATGTTAGATTAGAGTTAAGGGAGATGTATTTTATTCAGATCCTTTGCAATTAGAATCTTTCATGGCATGGATTCAAACAACTACTTTCACCTTATTATTACCTCTCAATAATTCATTTGAAATCCCTCAATCCAAATGGAACCTAAAGCTTTCTCAAGACATTTGCCCAGAAAACCATAACCTGTCTCGCAGAAGCAAGCAATTCTCATACGGGATGTGTCCAATATGTGGAATGAGGAAACAAAATGAAATTTCAACAATACATGGTCACTACATGCAGAATTTTGTTTGAACTTACCTGCCTTAAGTGTAAGACTAAAGGGAAAAAGAATTCCAGAAAAAGTAAGCATAATTACGATTGACAAAACTTACAACCCTTTAAGCTCTAAAATCCAAAATAGAAAACAAAGGTAAATTTGGTGTAAATTATATGCTACTCCATACAGTTTTGCTAAATTTATTCAATTTGAATATTTATAAAAATTACTACCATTCAAGCTTTGAAATCCAAAAGCAAAAACAAAAGATAAATTTGGTGGAAATTATATGCTATTCCATACAGTATTGCTAAATTTATTTAAATTAGACATTAAGCAATTCAAGCAACAATAATTAAGAAAGTATATAATCAATTTACTCACCCAGGAGGGGCAAAGAAGGATGGCATAAGGAACCAACATGAAACCAGTGGGGAGTGAAATAGCACCGAGAAGAAGCAGGTTCATGAGTTCTCTCTTACCCATGTCAGGCACTCGATCAGGCCGGTATACTCGTGGCCATGCACGTGATTCTCATCCTCTTGTCCTTGCCCACCATATGGGTCCTTGTTGGCTTTACAAGAGCTTGCGAAGGAGAGTACATTCCACTCTTGCTGGAACATAGCTGAAACGTAAAGAAGAAATGAAATTTTGATGATATACATACATATATATATATATATATATACACACATACACAGCAAGAGATACATGAAAGAGTTTGAATGGTTTACCTGAGAAGGGGTTACAAGGGATATAGTGGAAGAAGCCATGGGGAGAGGAAAATTGGAGAAAGAATATTTCAGAATTTGTTGCTGAGACAGTATGAGAGATGGCATACACCGAGAAGATAAGGACGAGATGCAGAGTGTATGGATGGCCCCGTAGAGCCACATATTTGGATAGGGCAGCCTGTGTGACTCACACACGTTCACACATTGGGCCAGGTTTAGAGCTTTGTATTCTAGCCCACTTTTAGGCAGTGAGCCCAATTACCATCTTGTGGTTAGAGATTACAACGGACGAGTTTTGAAAAGAGGAGTAATTCTCTAATCTTATTTTACAGAAAAATAATAATAATTATCCTTCCAAACTCATTTAAACCTTGCGAGGAAATGGGTCGAGAAACTCGTTTAACTTATAAAATTTTATTTAATTATTAGATTAATTATGTTCACACTCTTAAAACCCTTCTATTCTCAAAAATAGGCTGAAACCTTTGTCATTACTCAGCGTTAAATCAACTAAGTAGTCAAAGGATAAGAATGTTAAATTACATCCTTCTTTTTTTCTCTCTTGCATCTCTGCCGCACACGCCACCTGTTCCGCCTTTTCTTTCTTCTTTTATTTTATTTTCTCTCTCTCTCTCGCAGGCTATCTGTTCTTTCTCCCAAGAGAGTTCTCACCCCTCGAATATGACCATTGAATCCACATTTCCCGATTAAAGTCATGTTAGGTAAGTGGAATCAAATATGTATTTTTGATATTACTTTATTTTTATATTTGTTTAGACTTTTTAAACTAGAATAGTAATTTTAAATGGAATAATTATTCTTAAAAAAGCTAGAATCATTATTTCTTACCAAAAGTCACACAGAATGCTCATTCTATTCTTTGCCAAAATTTTTATTTTTATTTTTTGGTAATAAAAAAAATGCAGGTTGAATTTTTTTTTTCCAATAAAAAAAATATAGGTTGAATTTTTTTTTTTTATTAAACTTACATGAAAGTTTTGAAATTTATACAAGTACTTTGAATATCTAACTTAATATTAACTTCAATCCAATAATTTGATGATTCAAACCAAACGCAGGAATGTAATTGTCATTCTATTATTGGATATTCAACCAAATAAAAAAATGAAATAATTATTTTCATTCTATTCCTGCTCCATTCTATTTATGATACTATTTCATTCTATCTTATTTTATTCTAATATACCAAAGAGTTTAATTATATTCTTGGCTTCTAAATTATGACCTACTGTGGTTGGTGTGTTAATAAGCTGACTTGGATTTAGTGTTTCGATTAGAAAATTAAAAGCATGCCTGCGGCCCAACTCATAAGGCTCCAATCTTCTCGTGGGCCTGAGCGGACTCAATTAGCTGGTTCAATCTTTGAGAAACATGCAAGAGGTATGCCTTTGTCAATTCTCATTCAACATGGCGGCCCAAATTCATGTGACAATACTTGTCATTCAAATATTTACACATTAATTCGGATTTTTTTTTTTAGAGTACTAGAATAGAGGCATGGCTTTTTACTGTATATGCCAACTATGACAGTGACATATCTAAATTTTAGACATAGGAAGGCATGAATAGAAAAGAAATAAAAAATTAGACATATTTTGTAAAATTAATTAAAAAAAAAAAAAGGGAGGTGGGAGGGGCAACAGATAATTCTTTTTTTTTTAAATCAAAAATCAAAAATCAACTAATATTTTGATATATCCATGTGGTCACAATATTTAATGACATAACGTGGCACTGCCACTAAACTATGGTAGAGCTAAGTGGGCATTTTTCAGGTGAGCTGGGTTGATGGTTTGGCTACAAGGCTGAATGTTCTCTCTAACATGCTTTTTCACACTTGATAGTTCAATTATAAAAAGATTAATACAATGCACACCACTTTTGTTACTATAGAATTTGGAGGGGGATAGAGACATTGTAATATTCTAAAACTGGACTCTCTCCTCGACTTGAATGGGTGACTTTCTAGATTAGAGATATTGTAAAAGTCTAAAATTGGGCCTGATCTATCCATTATTGGCAGTTCAAATGGGCTAAGTTTTGGATTTCGTAACAACTTTAGTTTGGTATTGAACAGTAGTTGTTGGATCGAAAAATGGGTTACATATTGGTAACTTGAAGGCAAGCTGAAGTTTGGCTGAGTGATTCTCATAATTTAGCATAGACCATCTTTATTGGCCCAAAATAGCAATGTTTCTCCCTCCGTCCTTCACATGTCTAAAACTAGGAAGCAGTATGTAGCAGGCCGAAGCCCAGTCTTCCAAATTTGAATTTCAACCACAAGCCCAATCTTCGTATTACAAATGAAGTTGTGGTTTAAAAAAGAGAGGTGTCATTTTGTAATGTTGGTCCCAATTAGGCAGCGTGCTGAGCCGAATAAGTTGAAGACAGACTTAATTTTTGTATTATTTTGCACAAAATTAATAGAATTTATATTATTGCAACCAGTAATGACCCTATAAATGAATTGGTGATACTATAACTATTAAATTAGTGGAATAGATGAAATAATAAGTTTTTTGTTTTTTAATACAACGATGGAAGAGAGGGAGAATCGAATTCACGGTGCGTTCCGATTCACTTCAACTATTCGAATAGGACATTGGTCGTAAATAATAAGTTTACTAAATGTCACGGCGCGTTCCGATCATTAAATTGGCTTATTTTTCGATCATTAAAAAAAATATCAAAAAGCATTATTCAATAGAATTGAACTATTAAAAGAACACAAACCTATGATGAACTGGACCACCAAGTAAATGTATATCCTTTCAATAATACTCTACAAAAACAAAAATTATAGCACATATGACATGATAGTGTTAAAAGAATACACAGCCATTGTGCTCCAAGAATTTTTTGATATCAAAAGACGTACCTATTTCTAAGGTTCACTTGTAGCAAAAGACCTACCTTATCGTAACTCGTAAGGTTGCATGCTTACAAAGTTACAATAAGTGAACAATAAGCATGCTTAAGGATGAACCTCAATATTCAATAACAGTGAAAAAAAAACAAGAATGAAACTTTTTTCCACTGCCATGCCTTCCAGAATAATATAAATTCTCCACTGCCATGTCTACATTTTTCTATAATGGAATTACAATGATGGCATTATCTGCATGGGGGATTGGCGTGAAAACATGTAATCATCATGTCACTGCATGTGTGTTTCTCTCTCTCTCTCTCTCTCTCTCTCTCTCTCTCTCTCTCTCCACCCTTTACATTATCATTCCAAGCATGGACACTTCCCTTCTGATCAATCCCTGCCAATTCCTCACCCTTCAGTTATACTCTTCACTTAACAAACTAATCAACCACAAATCTAGAAAGAAGAGAGAAAAGAAAAAGGTTTAATTCGTCTTTCAATGAGTGAAAATGGATTTCTTTTTAAGGCTTTCTCTTGCACCAATACATGGAAAGAGAATCCATATGTATTGTTAAAAGAAGAAGACACCCAACCAGAAAAGCAAATGAATAAAACACACACACACACATTTATATATATTACATATAAAGGAGAGGGCTACGAGATGGAGCAAGGTTCAAGCAACCAAAGAAAAGAAGGAAAGGAACGTTCTTCAAAGGCATCTCGAAGTAATGAAGTACACTTAAAAAAGAAGAAGAAAACTTTGGCCTCTTCTCATTTCCCTTACTCCTTTTTTTGTGTCTCTCATATTAATAATCCCAACCATATTATAATATATGTTCCTATTTTCAATTGCTAAACATCGTTTATTTTTCACGACTCTAGAGATTTGACTCACGCATAGATAGAATCCTATGAAGCAAGCCAGACTTTTGTGTCACAAACTCATTTGCAAAATAATAATAATAATAATAACAACTAGAAAACAAAAGGACACAAGAGTGAGTTTTCTTTTAAATTAAAAAACAAAGCTTCATATGCTTTGAACGTATTATTAGGAAAAGTTTATTGGCTTTCAAACTTTCTTACTTCCTTTTTTTTTTTTTTTTAATATCAGAGATGATATGATTAAAAAATAAAATGCCACTATATATACTTTTAGGGAGCGTTTGGACTTCGAAGGCTTTCACTTTTTGTTGGTAATTTAATTTTTGAAAAAAAAAATTGTCAAAGAAAATAGGAAACTTGATTTGGGTATTAGCAAGAATTTTCTGTTGGACATGGTGATTTAAGGTTCTTGCAAAGTGGAAGTATGTTTTACTCTTTTCCTCCTTATGCTTTGTGTCACCATAGTCTTACATATTAGGTTATTTGTCACATTGTCCATGCATTATCTGGAGTGTAGTTGTTATAGAAGATCAAGAAATAAATTATAGTAATTAGATTATAAGGTTAAATAACTCTATCTGTGTCTTGTAAAGGGTCAAGACCATTATACATAAGGTCTCAAATCTAGAAAAAGGAGGAGGCCAGGGTAGCATTAGATAGTTAACAGTTAACAAAAAAAAACTTTGTTAAATCTCTTATGAATATGAATCCTTAGATTAATAACGAAATATAATTCATGTGACCGGCCTATAAAATTTTATGATTCCTATTTTAAAATGATAGCAATATAGATCCTATAGGACTATCTACCCATATAAAGGTAATGTAAACACAATGAACTGGTTAAATTTCCTGGAAAAAGGCCTCATAAATAATTGGACACTCCATTGAATTATTATCAACTCAGTTGAGGTCTATGATGTCCATTTCACTCAACCACCATTAACAGAAAAGGACCTAAATGATGTGGATAGCACTGACTAATAGCAAATGTTTTAGTATTATTACACCATTTTTTACCAGGTCAAGGCACCGAAGTCAACTACTTACCGGCTAATTAGAATGCCAACTATTCACACCATTGTTATTTTCTAGAGCTGGCTGCCTGTCTTTCCATTTTGTTACAAAAGCTTTCTTAGAAAAACATAGAAGTGAGGACTATGTAGCTTATATTATGCTTTTTCCAATCCAAAAATTAAGAAGAGGGCCCAAATTGCATGCATGTGGGTTTCAGGCACAAAAGTCATATCAAAGTATTAAATTAGGATTGGTGAATTATGTCAAAAGTAGGTGTACTTAAGATGAATGCGGTGGGCCTTTTTCACTTAACAATGACCAAACAACATTAATGGTTGTTTAGCTTTTAGACTTAGACCTCTTGTTTGTATAGCCATTAGATTGAATTAGTGAATGGAAAAAGAGGAGCAAGATTGGGCTTTATGATAGCGGACCAAACAGAGGCTGTCTTTTAGACTGAGGGCTCTGAAGGCTGATTTTCTCTGTCCTCCTCGTGATAATAGAGACTTCTTCTGGTCTGGATCACCCAGTGTCATTGCACTTTTCTAATTGTTAGACATATTAAAATTATATTACTTTTAATAGTTTAAATTTTTAGAATAATTAATAATTTAATATTATATTAAAACAGATAAAAAGTCATATATTTAAGTTTTACTATCACCATCATAATACAAATTGATATATTCGTTGACTCGGTCTTATAACATACAATGAGATATGTGAGATATGTTAGAGTTAAAGGATATAATATTAAAATTAAATTTTTTAAACATTTCAAACTTTTAAAAAGAGTTGGTGATTTAACACCAATAATACTTTATTATGAGTGTTATGATTTATGAAAAAATGATAAATCATATTTTTCCGGTTCCAAAATAAAAGTCTTATTTAAAAATTTTAATTTTTAAAAATATTTTTTTATTATTTTAAAACTATTTAAATTTTTCCTTTCCGATGAAAGAGAATAGATGCCAATGCAAAAGACTATAAAGACACTGTGTGATTGTGTGTGTGTGAGAGAGAGAGGAAGGACTGAGTCACTGAGTGACTGAGGAGTAAAGCTGAGTATACAGCTTCGTTTAACAAGAGAGAGCGATCTCTCACCTTTTATTTTCTTATCATATATTTCTATGCAACCCTTTTAACGAACGATGACTCATCTTCTTCACCGCTGACCGAGTGACCCTCACAGGCCCGTCAATGGAGTTCGATCTCGAAAACCCATTACCAACTTTCCAAGACCTCCACTTCGACTCAGTCCCTTCTCTTTTCCGCATCGAGTCCGATCACATGCCTTCACACACCTACTCTCCAAGCTTCCTCCAACTCCAAGCCACAGATTTCGACATCTCCTTTCGACGCGAAACCATCTCTCTAATCTTGCACTTCTCTCACAACTTTGATACGTTTCTTTCATACCTAGCCGTTAATTACCTCGATCGCTTCCTTTCCACCCAAAGCATAATGGTACATATATACACTCCCATCTGTATTTATATCTGTACCTATACGCGTGTGTGTATATGTATATATATATATAAATGTTAAGATCTAATAGATTTTTTATGTTGCAGGAAGGGAAGCCCTGGGTCCTAAGGCTTCTTGCAATTTCCTGCGTTTCTTTAGCGTTGAAGATGAGACGAAGAGAGTTCTCTATCACTGATATTCTGGTGATTTCGCGTTATATATATATATATATATGTGTGTGTGTGTGTGTGTGTGTGTGTGTGAACACTGTGAAGTAAAACCAATTGTGTATAATCGATGGGTATATTTTGAGAAATTGTTTGTAAACTTTTTGAACAGCAAGATGGTGGTTTCATCTTTGATGCACAAACAATTCATCGAATGGAGTTCTTAATCCTCGGAGCTCTTAAATGGCGAATGCGCTCGATTACTCCCTTCTCTTTCATCAATTTCTTCATTTCATTGTTCAAATTCAAAGACCCACCATTGGGGCAAGCTCTCAAAGCTCGAGCCACTGAAATCATCTTCAAAGCTCAACATGGTATATATAAAAACTGACAACTATATATATATATATATATATATATATATGTATATGTGCACGTCTGTATTCATTTGAAAAACTTACAAACCTTGATTTTGTAATATAGACATGAAGCTATTAGAGTTCAAGCCATCCATAATTGCAGCATCGGCACTTCTCTCTGCTTCTCATGAACTTTTCCCATTACAATTTCCAAGCTTTATAAAAGCAATCTCAAATTGTTCATATGTAAATAAGGTATAAATATTATTCAACATTCCACTTTTAATTTGTTTTCAACTATTATTACAATTAATTAATCATAAATTATTTTGTTACAGAATAAGTTGTTTAGCTGTTGCAATGTGATGCAAGAAATAGCAATGGAAGGCTATGAATCGGTGCTAGATATGCTACCGAGCTCGAGCACACCCGTCACTGTGTTTCACCAGCTTTGCTCGAGCTCAGACAGCCAAGAGACCAACACAACTGCTAAGCTAGAGGGTGGCATGAAGAGGAAAAAGATCATTAGCGGTTTCAGAAATGATAACAGGTTTCAGCTTTCACATACGCAGATTCAACAGTGCTGAGACGCCCGAGAGGGATTGCGACTGATTCATCAACCACTGTACTGTGCATGAAAGAACGAGAAATGGGAAGGCTGAGTTCATGACTAGTGAGTGATTGAGATTGAGATGGAGAGCCAACTCAAGCTTTATGATATCTGCATATCTCAAAGACCACTAACCAAATCTCTGCGGACTTGATGGTTGGTCTCTTCTCTTTACGCTCACCCCAAGAACAAAAAAGGGGAGGGGAGAGAAGAAAAAGAATTTCTGTTTCTTTCCTTTTCTTGGTGACCAAACAGGGACAAAACATAACTTTGAACTTGTACTCCTGTTTTTGGGTTATATTGGTTTGAGTTGTTTTATTTTGTTGGTTTAACTGAGTTTCTGGCAGAGGAATAGTGATGGTTTTAAAAAAGAATAATTTTCATGGGAAAATAAAAAGATTTTATTGGCTTCTTTACTTTACGTGTGAATCTTATCGATAAAGTAGGCCAATTACATCGAATCATGTAAGAAATTTTTGGCGTGAACTTAGCTGGATCAAGCTAATTATACTCTCGCCATTTGACTATTTTATGAAGAAAAACAAAAATAATTTTGCCTAGTACGTTCACAAAGTGGGGATGATTTGATCCATTATAATGAGCTATGTCCATACAAAAACATTAGTCATGTAAAACGGTTATTTAAAAAAAAAATGAATTCCGTTTACACAACTTCTACTTTTAAGGATAACTGATCAAGTGATAATGATATAAGTTAGTAAGTGTTAATTTCATTAAATTGCTAATATGAAATTCAATAGTTGCATATTCCATTGAAAGCCAGCAGTCTAAGATTTATTTGATTTTCGTGGAGAGCCAATTTTACTAGATGATACAAGGTTTTGATGCAGAATGGAAATATGAAAGACGAATTGATGAACATGTTGAATTTTTTATAAAAACAAGGAACATGGGACTATTCCACCTAAATAAGAGAAAATAATTCTCTAAAATTCGTAATTGAATTAATATTAATAAAAAAGTTAACCATAAAGACCTATTATATCATATTTATACTATTAAAATATTACTATTTTGACAAGAAAATCAAAACTCTCATTTTTATTCTAATAATCCTATTATAATAAAGACTAATAATTCGAATAGAAAATTACTAATTCCTATATTTTCTATACTAATCCTAATAAAACTAAGGAAACTAGAAAAAGTATGAATAAATTAAAATAAAAAACTAAACAATCTTAATGTAACTCTAAAATAACTTTTTATATATTTAGGGTATCAAATCTGGCATACATCAGCCTCTCCCACTTGAAAACTATTTCTCCTCGAGTTAACTAGATATATGCAATCACGAATTCGCCCATAGCCCTGGTATCAATGGTTGAATTTCTTGAAGAACAATCGAAGACTTAAACAATTTTGTCCATAACCTGGTATCAATGGTCGAACTTCTTGAAGAACAATCGAAGATTCAAACATTTTTATTTTCACATCTTCCATAAAATCTATAATTATGGGCTCTTATTTTGATGACAAGAATGATCATGTGATAAAACAAAAATTATCTATTTGATCTACTACAAATTCAATTTTCTTGTAAGCGTCATCATCATCTTTCACAGATTCAAGTCCTTCTTATTTGTAGCATTGACTATCTCCATGGAGATTTCGTCCTTCATACCATAAAATTTTCAATTAATTTTTCTTCTTTATCATCTTCATCAATTGTTTTAGCAACATTAATAAAAATAAATTCAACTTTATTTTCTATTGACTCTTTGCGATCATCTTCAATAGATCAAATAACTTGATCTGAATCTCCTATCATAGGAGGATTTTTACAAGAATGTTGACTTCTTTCAACGGTTCAATAGGTGCAACCTTATCAATCAAAGTTACTTCAACAATTTTATATTTTTCTTGCACTTTTTTCTTAGTGCTTTCTCTTTTTGACATGTATTTATCTTCTAAAATCTGTAAATAACTTTTTAGTAAAAATCTATTCATAAGCAGTTTCATCATTCTTGGCCATGAACGAATGAATCTTTTTCTTTGCACTGTCTATGACTTTGTAAATCAAGCCACCATTTTTTCGCAAATCCAATCAGTTTATTTTAGGCCCAAAAATATATATATTTTCTTCTGAAAGTCTTAAATCATTAAGACTATCATCCAAATCATAAACCCAAACAAGAAAGTTTTCAAGATCAAAATTACCATCAAAATTTGAAAGTGTTTTGTAATTGCAAATAGCTTTGTCTTTAGGCTAGTTTCGGGCAAATCCTCCGACGCGATTCCTGTTGACTGAAAAATTTCTAGGAGCATTAAGATTGAGTTACATGAGTGCCTGTTGCATAACATCGAGTTGATTATTGATCTGTGCTAATTGCTGCCCCTGTTCATTAATCGTTGCCTATACAACCTCCATCTCATGACGAGCGTCAATGAGATTTTTGATTTTGTCAACACGATTTGCCATTGAGCCATGCAAATCCTCGCTCTAATACTAAATGATGCAAAACGTGAAAGGAGAATCGAACACATCAAATTCTTTATAAAATAAGTAACATGAGGACTCCTTAACCAAAATCGTAATTGAATTAATATTAATAAAAAAGTTGACCATAAAGACCTATTAGATTATATTTATAATGCTAAAATACTACTAGTTTAATTAGAAAACCAAAACTCTTATTTTTATTCTAATCTTACTACAATAAAGATTAGTAATTCGAATAAGAAACTATTAATTCCTAAATTTTTTATATTAATCCTAATAAAACTAGTAAAGTAGAAAAATATGAATAAATTAAAATAAAAAACTAAACAATCATAACACAACTCTAAAACAACTTTTCATATATTTAGGGTACCAAATCTGTCCAACATCAAGTTTTGAATAATTCCCAACCAAAAAAAAAAACTTCACTTATTTCACTGTTAAGGCCAGAAAGCAAAAGCAAGACTGAAATTATGATCTCACCCTTGCCAAATATTTATCCCAGATGTGGTAAACTAGTGTCCATGGGATTTGCTATCAAAATGTTGGGCCAAGTAAACACAAGACATGTCTCTTTTGTTTAGGTAATTTGTTCTGGTTTTTTAGGGTTATTCATATTAGATGCATGTTGCTGAGTTTTAATCTCAAGAAAACTTTATCAGTTGTAAGCTTTTTGACGGTGTGATATTGTATTTTGAGCCGTTTGATGGTCTCCTCTGATGTGATTTCGCTATCCCAGAAATCTGGCACGACTTTTTTGAGATATCCGTCTATGGTTGACGAAAGTAACCACACAAAAATAAAAAATTGGACCACTGAATCGATCATAATACTTTTACATTTTTATTTCAACTGAAATGAAAGACGGTCCATTTATATGAGGAGGTTGTGTTTCACAAGAAAACTCAACTTCTCATAAATAAATGTTCTCCAATTCAGTTGAAATTAAGTAAAACCTTCAACTAATGAATTAAATGTGAATCACTACATGAGATGGTATTGCTGGTGTGAGGTGATACATACTGAGACTTTGCCAATTGGCCAGATGACATAATAGATCGGTCTTCTTTAAATAAATTTCTAATCAAGTTGCTTACATATAAATTCAAAATAACATATTTTTATATAGTATTAAAATATTTATCATTTTATTAAGTCAAGTTTGAATGTGCGATTATACTTTTTCAGGATATTAAGTGGTTAGTATATATATTTAATATCAAATTTCAAATAAAATATGGTCAAATGCTATATGATAGATACTAAACAATAAAAGTATCAAGCATAATAAAAGAGAATAAACACATTACATTGAGTCTTATGCAGAAATCCTCTTAGAAAATAAAATCCACACCTACAAGAAACATCCACTATTAATCTAATTTGTACGAAGATACACCAAATCTCGATAAAATAACTTTATTATAGTACATCATAGACTTCCACCGTTAATCCATGTTCACAGTTTTTTTCATTGTGATCTTTTATACTGTCAATTACGTTTTTATCAATAATCTATGCATTCAGACAAGAAGATTTCGCAAAATCAACTCACGTATTTCAACATAAATAACTATGAATTTCTCAATAAAGCTATTATAAAGAAACAAAATAAGTTTAGAAATTTTTAAAAATAATTTTTCCAAAAATGGTTTAGCTTATAAGTGTGATTTGCCTTTCTCAAGTATGATATGAAGCAACAGATTGATTTAGATGTCTTATTCAAATGTAACAGTTGTAGTTTAAGTCCGGCACAATCAAGTCTTCAATGTATAAATTGATTAGCGATACAAGTTTCAACAAGACTGATCTACACATAGCAATTACAGACTCAGTATAGAATTTTGGAATGAGTTGCAAACATATCATAAAGAAAGAAAATTCACAATCATTTCTAACTAAAATTTTCTATTAGTGCCCTATAAGAGGTATCTACTGTGAGCTAAATCTTTGAGTTTTCAGTGACCAGTAGCACTCAAACGAGAGGAGATATTACGACTTAGGATAACACTCATGACGTGCCTACCGTCTACTCACGTATAATTATTTTACATTTTCGTTCAATCTTAATGAGAAGTAATTTAATTGTCTTTATTTTAAAAAAAACTACAACATGTTAGAAAATAATTATTTGTGAAATGAAATTAAAATTCTCTAATATTAAAAATGTGGTAAGAGGATCAACGGATAATGATAAATCTTAACACCGAATTACCAGTCGAAGTCACATTGACAATAAAATCAGTACGTATAGAAATAATAAAAGCGTGAATAAGAAATTGAATGCATAACCTGGGTAGCTTGACACAACCAACATGATGATTGGGACAGCTCAATTTTACTTAACATCTTGATTTAATGAAAATAAAATATGTTATTTTAATTTGTTGTTATCTTCTTCTTTTTTTAATTGTAGATTGGGTTCAGAGAAATGCTCTCAGTTATTTGATGTTTTTACCTAGTCATAAATAAAATTAAAAAAAAAAAAAATAGAAAGAGAGAGAAGATGAAATAACAGAAAAATCTAAGTACTCCTAAGAACTAACCTCTCTCTCTCTCTCTCTGCCGGATCCAACTGGGCTTTGCTAAAATCGACCAGGCCTATCGTGGCGAACGATGTTTTTGCATTGGGTCAATTGCACCCTGACTAACTTAGTGGGTTCATAGATTTTGTATTTTTAATTCGATCTACGAGACGGATAGCACTGCAAGACACTGCATGTTCGAACGAGACGGTACTCATAAAAGTTTATTCATTCGAATGCACAACAACAGAAGCCTTGTCTAAATGGACGTCCCAGTGCACAGTCACTTCGAATGCACCCCTTGGGCTCATTTTCTTAATACGTGTCTCTTGAGTTGCATTTTTGAGTTAATTTATTGTAACCCTACGATTTCAGTATTTAAATATATAGGACCCTAGTTCCTAATTTTACTCTCTAACAATGGAACATCCCATGTTATTCAAGACCAAAAATGATTGTTTTGTTAACTTTATGGTAGGGTTAGACATGTAATTGAAATACATATCGAATGACTGTTTAAAGAGATTAAGCACACAAACATATAATCGGAAACACTTTAGATTTCTAATTAATTAACAAAAACTAATTTAATCAACTAAACTATCCAAGAGTAAGAGACAATGATTTCACGTGAAAAATACTCTTGAGAAATAATGCTCGCAACTATATAAGAATAAATCATTATAAAAACCAATCAGTATAAGGAACAATATACCATTGATTACTAACCTGTTACTTTGTCCGGTACTCTTACACCATTAGTCAATCATTGACGTATTCCTCTAAAATGTTCTTTTCCATTGACTGCGCTTTGTAGTTGCACTCTTCATATCAATCACTTTAGTCATGATCTGATAGCAATCAGATCCACACAATCTAAGTGATAGTACTAAAAGTGACTGAGATACTCTCTTAGATGAAATATCTTCACAAACAACTTTGTGAACTAAGGATTATATCGAATCGAAACTCCTAAATAGTTGAGTTAAACACGATGACTCATAAAGTGCTTAAGTATCCAATAAGAATGCAATATGATGATGTAGAACAAGTGGCAGAGGCTTTTGATGTACAATGGGAACGTTTCAAGTCTCATTGTAAGAAAAAATGCTAGTAGACGCAGAATTGGTCCATCACGTTTTTGGGAACGAAGAGTCTATCTTGACTCAAAACAGCGAGACAGACAATACTCATTACTTGGCCATGATCAAAGCTGCTACGGGGTCGAACGACTTCGTTTAGACCTTCAATTTTACTTTTTTACCATTTAAAGTAATTTTTATTTTCGTAATTGCTTTGTTTAGGAAAATCTGAATTAACTTCTGCTTGCGGCTATAATTTCCTAGTATGATAAGGTTTCTAATTTTCTAAAAAGCCTCAATTTTTATTAATTTTAAATTTTTCCTCTTTTTCGTAATTATTATAATTTCTTAATTATAATAGGACTAGTATAAAGAATTAGTAGATTCTTATTCATATTAGTAGTAACAGTCTTACCTATATATATATATGATGTAATTTAGTCTTTATTATTCAGATTATTAATAATATATTTTTGTTTAAAAGTTTGAAATTTATTCTTTTTAAATGAGGAATCCCTTTTATTCTTAGTTACTAAAAACTTAATGTATTTGATTCGCCTCTATGTTCTATACTGCGTTATATGATATGTCCCTGGAAATAATTAAAAGTATAGAATTAAGACATGTCCGTAGTTTAAACGAGGAACCCTCTTGGCTTTAGATTTGAAAGTCTGAATTGCCGAACTTATGGAACACCTTTTCAGGTCAAGCACATATCCTACCCGAACTATTGCAAAATGTAGGTCCTACTTTAGTAAGGTCAACACAAAACGAACTAAACCTATGAAGTTTTATTTGAACTCCATAACGATAACGCATAAATCCCTAGAATATCGCATAAATCCAAGAATATCTCGATCCTGAAGATCTTTCAATTCTAGAAATCTCTCCCAAAATCTTAAGGGTGCACGTCAGATGGATAAACTCGAGTTCAACTTAAGAAATTACGTATTTGGATAAAAATATATAATACTCAAAACTGCATTTTTGAGCTTAAATTTAAATCAGGATGAGCACTCAAGTTCAACCTAAGAAAGTACGTATTTGGATAAAAATATATGATACTCAAAACTGAATTTTTGAGCTTGAATTTAAATCATGATGAGCCTAGGAAGAGATGTCAGGTACTCGGGTCCGAATTGCCATAATTTAAAACCATATATTTTATACCTCAATTAATATGTACCGCTAGATTCCAAACATTTAATGATCATAACCGTTCATTCCATTAATATTTTAAACATGTAATATTTATTTTATTATCTAATTGTATTGACTTTTTTAAATCTATTTTCATTGAAAAACTTTGTTTTTTTTGTTTTTAGAATATGTATGAAACCCGAAATCCGACCGAGCTAGACAAAACTTGAATGTTTGGATACCAGAGAAAAATCCAATAGTAGGCATTTTTTGTCGAGCTCGGGTTCACTCTTCATGTTATTCTTGGGCTTGGGCTCAGGTTTAATAGCTTGTATTACGGGTTGGGCTTGTCAAAGCTCAAGCCCGGCCAACCCGACCGAGTTGCAACTTTATCAAATCCCACCAGAACAACAAGTTTGCACCTATAAAGGAGACTCAATGTATGACTTAACGACAAGCTAAATTGACTTTGAATAATTACTATTCTCCGTTCATTCATAACTTGACTGTCGAAGTTGTCACAATCAGACTCCCTTCGGTGACTCTTACAACCTTTTTATAGATGCTTTGTTGAGTTAAATTGAGTTGAGAATCAACAAACACATACACATTTGAAACAAAACAAAGCACACACAATTAAACACAAACACATGAACACTTATGCATGTATTTTAGATTGGTCATGGCGCCAAAAATCTGATAATTTGATCACCATAACCTGATTTTTTTTTTCCGTTGGCATATCAAAACTGGTGCACAAGATTGGTTTGAGACAATTTGAGGTTTAAAGTGACAATTTTAAATGTGACTTTCTACTTTATAATATTAATATATTTTTTATTTATTTAAAATGACAAATTTTATACTAACCTTAGCTAGTCAGTTGAAACAATAATAATCACAGCTTAGATATTCTATAGGATTATTCAGTTTCCATGATCGTTGTGCTATTTTCTGTGTTTTTTTTTTTTTTGTTAGATAGAATTAGTCACAGTTAAAATATTTTTTATTAGACTTGGACATTTATAAGATAATTTAAAAGACTTAGACTATTATTACTTTTAAATTCTAGTTTTTATTAGACTTAAACATTTATAAGAGTCTTATAAACTTTTATAAGTATTAGAATTCTTGTTGAATTATATTACGGAGATATATAATTTTTGGAACATTATTTATAAGTAGCTTCAAGAGATTACTTTTCTTATTTTATGGAAGAGCCAGCTGGTACAGTTAGAGCATTTAATGGATGGTACAATGATCTACTCTCTTACAATTAATATTATACCTAACATACTAAATATGGACCAAATATGTTTATTTCCTGCCCCAAAAAAAAAACAAAATATGTTTATTGGATTTTCTGAAGTTCCTGGATCAATTGGTTGTACAAATCAATGCTATCATCGTAGCATGAAAAATATGGAGATATGCATCCTCCCTCCACAAAGCTGGATAATGAAAAACCATTTTCGCTGTAGGATGTGTCTGCTAAAAAAGGTTCAGTCCAAAAATTTTCAATGGGTTCTGCAAATGATTCCGATGAAGTGAGACTATCTTCTGCCGGCCAGTTAATTCCGCTTAAGAGTGCATAATCAGAGCATAAAGGGGAGAATTCAGTACTGCAAGATGCATCTGCAGACAATTGAGAGCTTTCTGAAGTTTGCTGAGACTGAGCATCAACAACAGCATTTTCAGTGGATTGACAAGTTTCAATGGATTGCTCTCTCTGGTTGCCTTCAGATTGGAAAGCTGCGTTGCATTTCTGTTTCAGTACTTCAGATGTTTTCTGATGTTGTTTCCCTCGTTTCTTTAGGTGGGTGTGCCAATGGTTTTTTATCTCATTATCAGATCTTCCCGGTAACTTTGCGGCAATGGCTGACCATCTGTAAATGAAAGGAATATGTGAGATATATATACTTCAAAGTGTTGTAATATTAATGCATTCGCACTATAAAATCCAGTTTGATGCAAACTTCTCAGCATAAAATACGGATTGCCTAACCAGCTGATGCAGTACTTGGTTTAATGATAATTTAGCTAAAACACCACTGATCAATCTGGAGTACTGTGGGATGGGGCATGACAATGGACTACTATATTATAAGAATTCGAAGAATTTTCACATGGGAATTTAGCCATAACACCAAAGATCAAATATATATATATATATAGAGAGAGAGAGAGAGAGAGAGAGAGAGAGAGAGAGAGAGAGAGAGAGGGAATGGGTGGTATAGTGTACGTAACCAAAAAGGCCTTTCTTTGATGCAAATTTCTTAGCATAAAATATGCATTGCCTAACCTGATGCAGCACTTGGTTTAATGAGAATTTAGCTAAAACTCCATATAGTTCAATCTTGATCGACTGTGCGATTGGGCATAAAAGTGGATCACTATATAATAAAGATTCAAAGAATTTTCTAGTGGGAATTTAGCCATGACACCATAGATCAAAATTTTATTTATATATGTGTCCCACTGTCACCATCCCATTCTCACTTCCACTTACAGAGAGAATGGGAGGGAGTATAAGTCACCCAAAGGGCCTTCTGATCGGAACGGGAATAGCTCCTCTCTATACAGACATGCGTATACATATATGATATACATATGAACTTATGTGATCTGCATATATAATATATATATATATATTGTTCCAAACTAGTTTTCAAGAATATAAATATAATTACTCCATACTTATTTCCGAGTTCTTGATGTAATTTGATGATGATATCCTCTTCTTCTTTGCTATAGCTCCCCCGTTTCACATTTGGTCGCAGATAATTCATCCATCGCAGCCTGCAACTCTTCCCACATCTTGAAAGACCTGGAAACAATAACCATATTAGAGTCCATTAACAGGGACTCACCACCCCCACTGGATTTCTCATTTTCTATATTCTCTAGACTGTCCAAATTGACCATGACTGATGCAGTTCATCAAGAAAGTGCTACTATAATCGTATGGTAAATTGAGACAAATGAAGGGAGAACTTAAGCAAGATCTTTCTCAAAACAACTTAAGCAAGATATTATCAAAATAATAATTCCAATTAACAGGAAAATGATTCTTTAATTAGATTTCACCCTACCCATTTTCTCACAAACAGATTGAAGTTAAAAAGAAATAATGGTTCCTACCAGCATATTTTGGAAGTTCACGCCAGTTCCAGTGCCCGTATCTCAGAACATAAGCTCTCAATTTATTATCTTCTTCTGGGCTCCATGCCCCTTTCTTCATTCCATTTTTGTCAAAGCAAGCTGTTCTCACCATTTTTGTAAATCTCTCTCTCTCTCTCTCTCTCTCTCTCTCTCTCTCTCTCTCTCTCTCTCTCTCTCTCTCTCTCTCTCTCACACACACACACACACACACAAAATATTCCGAGCTTAAACCAGCAGTTTTGCGAAGCGTAATCTTATTTATATAGCGAATTTTCAAAACAAATACGTGTATTGATATATAATATAGTAGTTATCGTCTATCAGTATCCTTCCAAGACAGGTCAATTGTCCTTATAAAAGGTGGGGTGGCTGTGAATTTAAAGAGTAGAAGATGCCATGAACGTGTCATCATTTTCATGGATTAAATTACACAAAAATAGAGGGATCAAGGAGACTTCCTTAGTCAATTGATAAGAGCATAATTGCAAGATGAAGTGCATCTATGCTTTATGTTGTACCCTTTGCACTGGTCATTTTCTTCAAAAGCCAGTTTTTTTAGTTTTTTTTTTTTTTTGTTAGAATGATTTTTAATTTTTAATTAATCCATGAACATGGGCTTTGGCTGTTCAATTTATTAAAGCACGCTATCTGTCAGTTGTTTGGGATTATGGTTCAACTTTAATTAAATAAGAAGACTCTTAAGGTTAAGGAGGAAAACATGTACTACAGCCTACAAGACACCATTCATTCTAAAGTCAATTATTATTATTTTTTAATGGATTAAGGTAGGCTTGGAAGTAATTTATTTTTTCTAATATCTCATATTTATCATATGCCTTCTTGGGATATTTCTTTCCTTCTATGTTTTTAAAAATGTTTTGTATTTGATATTGTTTTGTACTTGTATACTCACAATGTAATGTTATTATAAATTTGAACTCATATGAGATAAAGTGTTTTAAGTATTAAATTGTTGGCCAATTAAATCAAATTAGCCAATTAAATCAAACCCATAAATTTTAGTAAGTTTCCTAATTTGATTTATTAAGTTCTATTAATAATTAGAATCCTTTTTAAGAGTCCTAATTGTAATTAGGGGTGTCAACCGTGTCGTGTCGTGTCGTGTTCGTGTCGTGTCAAGGTAAAAATATTATACTATATGAGTCGACCTGAACACGACACGATTAATTAATCGTGTCAACTTGCTCAACCCTTAACACGACCTGTATAATACACAAGTGACATGACACGACCCGTATAACCCATTTATTAAACAGGTCATGTTAAAACACGAATAACACGACATGATCCATATAACCCGTTTATTAAATAGGTTATATTAAAACATGAATAGCATGACCCATTTAAATTGTATAACCTATTTTCATAATAAAATTACTAGATAAAATCTAATTTATTCATTTTTAACACATTATAGTAATAATAATCATTTGTAACTTAGAGTAAGTTTAAAATCTAAAATTCATTAGAGTTTTTGTTTGAATGTAATTTGCAAAACTAAAATTACTTATATGAGTAATAAATGGGTCAGACAGGTTAGGCGGGTTAGTATTAAACGGGTTTGACACGAATAATTAAATGGGTTATTTCGTGTTAAACGGGTCAATCCGATTGCAACCCGAACACGACACGTTTATTAACCGTGTTAAACAGGGTTGACTCGTTTATGACCCAAACCCATATAAGCTCAACCCAAACCCTGCTAATTACGTATCGGGTTCGAGTCGTGTTATCGTGTCGTGTCAAAAATTGATACCCCTAATTGTAATTAGACTAATATTCTAGTGATGGTTAGTTTCTTAATTATAGTTAAACAAGTTATAGTAGTTTGTGTGGGATTAAATGTCCTAATTAATATAGAACTTAAAGTCAATGTTATATATATGTGAGTCTCTGTCACATGAAGTTGTGAAAGCTCCAAAAAAATAGTAGAGTGGTGGTAGCGGAGTGAGCCGTGTGTTGGCTGAGAGAGCCGTGTGTGAGGGCCTTATAATTGTGGTCGTGAGTAAAGAACAAAAGAAGAGTTTGTGTGTGAGAGGTTACCATGAGTTGTTATAGGCAATAGTCATAAGTATTGATTAAGTTAATTTACAGTAAAATAATTATTGTTTGATGTTCATGTTTTGATGTTTTATTCAAAAAAGATTTATTTAATTGCTTGATTTTTGTGCTTGTATTCCAATTCTTAAATCGATTGGTATCAAAGTAATTTTGAATTTAACAATTGGTGTCAGATTTTAAATCTTACAGTGGGTATTAAAGAAATATTTAATTCCTACATTTGGTATCAGAGTCAATTACTATATTGGGGTAATTATCAAAGTCAAGTTCGATCTTAAAAGACCAGTTACGATCTTGGAAGAGCCAATTACTGATATTGGGATAATTTATCAGAGTTTCTTAGATTATTGTAGAGAACCGTGATTCTCGTGTTGCTTAAGGTTGCAGTCTTGAGTGATTTGTTGAAGAGCTATTCAATTGAGATTCGATGGCTGTTTGGGTCAGAAAAAAGATCTAGCAGTGGTACAAATAATTGTGGAGAAAAAAAGTTATAGTTTAATCGACATGAAGGCCAGCTTAATCATATTAAAGAAAAAAAAGATTGAAATCAAGGTACTTGGATAAACTCAAGTATGTTATTTAAATAAATTATTGATTTGAAATTATGGAGAAAGTCTTGGTGAATGGACAACAATTTGAGATTTTGAAAGTAATGTGGTCAGAATATTAATGAGTGGCTACATCATGTTACACTCTATCTTAATGCTTGCAATGTGTTTAATGTACTGGATATTGTATTGAAGCAGTTTATCAAAAAAGCTTTATGAGAAGAAAGTTAAATGGTTCTATCAGATAATAAGGAAGACAATACATTAGGTATATTGGAATACTTTTGTTTACAGACAAAACTATCCACTACCACCACATAAGTTTTGGTTTGATCTTATTTCGGCATATAAAAATAAATTGTCGAACGGTTATGAACCTCCCATAGACAGATATTGGGTGGTTAATTTTAAAAGAGATAAGTTTGATGAAAATAAGATGATTTATGATTCAAAATTATTTTCAGAATTCATTCCAATTTGAGATTATTCATATAATGTATTGAATTTAGAATCATATGATATTGACTTCTTTGTCAACAATTCTGAAGAAGAAAATATTAATTGTGAGGAATGAGATATTTTGGAGGTTGAAGGTCGAAGAAAATAATCATGTGGTTGAAAGTTTGGCTTTGTCTCGTGAAGATAAAAGTTTGAATTTACTGAAAATTGCTTTTGGTGAGTTTGGAGATATTTTAGAGTTGTTTCACCTATTTAATTTGAGAATTTAATTGTTTAGAAAGAAGTTTTTGCAGTTTGTAGAATTGATGCAATTAAAGACTTTGAAGATTTTGACCTCGCTACTTTATTTGATTTGCCAAATAATTTAGAATCAAGTTATGGTGAGATTGAAGGATTTTATAGTTCAAAGATTTTTATTTTATTGGTACTAAGAATTTTATTACTCGATGCCATGTTGATTTTGTGAAGATTGGTTATTCAAAATTTTAAGAATTTTGTGAATTGAAAAGCCACAATTGTCTAAGATTTATGATTTCATTGATGTTGATAAATTCTTGTTGTCGGGTTACAACA
Organism: Nyssa sinensis; assembly: GCA_008638375.1. Classification (NCBI taxonomy): domain Eukaryota; kingdom Viridiplantae; phylum Streptophyta; class Magnoliopsida; order Cornales; family Nyssaceae; genus Nyssa; species Nyssa sinensis. The sequence continues at coordinate 49,268,218 of CM018046.1, forward strand.
ATAATTTAGATCTTAATAATCTTTATTGTGACAAATTGTGTATAAACTGAGGATTTTGGTGTTTTGAAATTTTAGTGAGCTTTGCATCATTATGATGGCGGAATTACTAGCATGACTAATTGTTTTGCTAATTTTTATTCTGAATGGGTTAACATAGATTTGTTCTTTGATCGTGATGAACAAGCAGAAAAATTGTATGCAAAATACAAGATTCGACTACGTTCACTTGTGAAGATGAAAACCATTGATTGTTTTAAATTGTTGTCGCACCAGCTTCTTACAACAACAGAAATTTCTTTGAAGACTATTGCTCATGAAGGCATTGGAGAGCTACTTTGTCAAGTTTGGTTTAAAGGAGATATTGTTGGCCAACTAAACCAAGTCCCATAAGTTTTAGTAAGTTTCCTAATTTGATTTATTAAGTCTTATTAATATTTGGAGTATTTTTTTAAGAGTCCTAATTGTAATTAGACTAATATTATAGTGATGGTTAGTTTCTTAATTATAATTGAACAAGTTATAGTAGTTTGTGTAAGATTAAATGTCATAATTAATATGAAACTTAAAGTCAGTGTTATATATACGTGAGTCTCTCTCACATAGAATTGTAAAACCACAAAAAAATAGTAGAACGGTGGCAGTTGAGTGAGCCGTGTATCGGACGAATGAGTAGTGTGTGAGGGCCTAACAATTGTGGTTATAGGCAATAGTCATGAGTATTAATTGAGTTGATTTACATTAAAATAATTATTGTTTGATGTTAATGTTTTGATGTTTTATTCAAAGAAAATTTATTTAATTGCTTGATTTTTGTGCTTGTATTTTAATTCTTAAATCAATTGGTATCCAAGTAATTTTATATTTAACAATTGGTGTTAGAGTGATTTTAAATCTTACAAGTTTATATTAAAGAAATATTTAATTCCTACATAAATGATATTAAAATTAAAAATAAAATAATTATGATAATTAAAATTTTAATTTTTAAATTATTCAATTATTAAAATATTTTATTTTATACACACTCTAACTTATAATGGCACTGGATATACTGGTTCAAACAAATGTTGCATCAACAATTTTAAATTTATATATTTTTAATAATTATCCTGTATTTTAACAATCCACGTCTAATCTTTCTAGGATGGTGATTGAAGTGACAAACAAATGGATTGTGTACAGAAAACAACATGGAATTCTAAGGGAACAAAAGGGTAGGATTATTCCAACTCCCTGTAGTGTTATTCACACTTCAATCTATAGAGATGTCAGCGAGAGTGTGAATAACAATTTGAAAGTCATAAGGAGTAGGAATAGTTCACTTAAAAAAAAAAGATTATTTTACTAAAATAATTTATACAGATAAGTTATTACTATTGTATTAATTTTTTATCATATTATATTATATCGTAATATGATATAAAATTAATATAATACTGTTAATTCTTACGTATAAATTTTTTAAGTAAATTTTCTTTTGTCAACATAACGCTACTTAAAAAAAAAAACACTTTATTCTCTTTTGATGACACTTTATCACTCTCAATTTATGTGCTTAATTGACTTTGAGTGACTGATAAATTGACTTAAAGAATGTCTTTAAATTTGTAATTCCAAATTCAATCCATAACGCTTATACTCATGAAATTTTGAAACTTTCTCATGAATAAAAAGTAAATTAGCCGTATAAAATTCAATACCTCTTCCTTTGACAAATAAAAATAAAAATTTACGTACTTAACCCATATATTATTTATTTTAACCAAAAACCCAGTGAGGGGAGCTGCTTTATATATCGACAAATCTAACTTTTCTCAACTTTGCATTCGTCGGTGCTGTTTACAATAATATTTTCATACATTCCGATTCCGAGTCATTACAATTGGTTACTGGTATTAGAGTTAGAGACATGGCACGATTGCTATCTCACTCGAAAATGCAACTACAGTATCGTGGGACCATTTTGGTGGGCAATGCTAGATGACTTGTCAAGGGGATAACAACATTTAGATGAAGGAAACGAGCTGTAATTTATTAGTTTTGGATCTATTGTATCTGGTTTAATTAGCACACGAATGCATTAGGTGATCCATAAATCTTGTTGATGTATTAAATATTTATTGACTCGAATACAATACACCGAGACTAATAAATAACTTTTCAAAGAAAACAGCTATGAAACTTGACTGATAATTTTACATCGTCTAATAATTAACTAAGATCCTAAGGTGATTAATTATACCTGTAAACTTAAATTTTTATTGTAAATTGCGTTTTGATAGGTATACCATATATATATATATATAAAGATCATTAAACCTAAGTTTTTAGATTTAAAATGTTTTCTCCCCATTTTGCATGTTTGGAAGACTTCTAAAAAGTATTATTTAGCAAAAGAGAGAGAGAGAGAGAGAGAGTCATTGGGGTCCTTTTTTTTCTTTGTTTCTGTGGTTTCTTTTTTCCTACAATTGTTATGAACAATACTTTTTATAACTATTTTCTCTAACATTGAAAATAAAATCTGAATAAAATTCTAGAATGTTATTTTTTGAAACTTTTAAATATTTTGAGTTTTTTCTAAACGTTTGAAAGTCAAAATTAAACAAACACAATTTTATTAATTTTTAAAAAAAAACTGTTTCACTTAATATCTTAAGTTTTATTAATTTTTTTGAAACAAATGAAGCCTAAGCTAAAATTTGGAGAAAAAAAGAAAGAAAAGAAAACTCACCAAAAATAAAAGAAAGGAAAAGAAGTACTTGGACATAATATGAGGAAGGAGAGAGGAGTAGAACTTTCAAAACCATACAGCTGTAGTTTCAAGGATAATTAAGGCGTCCTGGCAAAATTATTTCAGAACAAGATTTTTTTTTTTTTCCCAGTAATGCTATACATATATTAAGTCACATAATTAATGAGCTATAATAAAAATTTGTTACCTAACTATCACATCATTTTAGATTAAAATTTAGAATAGATTTTTTAAATGAATAATTCTTGTTATGCCACGTGTTGCAACATTTGAAGTGTCAAACATCAAAATCAACATTTAAGTTGAATATGAAGTGTGGATTGTAGACCACATTTCATTATTTCTTGAAAGTTGTAAGGTTTGGATTTCATAATGATTCTAGTAGGAATCATATATAGTAGGTAAAGTGTCTAACTCATATCGTATCAGCATTTGACATTAATTCAGATATGGTTTCATACCATTTTTCAACCATAGGCCAACATAGAATTGGTGGAAATGAAGGATTTCAGATTTAACAACGATGGAGATGAAGAATTAAATTCAACCAACCATACGAAAGAGTCAAAATTCGTATCATTCGATTTCTAAATTAAATTTCTTTAGTTATGAATTAAATTAAATTTAAACCAGCAAATTTAAAATTAAGTAGTCATGCTCATTTGGTAATGCTTTTTAAAGTAATTTTTTTATATTAATTTAAAAAAAGTAGTTTTGATTTGCACCCAAAAAAGTAATTTAAAAAATCAAAAACGTAAAATAGAGAAAACAGGTACTTTTAAGAGAGAGCAATTTTTTTTTAATGTAAAATTAATATAACAATGATACATCATTTAATAACTACTTTTAATTATAGAATATTTAGTAAGAATTGGGTTAATGTCAAATACTTGCTAAATAAATAAATTAATTAAATTACAAGCGTAGCTTGCTTGTATTGTATTACTTATATTTGATTTAATAAAATAAATAAATAAAGACTTCGTTTGAAATATACTCATTTTATCATAAAAATTAAACGAATTGAGATAGCTTTTTTCATAAGACAAGATTAAGGATCCCATCTCATTGTTATCTATGGCGATAAGATCTTTCTCAGATTACCAATGCTACTTATTTACATGTCCCATGAAAAATAAAAAGAAAGAAAAAAATCAGAATGGAAAACATAAATGCAATGGTACTTCCCTTGTTTAAGAGTACAATTAGAGGAAAAGGTTTACACCAGCCAAAAAAAAAAAAAAAACAGAGGAAAGGAAAGTAAGGAAGACAAAAAACACTTCCATTAATTATTTGGGAGATAAGGAAATTAGGGACAGATTAGGCAATAATTGATACAGTTTCATTTTCTTCCCTTTGAAAAGCACTTCCCTTAATTATTTGGGAGTCCATAAGGAAAGAACTGCACAAAATATTATTTGTTCAGATTAGGCAATGATTGACTCAGTTTCATTTTCTTCTATTTTCATCCACTTTTGAGATAGAGAAAACACAAAAAATGGGCCATGAGATAAAAACTTTTCCTTCAGTCCTCTTCATTTGTAAAGACAAAAAAAAAATATCTTGCTCATAAAAAAAATATTAACAATATTAATTTTTCTCTTCTTTTTTATCAAAAATATTTATGTACTCCAACTATTACAGGTACCGTGTGATAGAACACACTTGAGGATATAAAAGAATATGGCACATATTTTCCATTGATCAGTATGGGTATATATATACCTTGTACAGAAAATCAAATCAAATCATAATCCCATATTATCTACAACTAAATCAAATAATCTAAATCAAAATCAAATCCTAATAAAATAATCTAAATCAAATCAAATCCTAATCAAATAATCTAAATCAAATCCTAATCAAATATTATGTACAGCTAAGATCTCTAACATACCCCCGCAAGATGGAGCTCCGGGAGGAGAGTCCAATCTTGTCCAGAAGAGACAGAAAACGAGCTCGCGGTAGTGGTTTGGTGAGAGCATTCGCGAGTTGATCGGTTGATGAGACGTGAGTAACACGTAGAGCCCCAGTTTGAACTTGATCGCGAATGAAGTGAAAATCAATGGCAACATACTTCATGCGAGAATGGAATACTGGATTGGAACATAATTGGGTAGCTCCGACATTGTCGCAGTAGATCACAAGGTGACTGAGGTAGCTGAACATGGAGTTCAGTAAGGAGAGAACACACCCAATTCAATGCAGCAGCAGTGGCAGCAACAGACCGATATTCAGCTTCAGTAAAAGACCGAGCAATCGTACGTTGCTTCTTGGAACTCCAAGAAATAGGATTGCCACCAAGATAAACAATATAAGCACTGGTAGACGAGAAATCCTCCTTGTTACCTGCCCAATCAGCATCAGAAAAGGCAGGGAGGGACAGTGGTGAGTCACGATAAAGACAAAAGCCATGATCAGAAGTACCACAGAGATAGCGCAGGTGTTGGTGGAAAATGGACGCCATCCAGTGTTGGTGGGGCCAAAATAGGGTGATTGGGTGGTGGTTGAAGAGGGACGCCACCCAGAAGGACGGGAGCCGAAAGTGGTGCGGTGAGCGGGATTAGCAGAGGCTGAGAGATAAGACTTATCAGGCTTCTTTTCTTGCAAATGGGCTTCAAAAGTGAGTAGTTTTTCATGAAGCTCATAAAAGGTAATAGGGGTGTCACGAGCGTGAACGGCATGGACTAGGTCTTTGTAATCACTACCAATACCATCAAGAATTTTTTCTATGAGATCATCGTCGTCCATAGGGACGACAAGAAGAGCAAGTTCATCGACGAGGGTTTTGACAGATTGGAGAAAATCAGTGATACTCTGAGAACCTTTGGTAGGATTTTTGAGGTGACCTTTAACTTGTTTGATCCGGCCATGAGAGGGCTGAGCATATGTGTTAGCAAGAATCATCCAAGCTTGACGAGAGGTGGTGGCACGGGCAATGAAAGGAATGAGAGTGGGGGACAGTGAGCCAATAATAGCGTTGAGTATAAGTTGATCCTGACGAATCCATAAAGTATGAGCTGGGTTCAGTTGAGTGGTTTGATTGGGTACGAGAGTTTCGGGTGGGCAAGGTTTGGTACCATCAATGTAGCCAATAAGATCATAGCCAACGAAAAGGGTTTGAAATTGGAGTTTCCATGAGGTATAATTGATTGAGGTTAATTTAAGAGGGACTTGGGTAGAAACATTGATGGCAATGAAGGCTGAGTTGGCATCATTGGTGGGGAGTATGGTGGGAGTAGTAACAGTAGGGGTGGAAGAGTTTTGAGTCTTCATGGTGGCTGTTGCAAGAAAAAGAAAGAATGAAAGAAAACAAAAAGGAAAGAAAGGAAGATTAGGATTTGATTTTGATTTAGATTATTTGATTTAGTTGTAGATAATATGGGATTATGATTTGATTTGATTTTCTGTACAAGGTATATATATACCCATACTGATCAATGGAAAATATATGCCATATTCTTTTATATCCTCAAGTGTGTTCTATCACCGTGAATATACTATAAAGATAAAAAAAAAAAATGCTAACGTTAATTATGAGTAAAAACTCGCGATTTGATTAATGCATATATTACACATGTTGATATCATGTACGCATATATAATGCACATTTTAATTAGATTGTGAGTAATGATCACTGTGATTAACACCAACACTCCTTTAAATAGAATAAAATAGATAAAATAGATGAGTATATACAATTTTTTTTAATGAGAAATACTAATATTAGTCGTAAATAAACGTCTCTCATAATCTAATTGACATATATATTATAAACGCATGTTAATATTAACTACATGTAATATATATATATATATATATATCAATTAAATGATAAATTTTCACACTTATAATAGACACTATCATTCATTTTTCTCTTCATTATTCAATTCGCAGAATTTGATTATTAAGTTGCAACATCATACGTTAATAATAATAGTTAAGCATCTTTTTCATCTTTGTATAATATATATAAAATAATTTGAGATACTCCTTGATTCAGAGAATAATTAATACAATTTGCCACCTATTTCTGGATTCCTTTGCTTCGGACATGTTAGTTGAGACCTACGAGATACAAACGCCGGTGAGATGACGTCGTGGTGCTTACGCCAGCAATGATACTTCCAACAAGAAAACAAACAAATATTTATTTTTTAAAGCAGTGGTGGTCCCTGGAGACACTGACCACAATAACAACTATATTTAGAGGGTTCACACCCAAGTGTGGATCCGAAACTTGGTTTCTTACCGTGTTTCCTTCTTAATAATGTGTATCTATTATCAAATATTGAATTATTTTTTTATTGTCATTGACTAAAATACTAGGTGATTTTTTTATGGAGGACCATTTTGGTCGGTGGTGGGATTTTTCCCATATTATAATATATATGTATTTATATATATACAATAGTGTGTAATAGAATATAAAAATTATATCTTTAAATCTTATATTATCATAAATTTTTTTATATGTTATGACTTAGCGTGTGAGATGAAAAAAATTTCGATTCTAAAACTTAAAATGATTTAAATTAAAATTCGAATCTTCTAGTTAAAAAATTTATTTTGAAAAGGAAAAGTAATTTAGAGTTGTTTTCATTAAAAGTAGTTATTGTAAATTTTGAAAAAATAAAATTTTGATCAAAGTAGGAAGCAAATTTGCTACTTAGGTGAGAAGAAGTAGTAACTTTGTTACTTTTTTTTTTAATTTAGAACATTTACAATGATACTAACTTGAATAGTACATGATAATTTATTCACGTTGATATGTTAGCTTATGTTAATTGCCTTTATTTTTTTGAATTAGTGAAGAGTTCTCTAATAGACATACTAACTACATCTTATATGTGGATGTCACATTCCTTTTATTATCTCATTTTCTCTCTCTTCCTTTTCTCTCACTATTTTCTCATAAAATATTAAAATAATAATTTCTTTTGCCATTGTGGTGAGCCAAAGGGCTTGCCATAGTTAGCATACAAGTTAACAAGGGATGCGGGCCTCCAAGTTAACACATGAGATAACTTATCCATTCTAGCATATTTTTTTTAGTCAGGAACTAACACACGACGCTAACAAATGAGATAACATGTACATTGTGGATGCTCTAACATCCCAAAAATTGTACTTTGATTAAAAAATTATGGACTCACCTTTCGTTTATTGCAACAATTTTTTTTTTTTTAGTGAATCGGTAAGGGGTCCAAACTAAATCTCTCCCCGTAACAATCATGTCTATCATTTAAGCTCTATTTGTCAACGATGAGTACAGAGTAAGTTCAAACTCGAAACGTTTAAATTTTATCCTCAATGCTTTTATTGTTCGACCGCATCCAGGTAGTCATTGCAACAATTCTTACCAACAAATTTTTTTATTATTAACTGTGACATATCTTTTATCAAATAAATAAAAGATAAAAAATAAAAATAAAAAAATTAATTTTTTATATTTAGTCATGGGTCAAATTTTAAAAATAAAAATATTGATACCAAATTTGTATATGAAATACCAAGAAACACGTTTACTATTTTATTTTTGATTAATCTTTTGGAAATGATTTAACATTGAGGGATTGACTCTTCCCTTTGAGAAACTTTATAAAAAAATATATATTATCTTTTATAGACTTTTTTGTAAGCATACTCTAAGTGGGCAAACATGTTAACCGTGTATCACGTGGTGTGTATATATCTATTTGTTCTTATCAATCAAAGTGGTTGTGTGATAACTTTGAGGTCAACTACTGGAAACAAAAGTCCAGCCAAAAAATGAAAATAACAGATGGAAGTTGCATCCAAGAAAGAGTAGGCTTGACACATTCATTTTTAGCTCCAATAATGACATTGTGTGAAAATTCATTAATTGCTGGAATTGAATTTCATTTGTGCGTATTCAAGGGTCAGCCTCTCATTGAATGCTACTGTTACATTGATTTCAATAATTATATAATAAGTTATTTGTATATATATATATATATTTTGTTACAGATGCAGTTATTTATTTAAATCACGGGATAATTGTTCTAAGTTTCCTTGCCTTACCTTCATTTGTTCAAATTATTGTCTCTTGGTTGTCCTTTTTTTCTTGTTGGGAGCTCTTTGTTATCTTTGAAACAACTACAATTTGTTGTCACTTTTCTAATTATGTGACCTAGTTTTATATAATATATATATAACAATAAAAATTTTGAGTGATTTTTAAAAAATTTCTGGCTTATCAATAAAAAATTAAGAGGCCATTGCTATCACAGTAGCAATAAGTCTTGTTTATTGTGTATATCCTTTTAATCAAATAATAGTAAATTTTAAAATGTTTAATAAATTATATTAAATTCTCTTAAAATTTTTGAAATTGTAGATAATATTCCTCTTATTTTTTAAATTGCATTACACTTTTTCTACTATTATGAGTCGTTATTAATAATTAAAAATGAATCGTTATTAATAATTAACAAATTTGATGATGTAATTAAGATTTTTTTTTTCATAAACTTACTTTAGTCTTATATGGTTAATTTGATAATTTTTAATCTACTATTAACATCATTTACCAGTAGAAACTACTCTAAGGAGAGTCAATTTCGGATAATCGATCCTTTCAGTGGCCACATGTATAAGAGTTGATTGTTCTTATAGATATTGCCATCGAACTCATCATTGGCAATAGTAATCCAAGACTACCCAAAACTAAAATATACATAAACATGACTTTCTTAGAGAAGAGAAGAAACTTACTTGAATAAGTAAATAACCTGGTTTTAATTGAATATATTTTTGTGCTTATCTTGTATTGAGATAAAATAATAATAATAATAATAATAATAATAATAATAATAATAATAATAATAATAATAATAATTTACTCTAAAATATTGAATTCCGCAGTCTCTACTATGATTTATTATAATGAAGTATAAATTACACTAATTTCCAATGAAGTTTCTAACAATTCCAGGACTACCTAAAACTAAAATATACATAATCATGACTTTCTTAGAGAAGAGAGGAAACTTACTTGAATAAGTAAATAACCTGGTTTTAATTGAATATATTTTTGTGCTTCCCTTGTATTGAGATAAAATAATAATAATAATAATAATAATAATAATTTATTCTAAAATATTGAATTCTGCAGTCTCTACTATGATTTATTATAATGAAGTATAAATTACACTAATTTCCAATGAAGTTTCTAACAATTACAAAAAAAACTTTCCTAAAGTTTTTTGAATTGATACTTATTTCTTCTATTTTTACTTACAAACTACAAATACCTTCCCCTCTAACTTAAATTTTTTCAAAATGATAAAATTGTCCCATCATCTTCCAGGTTAGTGTTTGTTTCAGGCCTGTTGGTTGAGATTTTCCTGTTTGCTTCCTTTCTTGGGTTCTCTGTTTGTCTGTTAGATGTCCATTCCATCTTGATTTATAGTGGTACTTGGGAATGCTCTAGGAGGTTTAATTTCTTTTCCTGTCCCTTTTGTGTTGTTGTGTACCTTCTTTTGATGTATTGATTCATGGTGGTCGATCTTTTGAAGAGAGTTTTACTTTTATCCTTTGATTTTCTTTTTAAACCTTCAGGCATTTTCAACTCTTTAATAAAACCCTGTCGTTTCATTCAAAAGTATCAACATCGTATTGGAAGGGTTTGCTTTCAACCAATTCAATGTGAGCCATTTTTCTGACTTTTAGAATTGGCGCTTTCAGTTATAGATTACAATCTTTCCTTGAAATCTTATCCTCCAATTCTTGGATTGATTTGAATGTTATCTTCATTCATTCAATTCCACTCATTTCTCAGAGATCTGAAAGACGGTTGTTTGTGCATGGGTTGACGGTTGTTTGTGCATGATTACTGATAAGAGAACATTGAACATTTGAAAAAAAGAAGGTTTAGGAAAATATTATATATAATAGATATTATCAATGAATTTTTCTCACTTTTACCTACAAATAAGTGATTTTATATATATTTATTATAATCATCAATCCTATTATATGTATCTAAAAGTGAGAAAATATATTACATACAATATTAGTAATAGAAACACTACAAATTGAGACGAAGGTTGGATTAGTACTAATGTGTTTAGATAAAGAATATACATCTTTGTGCTACTGCAATCCATTTGTGAAAGAACCAGCACGTCCATTTATGAAACGACTTAGTCATATGTATCTATTATTTATAATATATATGAAGGTTTGTCGTCGTATCTAGTTGAGCTGATTACTTGAAGTGCATATTTTGTTTTCAGACTAATTTATTATTTTTTTCTTTATTTATTAAGCTCTTATTTTTTGCTGTCTTTATTTACAAGTTATTTATTATTTTTGGCATTAATTATAAAGTCGGTTATTATCTCATTCTTATGGCAATGAATATGCCGTTGTTGTCGTATTACACTTATGATGTTTTTACCCCCCTCCAAAATTTTAAAATTTTATTTTTTACCGCTTATTTTGTTAAAATTTTTTAAACACAAGGATTTTTCCTCCCCTAAATCTTTTTATATATTCATATAAACCCTTCCTAAATTTTAATACCTATACTTTGGCCTCCCCTACTTATAATTTATGGATCTGACACTCATTCAATAACTTATTATTTAAATCAAAAAATATATACTAAATTATGTTGAATAAAATTAAGATAGAAAGAAGAATATTACAGATGGAGACTGTAAGTCTGCAAAACAATAATATTTCATAAATTTCTACTGCATCAATTTGTGAAAGATTTAGAAAAATTTGTTGGAGGTTAATTATTCAGAAGTTCTAGTTCAATAAAAACAAAACTATGGTTTTTTCAGATTAATAACATGATGTCAAGTCTAGGTCGGTTATTCAACTTGATAATACTATTTAGGTCTTTTTTTGAAAAAGAATGTTCTTTCACATTACAGTAATCTTGAATGATATATATGTATTTAAGTTTGTCATTTTCAGTTTGAGAATATTTAAGGCGCAGTTGATAAAGATTTAAATTTTAGAGAGAATTCTCAAAGTTTTTGGAGTTCTACTATTAACAAAATTTAAATAAATTCTAAATGATCACTTTCTTGACTTATTTCATTCTTCTAAAGTACAAAACTAACCCATTACTCTCTTTTTTATAATTTTATTACGGTCCATTTTAGAAAAAAATAATATTAATATAAATTTTTTTTACCACCATTGATACACAAATTTTCTTTTTCAAAGTCAATAGTCAATTGATCTCACTTAAATTTTTATTTTTTTTTGTATGTGTGTGTAATTTTAGATTTATTTTTTTTATTTACATTCATATCTGACCCATATTAGTTAGATAATTATACTCTTTAAAAAGTTGATGTAAGTCCAGGGTTTTACTCTCTGAGATAAAAAGCTACATGTGTAACAAAATACCGTAAATAAAAGACAGGTGACATATTATGACCGTTGAAACCACTGTAAGAAGACAATTGAATAATTTTTCCAACTCCAACTACAATAAACATGTATAGAACATATGAATTAAATAGGCCAACTATCTTCTTCATCACTTCTAAGGAATTTCCTGCATCGATTGGTAGAACAAATCAACATAATCATCCTGGCCCAAAAAATATGAGGAGATAAATCCTCCTTCCACCAAGGATGATGAAAAGTCATTTTGGTGGTAGGATGTGTCTGCTAAAAAAGGTTCAGTCCAGAAATTTCCAATGCAATCCCCAAATGACTCCATTGAAGTGATGCTATCTTCTGGTACCCAGTTTATGCCGCCTGAAACTGCATAATCAGAGCTCAAAGAGGAGAACTCATTGCAAGATGATTCTGGAGATAGCTGGGAGCTTTCTGAAGTTTGCTGATCAGATGGAGCTTCAGCAAAAAGTTTTTCAGATGTCAGATGGAAAGTTTCAGTGCATAGCTCTTTTTGCTGGTTTCCTTTGGATTGGGAAGTTTTATTTGATTTCTCTCTTACTTCAGAGGTCACCGGATTTTGTTCCCCACGTTTCTTTAGGTGGGTGTGCCAGTGGTTTTTAATTTCATTGTCTGTTCTTCCCGGTAACTTTGCTGCCATGGCCGACCATCTGCATATGAGAGAAACATATATGTTTACAATCTGGTAGTTGTATGTTTGTGTGTATATATATAATCAAATTAAGAATCTTGAAGTTAAAAAGTAATTAGTTCATACTTAGTCCCAATTTGGTGATATAATTTGATGATGATATCTTCTTCTTCTTTGCTGTAATTCCCTCGCTTGACATTTGGCCGCAGGTAATTCATCCACCGCAGTCTGCAACTCTTCCCACATCTTGATAGACCTGAAAAAACACCAACAAATTAGAACCATTCACATGAATATATTTTACAACCATATATACCATAACACTATATATTCATTTCTCAATTTCTATATACTCTTTCATATTCTTTCCCTAAATATAAGAATAACACAACTTGTAAATCAGCCATATGAAAGCATTGAAGTTCTATCATTTAGAAATTACCATTATAATGATTCATGAAAATCTTCCAAGAAATTTAAAAATAAAAATAAAAATAGAATCTTCTTATACAAATCATCATACAGTACTACTACTTGAGACAGATCTATGAAACTTTTTTTCCCATTCATTCATCGGATTTATTCAACAAATGAATGACACTTAAGTGAAGAATTTTGAGAATTGATCATTCCCATTGAGAAGAATATACTTCTTTTTCATCATTTTCCATCCTTTTTTTTTTCAGTGCAAATTAGAAGAAGAAGAAGAAGTGTCCCTACCAGCATACTTGGGAAGTTGACGCCAGTTCCAATGGCCATATCTCTTAACGTAAGCTCTCAATTTGTTATCTTCTTCTTCACTCCATGCGCCTTTCTTCATTCCATTTTTATCATAGCAAGGAGTTCTCACCATATTTGGTCCTCTCTCTCTCTCTCTCTAGTACTGCAAGATCTCAAACTAGGCACACTTTGGGCCAAAAGCTCACTCTTACAAGACTTATATATACTATAACAATTCAAAGGAAAACCGTGTTTCAAATATAATATTATAGCGACTATCTATAATACTCTACAAATATAATATTAATATAGTGACTATCTATTGTACTCTAAGGTACCCCTATCAAAATAATAAAAAATGTCATCCTGAAATAATTATCCTGTTATTCTCTCATTTTATTTCATTATTTCATGTGACGTTAAAGTATATTATAAATTTATTATTTTATTTTAATATTTAATATGGTATGACACTATCTTATAAATAAATTTTAAATTTTATAAAATTTACTATAAATTTAAATAAAAGTAAAATATTTGTAAGACATGCAACAATTAATCAGAAAATGACATGACGTGAACAGTTTTTATAAATAAAAATAAAAACAAAAACAAAAACAAAAGAAGGAGACTTCCTTCACACTGTCACATTAAATGCGAAGACGAGAGGAAAGTTGCTTGGTGGTGTGCATCAGTATGCCTTGTGCTGCACCCTCTGCTGTGGCCACCATACAGATGGGCCTAAAATATATCATCACTTTCTGAATAAATTCCTGATCATTTCATCTACATATTCTCTGCAAAATTAATGTTTTAGGAAAATTTTAAGAGTTATATTTAATTAATCCAATAATACGGGATTTAATTATTTTCCTTAAAGCATGCTACTTCGATCCGTGATAAATAAAGTATGAGATTATGATACAACTTGAATTAAGTTATAGCCTTTTCATAGAGGATAAGCTCAATTCTTGAATTAATGCTGATCATTTGATCTACAATTTCTCTAAAAAAATAGTGTTTTAGGCATATTTTAAGAGTTATATTTAATTAATACAATAACGTGGGCTTTAATTATTCTATTCCCTGCAGCATGCTAGTTGGGTCACTCACTAATTCAATACGAGATTATGACACAACTTGAATTAAACTATAGCCTTTTCATAGAGGATAAGCATGAAGGTCAAAACTCTCTCTCTCTCTATATATATATATATATACCCACACATACACACATGTTAATGCATAGGGGCAAGAAAAATGATATTAATAATCATCAAGGTAACATTAATTTAACATTTCTTTCTTTTTGTTTCTGACACTACATAGTACATACGCATAGGGAAAAGAAAAATGAATCTGTGGTGCATTGATGAAAGTTTTGATTAGGAATTTAAGGAAGATGTAATAAACAACATTAGTTTTATGTTTGTAAAGGACATCTAGGGACGGAGCTACATGGGGTAGTTGTCCCTGAGTTTTTTTTATATATAGAAAAACTTTCTTTAAATAAAATTCTCATAATTTTTTTATTTGAGACATTTTTATGCTTTCCGAAAGATTTTTATATATATTTTTTTAATTTAGATATGTCAATTCATGATAGCGTATTATATTTGAGTCATGTCAAAAAATACATATTAAAAAATATTTTAATTCTAACTTGACATGATTAATTAATTTTGTTAAATTTTAAATTTTAAAAATAATTTATTTATTAAACAAATTAGACATATCACAATCAACCTGTTTATTTTAATTCTAAATTTTTTTGATGAAAAAACTAGTTGTCTTTTTATAAATATTGTAGAATAATGTTTAACTTTGGTCAACTTCATTTGTGGGGCAAAATAAGTAAAAACATCTTTTATAAATGAAAAGTTTCCAAACTTTGGTGATCCTGATGTGGGATGACTAACATCATTTTACTGTCTTTTTCTTTAACAATTAAACATGTTAAATTATGTTGAACGGCTCGACATTATTAAAATTCAAACATAACAAGTTTGTTAATCGTGATAAATATGTCAAGTCATTTATGACACAAACTAATTTATTTTCAACATAAACCCATTAATCCCGTGTCATATTCATATCATTTTGTTTATAAAAAATTGATACGCCTACATTAATTTATGTTTTTGTTCTCATTAAATTTAAAGGTTTTCATGTTTTACTTTTATCTTAATTTTAATTTAACTTGTTTCCTCTTTCTTATTATTTTTAATTAATGGAATAGTTAAAAACGTTTGTCGGTAAAAAAAAAATCTTACTTATATGATTTCAGTATTTAATGAGATTCACAAAAAATTAACCTCCCAACTATTACTGTTTGACCCAATTAATGAAAAATGTGTCAGCAGTTCAAGTTGCTTATATTATGCGTTGCATGAAGCAACCCAAATCTGCTTCATTTTATTTATTTTTTTCAAATTTGGTCTCCACTTTATTTACAAATTATGAAACATGTCATTTTTAATTCTTCCTGCTTTATCTTAATCTTTTTAGTCAGGACCTTTATAATTTCACTCCATATAATTACAATACTGTAACTTAACTTCTTCAAAAATACCCAATTTGCACTATAATATTTATATTTATTTTTTGGTAATTTAATTTATATAATATTATGTAATAAATAAACTAATATATATGATATTATAATACTTTCTAGATAAACTAGTATAAAAATATATTATTCATTTAAAATACTTTTTTCAATAAATACTAATTATTTAAATTATATTTTATATAATAATTAATTTTATATATTATGCATCTAATTTAGTTGTGTTATATATATATATATATATATATATGTGTGTGTGTGTGTGTGTCTCTCTCTCTCTCTCTCTGCAAAACCAAAACATGTACCAGACGACACCTCTTTTGCCAAAGTCAAAGGTTTTAATATATTGAAAGAATACATCATTTATAACTAGATACTTTGGCTACCTCTTAGGAAAATGGTATATACTTTGGAACAAATGCATGTGCGTATACATAATTGTTTTTCTTTTTTACTATCTCACATTTAGCACATGCTGTTTTGGAACATTTCTTCAAATTTTTTTTTTTATTCTTGCAAAAGATTTTCTTATATATTGGTTTATGCTACATGCATACAGAATAATGACGTTGCATCTTTTTTAAATTAAATTAACACCAATGCTGTATTTCTTAAATTTCTATATCAAATAATGTGACACTTATGCAACATAACAACATTAATTACATGCATGATTTAAAGTATTTCTAGCAAAACAATGGCCACTATGTCCATAGATATGTTGGTGGTGGTTTGTAGTTGTTGTGTGGCAGGGATGCAGTTGATTATTGTTCGGTTTGTTTTCTTGGTTGATGTTAGCATATAATTAATTCAGTTTTTTTGTGTGTGAACTTGATTGGGATGAAGTTTGAGAGCTATGATGCCTTTTGCATCATCCTTCTTCGTGTTGCATTTTGATATAGCATTTATGTATCACTTGTACATTTGTTGCATTAATAAGATTTTCCTATTTTTTGTTGATCGAAAGAAAAAAAAAAACCCTTTGGGCAACCAAAAATCGTGAAGAAGTCAAGTGGATTCCAATGGAGCCAATCTTACCCTTTAGAAGAATAATATAACTCAAGGAAGTATGAATCAATAACATTTATTTAAATCTAGTCTCTAGTTTCTGAGTTTTCACTTGTATATGATGTGCCTTTGGTATGATGCCAATTTAATTGGGATGATTCTAAGTGCTCTGGTGCATATGATGTGCCTCTAGTATGGTGCCAATCTAGTTGGGATGATTCTAAATGCTCTGATACTTGAGCGTTCTTTTTTATTAATATTCTCTGTTATGTATTTTTTGTACATTCATTTTCATCAATAAAATTTTTTGTTTATCAAATAAAAAATATTTATTTAAATCTTGTTTATATTGCAACTTCAAAAACTTAAGAATTTTCTCTGAGATTTTATATCTATATATATATATATATATATATATATATCAACCCTCTTAAATATTTTCAAACAAAATATGACTCAAAATTAAATGCATATCTTCCCGGGTCACCCCATCATAAGGAATATTCTTGGATGGAAGCCAACCTAAATAGTATTAGATTAAATAATTAACCTAAACATAGCATCTGATTATGAAACTGAAACAATTGAACTCATAGTTTTGTTTTTCATAGAACTAGAACTCATAAGCAAGAGCAAATTCACCTACATCTTTTACAAATTGACGCAATAGAAAGTCACGAAATCTTACTATCTTGCAGATTTGCAGTCTTCAATTGTAATATTCTTTTTTATCTCTATCCTAATTTTATTTAAGATAATCTAATATATATTTTTGACATGGTAATAAGTTATTGAATAATCATACAACAAATTTTTTTTTTAATTTACTACGACACTGCCGACATTGCACCGTGGTTGTTCATTGTCCATGGCAGTGTAACTGGATGTCGTTCAAGAGAAAAAATTATTCGGGGATACAATCATTTCATATCGAATAGTTATTCTATATTATTATTAATTCAACGTAAACTAATGGCCTCTTGTAAAATCTCAAACCTACGATAAAGAGTATGCAACACTGCTGGTTCTTCTTTCGACAGGAAATGATCAAAGATTGTTAAACCATCAAGCAACAAGTACTAAAATGCCAACTAAACAATGCTAAGTGATTTAGGAGTAGTATGCAAAACTATTAGTTCTTTTTTTCTGCAGGAACTGGACAAATATTGTTAAACCATCATGAAGCAAGTTTAGTTTCTATGAGATAGTTTAGTCCAATAATTGTTGCAATGCAATCATTTGCTATGTCAATGTTTCGTTGCAAAATTGCGATCAAAGCAGGTACAAGTCTTTTAATGTTTGACATGACTTGGACGCGGTTTCATACTGTTATTCACATTGACTTCTTTTTTCCAAATATATGCATGTGAATTGACTTTTATTATTGACTTCTTTATTCCATATATATATATATATATAGACTCCAATTTTAGATGTTTATATACTTATTTAAGATAGAAATATAAGAGAAATAAGAGTCTAACTTCACAAAAAAACAAAGAGACTATATAAAAACTTTTAAAAAATTATTTTTATTAATACAAATTTTTCTATATTTTTCTTATTTTTTTATTGTATCTATTTAAACAAAAATATATATATATATATATATAAATAGCTATTTTGTATTGCTTAATTTTTACTTTTATAAATTTTATAACTAAACTATTGTTTAGTTATTCAATTATGTAAGAATAGTATCATTAAGATTTTATTCTAGATATATATGTTTATAGCAATGTTATAATTTTATATTAATATATATGGATAAGAAATAAATAATTAAAACCATTTATATATATTTGATGTATTTTTAAAGTTTTATAATATTAATATTAAAAATAAAAAATTTATTATTTATAATTATCAGTTTAAGTCTTAAATTATTTAAATTGACCCTATTAGGAATTTTTTTTAATAAACCTGTTATTTTTTAAAAATAATTAATGCAAAAATATAGATAAGAAAATCAACATGAAGACTCGTGGTATACGACCTACTCCTGACAATATAATTGAAGGACATTAATTGGAGTCACTTCCTGCTGACATGCTTCATGGTAGCAACCACGAAAGGAAAACGTTAACACATGGGATAGCGAGTACGAGGTGACGTGTTTGCTACTGATGTCAGCAATCATCCTAAATATTGAGCTGTGTTTGGATAGTGATTCAGATATAATTTTTTGAAAAATGTTTCTGAAATGTATTTTAAAATTTTGTAATTAATTTTTTAAAAATTACAAAAATACGTTTAGTTATGTTAATCAGAATTCAGTTTTCGAGTTAAAAACTGTGAAAATGCGTTTAGATATAATAATATTTGAATTTATATACATCAAACACAAGAAGTATTACTTTCCTTCTATCCAATCTCTAACTTATAATTTATTAAGTCCGAACATATTGTAAAATTTACTAATTTAATTTAATAAATAAATAAATAATTTAATTTTATATATAATATTAAATTACTCAAACTTAACTTTTAATCCGTTTATTCAAAATTAATTTATAAAATAAATAAATCAATTTAATACTTGACTTTAGCTCACAATAAAAAAATAATTTAATAAACTGAAATTAAATATAATTTCACACTCAAGCGAAATTTGAACAAAGACTTAATTCAACTCACCTGCGGCGCTAAAATGAGTATCGGGCCACATAAAATGAGTCAAAACAGCGAAACTCCAAATGGGAGTTGGAGCGTAACCGCGCTTCATATGAGAGTGGGATAATGCCATGAATAGGGAGATTCAGATCTGCAGAAAGTGGGATTATTAAAGACAAGAAGGAAAATGAAAGGGTAAAAGAGAGACGGAGAGAGAGAGAGAGAGAGAGAGAGAGAGAGAGAGAGAGAGAGAGAGAGAGAGAGAGAGAGAGAGAGAATTGAATCGATTATCTCAATATCCTTGGCTATGTGGTGTTTGGAATCTTGCAAAAGCAAACCATCGATAGAGCTTTTCAAAAACCTCTGCTTCCCAACTACAATTCATTTCGACTTTTTGGGTCGAATCTCTGTCTATATTTTCTCTCTGCCACCATCTGGTCGGCAACGAAGCTTCAAGTCTCTGTGAGTTTGTCTATATGTCTACATAGTAATAGCTTGTGGTCTCACTTCATCTCTGCTTAAATTCTCTGCTTAAAGCTTTGATCTTCACAACAATCTTAGTGTTAAACTTTGTTTTTGCAAAGTAAAAAAAACAAAAATGTTTTGGTTCCATTTTAGTTGTTTTGGACTCTGCGGCTACCGAGATTGGAGTGAAAACTTCTAAAGCTAAAAGTTTATGATTGATTCGAGATCAAATGAGGGTTCAGTTTAGGATTGTTATATGTATGTCTCTTTGAAGGCTTAATTGTAAAAGAATTATCTCACAATAATCTCTGTTTGATTACTAAAAAGAGATACGTTTCAGAAGTGTGTGAGATACATTTCGAAAAGGAAAACTCAAAAGTTGTGTATCCAAACATCATTTTAATTTTTTGAGTTAAAAAAATTTCTTTTGAATATGTATCCAAACGGGCCCAGGATTTCTTAATTACTAATTAAGTGACCTGGACAGAGAAGGTTTGTTGAATAGAAGGAGAAAGTGGGTGGAACAGTAGTTGGGTGACAAGACAATATAACTACTCATTAATAAAAAGGGAATTCACACTTACACTTCCAAGTGTGGATTCAAAGTTTGCTTTCTTATTGGTCTTTTCTTTATCTTTTCAATCAACCACGTGTATGAATATTCAAGGATTGACCTCTTTAATTTCCATTGACTGAAGGGTTCATGTCATCGCACTAAACGTCAAGTACAGTACATCATTCAATTAATACAATCAAATTAAAGCTAAATAAAATAGATATAATAGTACCTCTAAAGTATCATTCACAAGTTCGAATTTTTAACTCATCTCTTATATATTCAAGGTTTTGGTTCCCTTCAATGTTAATTGTAATTGTAATAGAAAGAGTTCAGTGAGATTTCACCAGAATCGTGCATATGCAAATCATGTTTTCTTTAATAAATGGATAAACATAGCTTGGGACATCCTTTTTTTAACAAAGAGAAATCCTAGTTCCTCACAAAAAATTAAAAGAAAAAACTAACTATTTAATTAGCCTAGCTAGAAGCATTCTCAGAGAAGAAAAAAAACCCAAAAATAAAAAAAAAAAACAAAGATGAGTTTTTTTTTTTTTTCAATTCCAACTTGTAGTTCAATTAGACAAATCGATTAGATATAATGTTATATTACGCAATTTATTACAAGTATAAAAATAATTTTTAATTGCCTTTAATAGACTTGTTATTTAGATATATTTTGTTACAGTGAAAATCAATTTAAGGTTGTTTTGGGTTATAATTGAGAGATAATTATAATGATTTTCTCTAATTATCTGATAAACATAGGACCTCCACTATATTTTTTAAAAATATACTAACATCATCTTTATTATAATAATAATATATAGATTCTCTCTAATGTATAAAATCTATCATTGATGGTACTAAGGTTTTAACAAATTTTTTTATATGACTAAAATACTCTTATATATTAAATTAGCCTTCCTAATCTTTTCATAGATCGCAGAGGAGTTCCTGTAATTATCATATATTATTAGGAGGGTCAGTGTTATTATTTATAAAGGTAAAACAATAAATTCATACTTTCTATTAACGCCCGTCTTCTGAAAATTTTAACAGAAGAGGTTAATGTAATCTCATAAATCATAGGGTAAGTCTATATAATTGTCAAATATTACAAGAAATATCAATATAATTAGTTAACTAGAATCGTTAAATTAATTAATTATTCTACAAAACTCAACGTCATACACTAAATAAATGCTCTCAATAATTTTTACAATTAACTAGACAGGAATCGTAGAACTTAAATATTTATACCAAGTGCTTCTTAGATGATTAATTTAGGGTCAAGTGTTAAAATAAATACAGTAATTAACACTAAATAAATAAAAGTAAATCCACAAGAAAAGAAACACCAGGTCTCAAATGAAAAATCTACTGGGGAATAAAACTCACAACTTTTAATAAAACTTCGTTATAAGATTAATAAAGCACCAAGGAACTCTAGAAATTAGATTAATACCTTGCTACATTTTATCGTAAGCTTACTACGTTAGTCAATCCTCCACAATCCTTTTCATAATATTCTTTTGTGTTCTAATTGCATCTTTTCAATGATTTTTTCACAACAACCACTAATCTTCACGATCTGAACACCCTCAAATTTTCACAAACCTAGTGCAATGGCAAAAAGTGTACCTAAGATGTTCTCTTAGATACAAAATGCTTCACAATTACTTTTGTAAAGAGGAGAACTATAAAGAATTCAAGTTCTAAAATATGAAATTAAGTTCAAAATCCAAAATAGTGCATAAGTACTCACAAAAACTGCAACGGGTGTTGTCTAGAATGCAAAAATTACAACTACCTTGAGAGAAAAAAAAGTACATCATATATTTATAAGTTAACCTAAACTTATTAAAGTTTAGACCATGGAACCAATGAGAATTGCCAAAAATCAACACATGTTTGAATGGAGTCCTTTTCTCTGTTCAAACACATATAAGCTTCCGTTCAAACGGAAAAGTCACTATGTTAGAATTATTAGACAATTCATATTGACAATTCTTTTTCAAGATGTTGTATTTTTTTAGATATTAAATGTTAGGTTAGTATTGAGTCATATGATCTACTTTTAGTCATACAATGAAGACTTTACATACCTTACAATTACATCAATGTGTGAAGAAGTGTGCAAATTCAAAGTATGTGGTTATGCATATCATTTCTTTGTATTAGACACACATTTTAGAATTATTGTGAAGTACTTTAGAAAAGAATCTAACTGTGGTTAAATTGACCTAAAGTGAGTTAATTTTGACTATAAGTTAATACATTTGTGAAAAATAGGTTTTCAGAATGTTCTAAACTTATTTTTATTGCTTAAAATAATGATTTTTTTTCAGAAAAATCTGGTTCCAGAAAGTCGAAACATAGTAAAAAGTTTTCACTACCTTCTCCATTTGAACGGAAAGTTAGTCTCCATCCAAATGAAACTTTGTCCAAATGAAAGACTCGTTCTTATCTGAATGCGACTTGTTTTGGGACACCAATTAAAGTCGGATTTTGCCAAAATCATGCATTATACGTTTTTCAATTAAGTTTAAGATACATATACTAAATTTTTATTATAAATAAGGCATTAAGATGGTCGATGAGTACAAGTAAAAGCATATATATAGAAGGGTTAGAGAATAGACTTTCATTACAAGGAACTTGTACACTACGTAAAGATTACGTATTAACTGATCGAGGATGGTACTGTAGTAAACAAAAATTAATCAAAATTAAAAATATAACAAAAAATTGCGGTCAAAGGAACAAATGTTATAAGGTGGAGGAGCTGTCTAATATGCACAGGGAAAATCAATTCATCAATAGGCACATGGTGGAGCCAACTAACCTCTTTGAAATTTTTAGATAGCACTAAGATCTAATCCACAACTCGAAAGGACTACATGTGAATACGATTTGTTTAGAATTAATAAAAAAATATTTAAAATTTAAAATTTAAAAAAATCAACAGTAATTAATAACATTGATTAGTTATGTTGGTGTCTTGTGATGCATAAATGAAGCAAATGGGCCGCTGACATGTGAAATATGGGCCAGTGAAAAGCAATCGGAGTGAACATGGTGTCCATGAATCATGTGAGGCAATTAATAATCATGATAGTTAATGGACTACGTTAATTCCACTACTCCAAGCAAACTCCAGCCTGATTATGAAAATGATATACGATACCGTCAAGATAGGAGCTTTAATGCTTCATTTTTCCTCCAATAAGATGACAACGCGTGTATATTCATTAATTAATAGGATATATTTCATTTGACTTTGTATTGTCTTGTCCATTAGTTTTTGGATTTATTTTTTTCCCAATCAGTTCTGTTATAAAGCTAACAGACTAATCAGTTTAGGATATACTTAAATGAAAGACATCAAATTTTATATATTTTTAATATAATTAAATAAAATTTTAAAATTAATAAAAATCTTAATTCTATTAAAAAAAAAAAAAAAGCTTCAAAATTCTTTTTTTTTATAATAAAATCAAATTATAAGTCT
This sequence comes from Nyssa sinensis, assembly GCA_008638375.1. NCBI lineage: Eukaryota > Viridiplantae > Streptophyta > Magnoliopsida > Cornales > Nyssaceae > Nyssa > Nyssa sinensis. The sequence goes on from CM018046.1 coordinate 49,292,454, forward strand.
AACGTTAATAAAAATATAACTCTATAAAAAAAATATTCTAAAAAGACTTCACGAAAAAAATTTAATCCTATTAATTAAATTTTATTCGTATTGTCCTAATATTTATTTACTATCTATTTAAATTTTAAAAAAAATTATGTAAAAACTCTATTATTAGAATTTTTTTTTAATATTACCTCTCTCTTATTGAGAAATTATTATATTTTTATATGGGTGAAAAGATATTAAAAACATTTATATATGTTTTGTATATTTAGCAGAGTTTTATAATATTAATATTAAAAATGACCTACTTTAAAAGCCTCGAATTGTATAGAGTTGTCCGGAATTTTTATGTAAATTTTGCGCCTTTACTTTCTTCGTATGATAAATTTTTTATGCTTTGATTATTTTTTGAGATTGAATACTCAATTAAAATTGGAGTTAAAATCAAAGGAAGTTGAAATTCAAATTCAAATCCATAAACATGGCCTACCAAAATAAATTATGACTTTTTTAACGAAATATGCAATAGAAAATGTGAACAATGACGCACAAGTTGAAATTCAAATTCAAATCCATAAACATGGCCTACCAAAAATTCAACTTCTTTTTTTTTTTCTCATTTTCTTTCAATTGATTTTTCTTCTATTCATTTTTGAATAAGAAATCAAAAGGTAAATAGAATTGGTAATTTAACTATAAAAATCACCAAAATAAGCAACCCTCAGACTCTTACCAAAAAATTAAAAATAAATTAATTTATTTAATAAGCCTATCGAGTCCTTAACACTAAAAATCCTCATTGAATTTCTTATCACTCAAAAAAGAAAATTGAAAAGTGGATTAAATTTAAAAGTATAAAAACTTATAATACAATGTTTAGCTCTTATTATTTTTGTAATACTGGATTTTCGTTTTTTAATTATTATTTTTGGTAGGCAACTATGAATTCAAATTACTGCAAGTAAATAAACAAATATATAGCATTTTGGGCCTTGGCTTAGTTCAGTTGTAATTTTATGCATAATTTGTTGGGCCTAGACCTAGCCCAATGCACCTGCCCCAAGCAATAGCTAGAAGGGGTTCATGAAATACAGGAGAAAAAGCATTAGTTACAATACCTAAGTCTGATAATGAAAAATATTATTATTCATTTTTATGTTGAAAAATATTTTTTTAAATGTATTTACAAAAGGATGATGCTTGGGGTAAGAGTAATTTCTTCCTACTCACACATATGTCACAATCTTAATGTGTCATATATATAATTATATGCATATTATGTGACTATTTAATTTTAAAAAAAATTAAATAAAATTAAAAAATACATGTGCATTGCATATGTAATCGCTTGTGATTAATACACGTATCCGAATAAGAGAAAATTGCTTTAACCTAATGTGGAGCTAAGTATTGTCTTTTTCAAAATTAGTATTCCAATTGAATCGATTGAGATCAATAAATCGATTAAAAAAAAAAAAAAAGTAAGCTCATGATACACTGATTTAATCGATGCTTTAACTGATTTAACTAATTTTATAATTAAGTATATCTAAAAATATAAAGATTATGAGTTTTTATTTTCTTGAATATATATTAAACTTCTTATAAAATCTAACATAACAAAGACTTGATTAGGTCATTACATATGGATTGCTGTTCAACTCTCAAAAGTTATATCTTTTTTATTATTTATTTTGCACTAACTAATGGAAGACAGATGGCTTAGATTTAGGCTATGAATTTAATAATTGCTCTGGTGATGTCTGATGGTACGTATAACAAATGCAAGGTGACTTAAAGTTAAATTTAAATTTGAATTTAAATTTAATGTTGATTTCAAGTTAAATTTATAAAGGTGAGTTTATAATAGATTTGAATTTGAATTTAAATAAAAATAGATTTAGTACAAATTTGATTTTAGAATTTGAGAAATTTTATTTAAATTCAAATTTAAATTTGAGTTTGAATTTGAGTAACCAGTTGAGATGTCCTAATGCTAACTCTAATAATAAAAGTTATTTTAGTCTTATTAAAATTAAATTTTAGTAGTATCACAGTATCAAAAAATTATTTTTTGATATTTTTGTTTTATTAGTGAAATACTTAATTTTAATTTTTGACAGAACGACTATTATTCTTTATAACCACCATTCTCAATCATTAAATATAAATAAATAAATAAAAAGTATCATCAAAATTAGACTGTTAATATCTTATAATATGAAGTATTGAGATAAATAATAACCTATCAAAATAAAAGTTATATTTGATAGAATACTTATAGACTTTAATCAAACTTTGAGAGAGATAAAACTGACATTTGAACATTACTTTTTGCACTAAGCTACCAAATTCTAGATTTAGTAACTCTGTTTATTTCACCATTGAAATTCCTCAAGTACAAGACCAAAAAAATCAAAAGTGATATTCATACAGAGGTTTCATCAACTTTGAACTTTGATGTCGATATGCCCCAATGTGCAGGATGTTGCGGTTTTATTTTCGAGTCAATTCATCCGATTTAAGCGAAAATTGGAAGGTTTATTTCTGTTCAATTCGATTTTATTACAAAAATAATTCATTTAAAAATCTAAAGTAGTCAAGGGGTTCAATTTTTTGTTCAATCGGCCGGTCAATCCAGATCTAATAAGTATATGTAGAAGTATAGAAGTCAAGAAAAAATAAATGCATGTACAATTTAAAAGATAATCATATATCATGTATTGTATTCACTACACTTAGATAGTAGACCTTAAGATTATAATAATAAAAATTAGTTCTATAATGTTCATAATGACCATAAGTGACAATTTAGTTTTGACTATAATAAGGCTGCAAATCTAGCAGGTCATCTCAACCCGAAACTTTTAGGGCATAGACAACTTATTTTAGAATTCGAGATAGAATTGAACAGCAAAGTTCAAGCACAAGTTTAACTTAGGCCGAGCGCTTGGGCTTGGACTTGGATAACCTTGCGTCCGAGTAATTATGTTTTTTTTTTTTATTTTTAATAAGTCATTTTGAATATTTCATATCAAATCTGAACTATATATATATATATATATATGTTATCTTGTTCATCTGGGAGTTAGGTCATGGAAGCTTCACTCACCATTCATTTCATTGCGGTATTTCGCATTGTTTACTAACTCAAGAGAACACTCTTTCATGGTCTCTACTTCTTTTCATAGTCTACTTTTTCAGTTTCGTGCTTACACTAATACAGATTTGGTAGGAAATACTACAAATCATTGTTATACTAATGGTTATTGTTAATTCCTACTTAACAATTATCTCATCGCCTAACATAGTAAGAAATAGATTGTTGTCACTCGATTTAACACTAACACTAAGACTAAATATCATGCTCTAACTAATACTACCTCAAAACGTCTTTGGTTAAGATGATTGTTACAAGACATGGGTGTCTTATTATCCTCTAGTGATATTTTCATGAATTTACTAAACATATAGAAATTAATTGTTAATTTTTCTGTTGTCCTGTTCTTCATAAATCTCTTCAGCTCCACTATGTAGTTTTTAATGATTAACTTGCTGACCTTTTTACCAAATCACATTCTCGAGGGCATTTTCACGATTTTGTCTGTAGAACTCAAGTTGATTTCTTACACTCCACCTTGATTTTGTGGAAACTATCAATGTGTATATCAACATATATAGCATGTAGCATAATTCTTGTAATATTGATCTAATATTTCTTTATTCTCAATTCCTTGTATAACATCTTACTCTCCTATATATAAGAAGGCCTTCATTGTACAAGAATGATATATAGTGATTCAATATATAATTCCTGTTTCTAGCATCAAGATATTATGCATAATTTTTAGATAATTTTAAAAGTTTTACTTATTTAGTAGGATATATAGTAGCACGCATAAAAGAGCTTAAACATCCACCAAGGAAATTGAACAAGAAACAATTGCAATGCTTGCTTCACGCGCGCGCATATAGAGAATACACGGCAATATGCATGCTTCTGTCGATTCAATTCCTTTGTAAGACCATAAAGTGAGAAAAAGAAGACAACATCATGCTGAAGAGGGCACCAAATAGAAGCTATAGATGATCAGGAGATCATTTGTCATCTGAATCAGGATACATACACGTGCTTCTTCCATCAATTGATTTTACCAATTCATCAAGACATTATTATGTTCATAATATAAACCATACGAGCACAAGAATTCTTCACCAGTAACTGGAGAACATGGAAATATAGATTGGGAGTCCAGCAATGGTGCCATGAAATCATCTGGGAAGCTGTCTGAATTTTCTGCCCAAAACGGTTCTGTCCAAAAATTTTCAATGGGTTCTGCAAATAGTTCCGAAGGAACGACATCATTTTCTGCAACAAAATTTGTGCAGTTCACTGCTGTGGAATCTATGGTCGATGAGGAAATTTCACTTGAGGATGACTGTGGTGACAATTGGGAGCTTTCAAAGATTTGGGGACTCGAAAGGTCTGCAGAAGAATTGTTAGCTTCTGATTTTTTCCCTCTACTGCTTTTGTATTGGGAAAGATCGCTGGAGCTCAGTTCTGGTGCATGTGAGATTGAGTTTTTCTTGGAGCGTTTCTTGATGTAGGTGTGCCAGTAGTTTTTTATCTCATTGTCTGTTCTTCCAGGCAACCTTGCAGCAATGGCAGACCATCTGCAAACGAAGAATATGAGCACTCCATTTTGAAAAGCATGTCATCTTAATTAATCCTATGGTTCTAAGTTTTGATAATGAAACAAAATATATATGACATTATGTTATAGGCCCCATCCATGATAGAATTTTTCCTTAAATTGTGCATCCCAAGATCTGTCACTGTCCATATTTTTGTACAAGTAACCAAAAGAAGTTGAAAACAATATGGAAGTACCTATTTCCAAGAGATTCATGTAAATTGATGATGACGCCCTCCTCTTCTTTGCTGAGATTCCCTCTTTTGATGTCTGGCCGAAGATAATTCATCCATCGCAGTCTGCAACTCTTCCCACACCTTGATAGTCCTTAAGAAAGAAAGCAAAGTAGCTGAGAATTGAATTCATGTACTAAGAAGTAAGAATAATAAAATACAAACACGTAAAGAATCTTAAGTTCACTTATCATATGTCACACAATTTAATTCAGTATCCTAATTAATCAATCCATGACAGAAGAAGAAAAAGAGTATATATAATGGAAACCCATATGACCATTTGAATCTACCATTCCCATTAGTTGGACTTAAAAAGTGTACCTGCATACTTGGGAAGTTGGCGCCAGTTCCAACAGCCATATCTAGTAATATATGCTATTAGTTTTCTATCTTCCTCTGGTGACCAAGTGCCCTTCCTCAGTCCAGTTTCGTCACAGCAGGGGGTTCTCACCATCTCTCTCTCTCTTAAAAAATTTCCAAGTTTCTAATATAGATATATATACACCACAACTTGAAGACCAAAACGTGTAACATGCCATGCACTATAGCAACAAGTGTAGAAAGAAGTCATTATTTCCAAAAGAGGGTCCCTTTTAGACAGACAAGTCACTCCACTTGGTCAACTAAGAAATGGACGATGATGCAGTAGTAACTGCCGTGTCGCTTCAAGGAAACCAGGATTGTGGTTTGCTCACAGCCTCACATGCTTCCACGTGATACACAGTACTCCTCCTCCTGAACCATCCACTCAAAATGACATCATCTACTCTATTAGAGAAAATCTTTTCATCTGCATGTTTCACATAATTCATGGCTATACTTTTGGACTATTGGGTTCTTGAGTTTATCAAGTTTTGTTATGGTATCACGTGAATCTTTACCGTAAGTTTTAATATATGGTTAGTAGATGATGAGATTGATTTCTCATATTAAACGATTCAAAAGATTAAATATTTTGCATGTTTCACATCATTTTCATGACTATACTTTTGGACTAAATTATTGAGTTCTTGGGTTTATCAAGTTTGCTATGGTATCACGTCAATCTTTATCGTAAATTTCAATACATTATTAGTGAATGATGGGATTGATCCCTTGGATTAATCGGTTTGAAAGACCAAATATCAAGTTTTAAAAAAAATAAATTTCAGTACACTGTTTAATCATAATCATTCATTTATAATTGACATAAACATGGCACACATAACCATAACATAATTATTATAAGAAGACTCACGTGACTATAATATAATTGGTGAATTTCAACTCATAATACCATCAATCATGGTTTCAAGTAAATTTTTGTTGTAAGTTTCAACACCGCTTACATAATCATTCATTTACAATCATCATAAACAAGACACATGCATAATTGCTATAAACGAGAGGAATGTGATAATAACAGAATTGATAAATGGAGGAGAGTTACAATAGAGCCTCACAATTAACAAAACAAAATTGTAAAACAAACAAATAAGAAAAGTTGATACGTCAGAAAATCAACAACAAAAACACTTGCTTATCATTTTCTTATATATAATTGTCATTTTTTTCTTATAAATATAAGTGGGATGGTACCAGTTGGTGGCAGAGCCACATATAAACCGAGGGGGGCAATGACCCCCCAAATTTTTTAAAATTTAATTTTTTTACCATTGTTTTATATAAATTTTTAAAAAAAATTACGAGTTGCTCGCCTCAATTTTTTTATATTTTCACAGAACTCCCTTTTAAAAAAAAATTGTGTATCTTTATCATCTTAAATTTATTGTCTAGATCCACATCTGATACCAGTAATTGTGATTTTTTCTTAGAAATATAATATGAAAGAGTCAAGGTCAACAAATTGGTGCCACACTTCATTATATTATAGGTTGTTACCTAAAGTATATGTATAGAAAGAATCGTCGAGACTCATTTCAGTCTTTCTTTTTCTTTTTCTTTTTCTTTAAATTTTTCTTGTTAGCTTTTTGTTATTCTTGTTTGGGGTCTAAAGAGATACAAAAGGCTGGGGTCTAAAGAGATACAGAAGGCTTGAGTTAAAAAAAAATTTGACTCTGGGACGAGTGGGTCTGCCTTGTCTCCAACATAATTAACCATTCCAACTTCTTCCATGCATGTATCTTCTGTCCTATTCACACTAAATCCTATGACACCATCTCCACATCAATGCACAAATAATTTGATACCAGATCACATGAATACTAAAAATAACCTAATCTTGTGACGATCTGATAATTTAAATAAAATTTCATTTGTTAGAGATTAGTATAAAATTTAGGATGTTCAGAAAATTGGTCATTTGGTTAAAATTTCATTAAATTAATAACTATTTCTTTATATATATATATATATATATATATAATAGTGTATCAGAGGATAATTAAGTCCAATCCATTTTTCATCAAATGAAAATATTGGTGTGGATAGAACAATATATATTATTACAGGAGATTAGAGAGTTGCTAAAACCAAAAAAAGTAGTGAGTTTGGCTAACAACAAACACAATATATATATATATATATATATATATATATTGATCGGCTATATATATAATCACAACATTTAAAACTAATTTGAAAGGAAATTTTCGAAATAACCAATAGCATTTGATGATTCTACAAATAGCTATTTTATATTTTCAAGGTATTTTTACAAGGCATTTTTACTAACAAATGTGTTAACTATAGGTACTATTTTTTACTATTTTCTCTAAGCCAACTCTTAGAATATTGGATCCTCCAATTAATTCCCCTATCCATGCAACTAGTGGGGATTCAACCCCATTATTCCCTGTGAGATGGGTAAAAAATACCACCTCAATTAAGGCCAATTACCAAAGAAAGCAACTTTGGCTTTTGATTACTTATAGTAAATATCAAATCTATTTTGTGAATAGAACAGTTCCAGCCAAAGAATTTAGTAGTCGAATCGCATTTCGTATCTCTTCTCATAAGAGATTGGGACTTGTTTTTTTTTTTCAGGATTCCTATTTATGAAATTTCTATGATTATTTGTAAATAATAATCAGTTAACGTTGGGGAGAAAAAGAAAACAGAAGAGCTCCAGAAATTACAGACCGATCAAGGGTCATCTAGTTAGGTCTCCTTCAGATGATGTAACCACTATGGTCTCTCTCTCTCTCTCTCTCTCTCTCTCTCTCAGGTAGTCACTTTAGAAACTAAAAACAAAAGACATTTCAAAGTCAAAGGTTTCATACCAGAGCTTGAAATTTGAACAGGGAAATTAAACAATTTGAATAACTTGTGGCCCAAACGGTCAATCAAGAGTCCTTCAAGACCGTCCAAATTGGGTGACCCATCTCCATTTATATAGACTAATTGCTAGCCACTAAAATTTCCCAAAGATGGTCCAACCTTATTTACATCATGGTCTGGTCGTATGATACTGATTGACATGCAAGTGCAAAAGACACTAAATGGTTCCCAAAACTTTGCCCTCCATCTGGTGTGACTATGGAAAAATTCGGGTCCATTTCTATTTGTTGGAGTTACAACTTGGTGAGGTGGGATTTGAGTCTTAATTATTGAATATATAAAATATATAATTTTAAGTGGTGATAATTCGAACTCGGGTATTCAATGTTCCTGTCTAGGCCCGTCTCGATTTAAATTCGAATTCGGATATTATATATTTTTATCTAAACTCAAAATTTCTCGAATCGAGATCGAATTTACCTGCCCGACTTGCTCCCCTACTACTTGCACCATTAATTATATGAATGATCAGTTGTCTAACTTTAAAAAAATTAAAATAATAATAATTATTTGTTTAGTTGGCATACGGTATTTGATTTAATACATTGACCAAATTAATAAATCCGATCTACGCAAATTTTTCATAACTTACATGTTTGGAGGACAAAATTAAAAAAACTTGAAATGAATATATCATAATTATCAAAATTGAACCTTGACAATTGAATGTAAAATCCATTATCTCTACTTTAAAATGGGTGTCTCTATAAAATAAAAGAAATATATATATATATGATAAAATTAAGAAAAATACATGAAAATATATGTTTATCCATTGTTCACTCTTCTCTCTCTCCATCTTCTTTGTACCTCACAATCTATGGACGACACCAGTAATATTCATTTCATATATCCGACGAGTTTTAATTGTATTATCTTATTTGATTGTGGAAGAAGAAATTCTAAATACTAGATACTATACTATAATATATCAAAGATAGAGTTATCCAACTAAAAATGGACATTCAAACACCAATTATTTCCCCTATCTAGGAAAAAACCTAGGTGATGTCGTAAAAAATGTACTTGAAAGATGAATGGTTGTGATATCAGTGGAATATTAGTCCACCAATGAAGATTACTCCGACATGGAACGCTGGTGAAAGTTATATTCAAGTCAAAAAGAAGGAAAAAAATAATTGAAATGCTTAAGAATAGAAGAATTGAAATTAGATACCTTTGGCTTTATTTATTGAAGAAATTTGTTACCAATCTTGAGTAGAACCATGATTGTGTTGGATTAGAAACTTGCTTTAGTGACTTCATAAGATTAAAAGTGTACTTTCCAAATAAAAATCTGTCTTTAAATTCATATTAAACTCTAAAGAAAAGTTATTTATTTATTTTTGTTTTGGACTGGTGTTTATTTCTATATTGAATTAAGAGGCTTGTAAAATCATGATCGATTGTATAATACATCTTTCCTTAGAAAAAAAAAAAACCTCTAAATCTTTGAGATCGATCATTAGAGCACCATTCTTCCTTTATGCTAACATGAACGCCCAAAAAGCAATTATAGCCATGGCGTTGATCTAATCATCTGTAATACCTTTTAGTTCTGATATCATTTTATTTTGATCTAAAAGATACTATTTTGAAGTAACGTGAAAACAAAATGATTTGTTTTGATGATGTTAGCCTGGCATAATTTGTGAGTATGTTAAATAGATATGGGACCAGTAGGCCTCTGAATTCAGATTGTTGGTTTTATGGAGCTCAGTAATTACCCTATGGATTCACTGTCGTGTAGGTTTGTTTGCTTCTGTTGGTAGGAAAAAAATATATATAAACAAAAAAAATTAAGAAAAGTAAATTTTTTATATACAACAGTAAAAAATGATAATTTAACTACTATTAATGTGTACTGATATGAATGATCGAACCTATGTTATTTAAATAAAAAATAAGCACTCGCATCATTCGAATAAAACCTAATCAAGTGCGATTTGAACTAAAAATTTTCATAAATCTTTTATTCTCAAAGATTTATTAGTTAGACTAACCCAAGAGTTTAAGACTTAAGAAAGTAGATATGAAAACTTAATTGAAGAACTTTTGGAATACAAAATAGAAATGGTCCTCAAAGATTTGAAAGTTGAAAATGACAATAAAGGTCATATTGAAAAATTAAAGCCAGCATTATTGCCATGAGATTTTTGCCTATGGCTTGCAATCGAACTGAAGAGGCAAACCTTTTCTTGTGCTAGTGCCAAGAAGGTCATGAATAACGTGCATAGCTTGTTCCCAAAGTCAAGCAAATGGATGTTGAATAAGTGACCGTTTGGATGGGCAGGTGAAAATGGGCATTTTAAAAAAAGCTACTTAGGTCGTGTTTGGAGGGTGGCTCCACCTTCCATTTGGTCATTTTCACGTTTTAAATGGACCTTTGGGATAAATTGGTGTTTGTTTGGATTTCTCAAAATGTCCGTTTAGACATTTTCAAAACCAAAATGGGCGTTTTAAAAAAGTGCTAGTAAATAACTTTTTTCAAAACGCTCGTTTCCTAAACACTCGTTTTCACCGTCCATCCAAATGAGCACTTATTGACATTTTTCCAAAACGCCTGTTTTGATCTTAAAAATGCCTAAACAAGCATTTCGAAAAATCCAAATAAATACTCACTTATCCCAAAAGCCAGTTTAAAACGTGAAAATGATCAAATGGATGGTGAAACCTCCATCCAAACACAGCCTCATGCTGATTTGATAATTTTAGTTGTTTGATTTTGTCGTATTGAGTTCTCTTGTTCAGATATTTAGAATAAATTTTGTTAGGCTGGGTTAAATTTAAGATACAAAATTTGTACGTTAAATTAAAATCAAGAATTATTATAGTTTATAAGGTTATTTTGGCCCAAGCAGACAGTGTACAGGGAGCAAGGTAAGGTGAGGGAGGTTAACAGGGATTTAATACTATCGACACTATTAATTGGTTGGGCTTTTAAAATAAATTAGAGAAAAAAATTAAAAAAGTTCTAAAATAAAGTTTTCAATCCAAAAAATTCATGATACATTTTTTTAATTTAAAAAGTCTAAAAATGTCCTAATTGTTAATTTTCATCTTAACACCGTAAAAAAAAATATTATTAATCATACTAAAATACCCTTTCAAATACATTTTAGAAAAAAATACTAAAAAACATATAAAATAAATTTTTCAATCCCAAAAAACATAACATTTTATAAAGTAAAAATTTATTTTTTAGGTATTCTAGATAAATAAAACATGTTATATTTTTTTTTGGTTGAAGAATTTGTTGTATCTATTATTTAGTATTTTTTTAAATATATCTTGAATGTTATTTTGGTCTAACCAATAATATAATTTAACAATTGGTCTAACCAATAATAAGATGAAAATTAACAATTGGACTTTTTTATATTAAAAGTTTTTTTTAGATCTTTTAGATAGAAAAAATATATTATGAACTTTGTGAATTGCAAAAAATTATTTTAAAGAATTTCTAATATTTTTCTCAAAAATTAATCTTGTTTTGAGTTTAATTTTTTTGGAGATTAAAATATTCGGGTTTAACTAATACTTGTGACTTATAGTAATCCTAAGTTCCAAGATTTACCCAGTCATACAAAAATATGGATAGAATTGATTGTCACTAAAAAAAAATTAAAGTTATTTTATTGTTAATTGATTTTGATGATCTCTTAAATGTTTATTTATAATTGATTAAACTTTAACTTGATTAATGAAAAGGCGTGTTTGGTTGATTTATAATAATAATGTAATTTTTATATATAAAAAAAAGTAATTTTTAGCTCCAAGAATGCACCTATTTTAATGTTTAATGAGCCTAACACTTATTATGATTTAATTAATTATTTTCTTAAATGAATATAGAATAAGTTATTTTTGAGTAAATTAAATTAACCTCTGTTAAAATTTGTAAAAAAATACAAAGACTTCACCTATAAATTTAAAATTTGAACTGACCTCCCTTAAAAGTTAAATAGCGTTAAGGGCTATGTTAATTTATCATGTTAGCCTAACCTGGGATATTATTTTATTAAAGACCTCATCTATAATAAGGGAAAATTAATAATTTAAAATTTTCATTTATTATAAATTTCTATAACCGTTAGTAATAGAATTTTTTTTTTGAAAATCATATGGTCCAAATTAGAGATTTACAATATGAGAAATTCGACAAAACCTATGCATATATAGTTTTAACCTAACATGCTTCATGGAAGATGGCTTTCTTGGTCATCCTCGTGCTTACTGCGTTTGGTTACTCTCTCTCTCTCTCTCTCTCTTCCATTTCAGAATATGTTTGTACTACATGAAGGTGACTAATGATGCATTGTTGACTGACAACAGGTTTGGCATTTTCAGGGACCCAAAGAACAGAAGAGCGATGTCATGATGATGTCCAATGCCAAATAATGGGCACAAAAGGCCCTAACGTCTGCAAGTGCGATCGACATGTACCAAATGGACTCTATTATGGGAATGAAAAGAGAGAATAGGTTTAAAGGATGCTATTTCATATATACATGTATATATATATATATATAAGTTGTTGGATAGAATAACAAGACTACTTTTACTTCTTCTTTTGATACTTTCTCTCATAATTGTACTGATTTCTCAGAAAATTTCCTTTCTTTTATACCACAACTACTTTTCTCTTGCGAAGGTTCATACGAGACCACGGATGTTTTTATCTCTGTTACTCTCATTGTTTTTATCTCTATTACTCTCATGTTAGTTTTGGGACAACTCAATATGGATCGATTTACCTTCACCTACTAAGGACATGTCTTATAGTTAAACACTACCTGTGAGAATAAAGAATTGGTACGACTAGATAGACATGTCTTATAGTTAGACACTGCATGTGATAATAAAGAATTGGTTCAACTAGAAGGACGTGTCTTAAGTTAAATCTTGAAGCCATTAGTACGATTTTAATTAAGATAGCGAATTACGTGTCTCTCAAAATTTTCACAAGCCAGGTTTTTTTTTATTGTTAATTTTATTTTGATGTTGTTTGTTATTATGAATTCAATTTTATAATTGCTATTATTTAATTATTTATAAATAACAATAGAGAATTTTAAGAAATTTTGCCCAACACATGTTAGGTAGTAATGATATCCAGAGAGAGCTGTTACCAATATAACCTAATATACTGACTGCTCTCAAATTTAAACTCACATTTTCGTTCTTGACATTGTACCAAACAATGACTTCTGCAGAGATCCCAAGTCCTCTGTTTCCTATAGTTTTAGTTAGTTGCTGCTTTCACTGTTTCAATTTCTCCTTAACAAAAAGGACCCATTCAATTTTGGTGGCATGTTTGCCTCACACATATATAATAATCTGGGGGCAGAAGCAAATATAAGGAATTTCCGATACCAATTAAGGCAAAGTTCAGTTAGCATTTTGGAAATACTTTTCTTGCTTTCGGAAGCAACAATTTTACTACGAGTGAGCACCACAGAGGCTTCTTTAAAGAAAATAAAGTGCCCCTTTTGGTGGTTGAATGAGAAGTACCTGGAGCACAATGAGGAAACTACGGAAAGAAAGAGGGCAAAAGTAATTACCATATACTGGCTGATATGAAAATTTGAAGTATTTTTCAGCTAAGGCATGTGATGAGAACCAGAAGAGAGAAATCACAATCAAGAGAGACTCAAAACCCAGTTATTCTGTAATCGAAGCTGAAGTCTAAAACTCCAATACATTAACCCTATAGTTATAAGAAAACCCTAAAATATCAGAATAATAACAATTACCAAAATTTTTAACATAATCTTAAGAATAAGAAAATTAAAAATAAATCTTAAACCCAAATTTACAATAGAAATAGTCATCCAATGCCATTGGATTTTCCATCTGCATGATCCAGGGGAATTCCTAATAATCGAACAACTCAGAATATTTTTTTCTGTTTTTCGGGTCTCCTCTTTGTTGAACCCAAGCTGGCAAGCTGTCAAAGTTCTAGTGGCCCTGTTACTTGCCATGCAAGGGCTCACTTTTTTAGTGGGTTACCTCCCTAAACAAGCTAATTTGAAGTCATCCTATTGCAGGTTTAACTGTATTTTACCTCCCAAATGGTATCATGTTCAGTAGTCATCTTCAAGAACAACCTGTCCAGCTTGAAAAGAAATGTATCACAAGGTTTTGCTATTGTCCACTGATGTTCACATGATCTCCATGCTACAAACAACACCAAAAAGATTGTGAGTTCAGATCAATACATCTTGCTGGGATTCATGGCTAGAACAAGTCCAGTTTCCATTAGAGACAGAATGAATTCTGATATCTCAAAATTTATGTCCAGTTTCACGAGCTCCTGGGGCTTACATGGCTTCCATTCACAAACAAATTGATATAAATAACAAAAGAAACAAGGCACATTATTGCAGGAAAACCAAAAGCCGATGACAATGAGACTTCAAAATCAAGGTCTCCAGTGAATATATGAACATGTAACCAGAAGTAGAAAAGCCATTTCTGACTATGATTTTAGGCTTTGATATTAAAATGCACAATTTATTTTCTTGACTGAATGAAAAAGTTGCTTTTAAAAGCAAACAAATGGATCTAAATGATAAAAGAAACAAGGCACGCTGCTGTACACCTCTACCAAAACTATAAGCCAATGGCATTAGCTAACTTCGGAAACCAAGGTTTCCAGTGAATACAGCAACAACAATATGTAACTAGAAGTAGAAAAGCCATTGGCTTTTGGCTTAGGTTTAAAATGCAGAATGTATATGCTTAACATGGAAAAGTGCTCAAACACATCCTCATTTTGTGCCTTCAGGACTTGGAACTAGTTGATGTGGAGCTCTTGGACTGAGAGGAAGCAGTCGAAGGATTGTTTGGCTCTTGTGAGCTCTGGCTTGAGGATGATGTGAAGAAAACTATATGCTCCTGGTTGTC
This sequence comes from Nyssa sinensis, assembly GCA_008638375.1. Lineage (NCBI taxonomy): Eukaryota > Viridiplantae > Streptophyta > Magnoliopsida > Cornales > Nyssaceae > Nyssa > Nyssa sinensis. Next base: position 49,307,557 of record CM018046.1, read on the forward strand.
AACAAGTAATTGGAGAGATCGTGGGATTGGAGGCACTTTCACATCCAAAACCCCTTCAAGGATCTGGACTACCTGACCCATTGATGGCCTATTATTTTCATCATCTTGTATGCACCAACAAGCAATTCTGCAAATTCTTGTTACCTCTTCTGCATCAGCATTTCCCTCCAAACTGGGGTCTAAGAGGCTAAGGATGTCCCCTCCTCCTACTGTCACACTTGCAGCCCAAGTCGGAAAGAATTTAACTTTCCCATCTTCAGAAGGCTCCGAGTTTCTCCTTCCCGATAAAAATTCAAAAAGCATCATACCATAGCTGTAAACATCAGCTTTGGCTGTTATGGCTACTCCTGATATCCACTCTGGTGCAAGATAGCCTCTTGTCCCTCTCATGGTTGTGAGAACTCTGCTGAATTCTCGCCCAAGAAGCTTTGCCAGACCAAAATCCGCCACTTTCGGACAGAATTCAGCATCTAAGAGAATGTTTTCAGGCTTTATGTCACAATGTATGATGCAGTCCCTGCACTTCTCATGGAGATAAGCCAACCCCCTGGCTGTCCCCTAGTGCAATTTGGTACCTGGTTTTCCAGTCCAAAACCTTTGGATTCTTTTCATGGAGAAGATGGAAATCCAGGGACCCATTTGGCATGTAATCATACACCAGCAACTTCTTATTACCTTCAGAGCAGAACCCACGAAGCCGAACAAGATTAACATGTTGGATAGTCCCAATTGTGCTGACTTCCATTCGGAATTGCTTCTCTCCTTGGCTGATGCTTTCAAGCTTCTTCACAGCTATGACAGTGGAATCAGGTAATGTCCCTTTGAAAACAGAACCAAAACCTCCTCCTCCCAATTTTTCTGAGAAATTTTTTGTTGCATTCTGCAAATCTTTATACCCAAATGCCACCAATGAACCTTCTACTGTTTTCGTTGCTCCAACCGATGTCCTTTGTCGCCTCCAGATTACAAACAAAACAAGACCTAAGAGCATTACTCCTGCAACTGAACCCACAGCAGCACCAATAGCAATTCCTTTATTATTCTTACCACTTGAAATCTCAGACGCAGCAAGCCTGATATAAAGACTTCTTCCAGTAGCATCATCTTCTGAGAGTTGTTGCAGATTCAAGAGTTCTCCAATCCAGATTGAACAGCCATTGTTATAAGCATAAGCAGTGCAAGAGCAATTAATCAAACAGGTTGATTCACATTCTGCGGCACTCCCAACAGACATTGATTGAGAATTATCAGGCAATTTCATGTTGGGCCATACCTGAAACTTGTCCCTCTCTCCATTAGCTGCACTAGTATTCCCACACTGCAAATTGGTTTCCCTCACACACCCACCAGAATAATCACCCAAATTCCAATCATTCTCCGACTTAGGCCTGAATTTAGTCAAACAATGACAGAAGGGTTGCGCAAACTGATTGCAGGTGCCAAATGCCCCACAAAAAGCATAAACCTCGCATTGTTGTCTTGGTTGAGACCAAAACAAATTCCACTCCTTGGTACTATCCAACCAAGTGAGCTGCTTTATTTGCCCCGAAACATCCATAATAAATCTAGATATAATTGACGGATTATAGAGAGAATATGTAAAATAACTCTCATTCTCGTTTGAAACATAGCTAAAGTTATAGATATAATTTGACCTCATTTCAGGTACTAAGCTGAAAATCTGGCCAGTTCCAAGGTCCACTGTCCCAGAACTGTTCAGACCTATTCCACAGAATAAGATACCGACTACCATTTGGGTCTAGCTCAAGAGAGAATAGCCCTGATGCAGGATTTTCTGAATTCTTCCATGAAGTAAGACGTTGATTTTCATCTGTACGGTTGTTAAATCCAATTTTACTACCAGGCAACCATGTATGAGTTGGGTTATCAAAACTTTGCCAAATTGGTTGTGTTGAATTTGGCCCATCTCCCAAAATAAAATTACCATCATCGCGAAGAATTGCTTCCAAAGAATTTGAAGTGGTGGAGTTTAAATTTGTGGACCAAATTTGGGTTTGGGACTCGTTGAGAATAACTAAATTACCATCTAAGATTTTCAGTTCCGATGAATACTTATCAGAAATGGGTCTCTCTCTATTTGCTACCCAAACTATGGTTTGAAGAGAGACTTTCTTATACCATATGCCTATGTAATAGTTGGAAGAGTTACCTGCTCTGAAGAAACCCAGCTCAAAGTTCCCACCTGCTGAGAGAAGGGTCCGGTCCCCAGAGAGAGATTGATTTGCAGATATGGTGTCAGCTCCAAAGGACTGATGGATGTTGAGGAAGAAGCATAGAAACAGCATAGAAAGCATAAAGAAGCATGGATTGTTTCTCATACCCATAGCTGCAGAAATTTTCATCAGACAAGAAAGATAATTGAAGAGTATATCATATGACACAAAGATATAGGTGGTGGGATCCTGATTACAAAGATCATATGAAGAATGGGTCTCGAAATGCAACACGGGTCATGGCCGAAGAAGTTAATGGCTGCTTTTGTCTTTTATCAAGTCAACCAGTCTTCTTGAACTGACTGTTCTGCCCATCGGCCTTTCTAAAACCAGAGAAATCCATTTTTTAAAAAATTAAAATAAAAAGATGGGATATTGGCATCTTAAATCATGATTTATGCTCCCTCATCAACCAACGTTCTTTTCTCTCAAATCCTTCTACAATTAATTCTCGAAACGTCAATAATCTTATTGATAAATTGACTTGATTTTATGGTTGATGATGAATAATTTTAGTATTTAATAATTAATATTTTTTAAAAAATATTATATTAATTATGAAATATTATACTTAACAAAAATTCTAAATACAAATTATAAGTGAATATAATAGTTTCAAAAATTATACTTAAGCCGATAAAAAATAAATAAATTACACATAAATTAAAAAATTTATATTTAAACTGAATCAATTTAAGTAGATTGCTAGTAGCACAAGGTGTGGTAATACATAATGAATTGATAGTATTACATCAATCTAAGTATAATTTTTTTTTTTTCATGTCAAATTATGTGAAAATTTATAAAACTATTGAACTTCACTTATAATTTGTCTCCTAAGAGTTCACGTTGAGTGTAATTTTTTTTTTTTACTAATTATAGAGAAATGTGATAGTTATATATACGCTTATATATTTATTCCATTTATATTTATTAATTCTTTAAAATTGAAGTTAAAAATATTGTAAGTGAGAAAGATTGTGATATGAACATACTAATTTCTTTAGTTTAAAAGATATTAAAATTTTTTATGTCTTAAGTTAAACATAATATATATTTTCATGAAAGAGAAAAATGTTATTGAAAAATTATAGATAATTTTTTTTTGATTGAAATTCATATATATATATATATATATATATATATATACACACATATATAAAACGAACAATTTTTAATTAACATAAATATGAGAAAACTTATTTGTTAATAATTCTAAAAATTAATAAATTTTCTATCATTTATGTTTATTAATTATAAGAGATTTACATATATGCTTCTTGTACTTGAATCATGTACTTCTTTACGTATACAATTTTATATTTTCATTGTGTATGATTATGTGTATGTTTGCCCCGTATGTTACAACGCAAATTCTTTCTAAACATTACCTACTTTGTTGTTTACATTTTTTTTTTACAAAAGAAGTATTATTTAGAAAACTTTTTTTATTGAAAGTCATATATATACATCCATAAAAGGAACAACAGTATTTATAAACAGTTGCACCACGTGTTTCTCTGTCATGGATTTCTTATAAAACTCCATACCTACTAAAACCAAGTTTCAAACAAGTTAACTTATTTGATATGAAAAAATTTATTTTTTCTTATACATAAAACTCTAATTCGACTCACCTAAAACAAAACAAAACAAACAAAACCCTACGTAAAAAATTGGGGTATTTTGGTCATTTGAGGGAGAGCGGAGATACAGCTGGTCAAGGATCCGCCTGCTCTCTAGGGGAAGAAAAGTCAAAGAAAGATTGGTAGGTCCACCTTGCACCAGTCAGACCTTAATAATTGATAAATAGTGAGAGATGTAAGATTTATTAATTAATATAAAAATATTAAATATTAATTTATTTCTTACTTTTCTTTAGTTACTAAATTTATAGACATACACACAACTTTATATGCAAAATATAAAATAATGTTTATATATTTTTAAAGATATTTTTAATATTTTAACTGAGGTATACAAATTATTGTCCAACTAGAGATATAAAAAAAATTCTTAATATTTTTATGAATTGAAGAAAAAATGAATTTATTCATTAAAACATGGTATATGTAATACCACAATATGTGTATATCACTATATGTATATATATATATATATATAAATAATTAATATCATAATAAATTTTTTTGAGTATTAATTAATAAAATTATTAATTATTTAATTTAAAACTAAGGTCTAATTATAGAATATCACTGTAAATCTTGAAGACTCAACGCTATTTTTAAAATATTATTTCAATTGATGTGAAAGCATAACTGTGAATCACTAACAAAATTAAATGTTTAAGTAATTTAATATTGTCGCGTGATTTGAAAATAAAAAACTGGATTCACACACTGTAATTAGCTTTCTATTATTCTTCACGTTTGTTATTGTTTTCCAAAAGGTTGGTTGGTTGTAATATACTAATATAGTTTCGTCTTTCACAGGTGATGGGTCATCGTCCACCGAACAAGTCTTGGTCACCGACTTGTACATTTCAAAAATAAATGCGGGCCCTCTTCTTGCGTGGTGGGCCCTCTTCTTGCATGGTGGGTCCCTCATGTTACTGTTCCCTATGAAAAAGCATACGTGATAAAAGCGTAAGCATATCGTCATAGAATGTCAACCACCCACCAATCTATAAATGAAAAATTGTGACGTGATAATTTAGTCTTCCCATGATATTCCATCTTATATGACTTATTTTTTAAAATAAAAAATAATATATAATAAAATATGATTAAAAAGATATATTATTACATAATATATTATATTCATGAAATAGTATCTCACAATAAATTTACTATAATCATAGCCTTATTAATTAAAATTAAAATGACCTCTTTTCATCTAAATCATCTACGAGCTGTTAAAAAATATAATAATAAAGTTACATCCTCTTTAATAGTTTAAATTTTTAGATGAATTAGTAATTTCACATGATATCAAAACAGGTCAAATGTCCTGAGTTCAAATCTCACTGTAATTGACACGTATAGGCTCAAAGTGACCACACATGAGGAAACGTGTTAGAGAATATAATAATAAATCTTTTAAATAGGTTGGTAATTTCACATGGACCATACATATGTATTATTTATTATATGTAATTTTTATTTTGAATAATATTATTAAGAACTCATTTGTATATGTGAACAAAATTCTTATTTTTTAAATCTTTTTAATATTGAAATACTTATAATAAATAAAACTTCAATATCTAAATATTTAAAGAGTAAGAGTCATATACCAACGAGCTTTTCATAGTATTATCTTTTTTATTTAATTAAAATTAAATTATTTATGATACTTAAGTAAATATATACATAACAAATTAAGATTATAAAACATGTATGCAAAAGAATGAATTTCTCCTGGTACCTAATTTCAAATTAAATATGTAATTAAAATTATTAAAACCTTCACTAATCAAGTGACATTTCATACGTTTTCATATAAGAATAATTTTGAGCCTTCAAGATAGATGATGTGATTAAATGGTAACTTAATTGTAATTTTGTAAATACTACTACTCACCGTGGAAAAGGAATTAAAATTGGGATCCCAAATCACTCCGACAGAAATCTAATAATTTGTTCTTCGTATTAAATGCGACACCCAAATCACTTTCACTGGTCAAGTATCCGTGGCATAAGGCTAGGGTTCAGAACTGGATTCACACAGCCAAACAAATCTGACAGCCAATTTATTGCCTACAAGTAGAGAGTCCAGAAAGGGTCCTTATTAATGTGGAGTCTTCTGGATACCTACGTATGTTAGAAGGTTCCATCTTGGGCTTTCGTGTCCATTTTTACGAGAAATAGAAACTCGCCCAACTCATTTATCAGCATTTAACCATTCGATGGAGCCCACTTAGCTGGGTTCCTCTTCTCCACAAAGCCGAAGGGGCCTAGGAATGGAAACGGACGGTTCGAGATGAGAGATCCTTTTATAATTCTATCTCGTGAAATAAAAAGAAAATTCAAATTTGTTTAAATCCCTAATAAACAAAAACAGGTTTTCATTAAATTTTTAATTAATTAATTATAACTAATATTTTTAAACAAAATATTACATTTGTTAACATAAAAAATATACATAATAATAAAAATTAAAATAATATTATTTTTAAAAAAATATATAATTTTATCAAATTTATATAATTTTTTAATAAATAACTAAAAAATATCATTATAAACATTAACTATATAATATTAAAAGAAATTATTATTTTAGTTTATATAATTGGTGTAGAACAGAATGTCTTCTTCCCAAACCCTAATAAGATTAAAAAAAAAAAATTCTTCAAATTCATTCCATTCAAAATGAGATTAACAAGATTTTCAACTTAACAAATAAAATTATAACAAATTTTCAACTTAACAAATAAAATTATCATTCCTGAGGAGGCCTTCTAAGGGTTTTTCGCATCCTCTTTTAAATCATTGCACTTTATTAATATTGATGCCTATTTTATAAATAAAATAATACCAATTCATTATTTTTTATTTATAATACTTTTTAAACATATTATTACAATGAATATAAAGAAATTATTGTGCGAAATATGAGTTCAAAATCGAAAGGCCAACCAATTTAATGCCCAAATTATGAGACACATCCTAATTTTTCTCGTAGTACTAAAATGTGTGAAAAGTTGATAATATTTTTTTTTTGTGGTTACAAGTAATGTCTGAAAGAAAAATAATAATTCTTAAATATTATACATGTGTGCACAATAACATAAATCAAAGTCGTTTGTATAAGAAAAATAAATCTTTTCATTTTGAATAGGCAAACTTGCCTGTAAAAAATTAACAATTTAATAATTAATAATTTTAAAAAATTCAAAAATTATTAGTTAATAAAAATATTAATTATTAAGTTTTACCTTGTTCCGTTGACATTCTGTTTATAGTTAAAATAAAAACTACAATATTAATTTTTTAAAAAAAATTATGACTATTGAGTTGAGGTGGCACCTTCCCTTAGCCACTATGGAAAAGCTTGCTCTGCCTTGGTAGGGAACTTGCGGCATTCATTGTTTAGGTGTTAGAGCCATTGTAACACAATGGAGTATTGACATAGCATTTAAAAGGAAGAGGAGATGTTAAATAACACATTATTATTGTTGTGACATGAAATTATTATTAATGTGTTAGATAAATTATTAAATATTTTATCAATAATTTATTATCACATTATTTAAAATATAAAATTTGATAAAATGTTTAGAAAACTAACATTATTTGACCAACAATTCATTAAAAAAATTATTAGAAAAAACTTACAAACATGTCATTCACTATGCAAATTTTACTTGTCTGCGTCATTTTAATATAGGTTCCATATTTCTATTTATTTGTGAAATAAGACTCATTATCTGTAAAAATCCAAACTTCTTTAATACATGTCTACAACCAATCTTATGAGCCATCATGATCCCACAAATCGGATTCAATGGCCTCGAAGACAAAAATTTATTGTATGATTTAAAATTAATAGTTTCAATCAATCATAAGTTTTACTGATACGATATTATATAATTGGTCAAGATCATTCAATAAGTTTTTCTTAAAGACCGGAGATGTCCCATTGACTTTGGACTTGAAACCCAAAGCCAATGCAAGCATAAGCTACAAAAGCTGATATTAGTAGTCCCCTGGGAATACAGTTCTAAGAATCAGATTATATAGTATATGTGCAAGAATTTATTGTAACTGATATGTGACACGTTACCCAACCGCATGTATGATAATCTAATTGTAATAAAGAATTTTCCCCTATACGAACCTGTTGGAGCCCACTTTCAACAAACCCAATACCAAACTCAATGTCTGATCCAGCTTACTGCCACCCCAACCCTCCCACTTCCCTCCATCTCAGCAAAACATATGACCTTAATAATTATATAGTAGTATGTATTTTTAATATGATATCTCAATATATAATGATTTTAAAAATTACATCTTATAAAATTTAAAATTAATTTTTTTTAATAATTGAATATTCAAATCAATTTGAATATATCTAGACTAATTTTAAGACTCAAAACTAACATAACTTTATATTCCATATATCAAATTAAAAATATAATTAAGAATATAAATTAAAAATATATAATTATATGTGAAGCTGACAAAAGATAGTGTATGTTCCGTGTAGACGCTAATACACAAATCACTTTCATCATTTCATTTGAATAAATATTTATTTGTGGCATAAAGCTGGTGGTGCACAGCCAAACAAACGTAACCGTCCATTAATAGTCAAGAAAACGAGGTGTAAAGCCACCTTAGCACTTGGAAAGAACAAACTTCGAAAAAAAGATGTTATCGAATGACTATTAAATCTTTACAATTATTCGTATTAATTTTAGTTTTCAAAATGTACAAAAATATATATATGTAAAACTATTTTAAAAAAACCCTTCAACATCCACACATAATCTTCCTCATACCGTGTATGTTATAAAGTTCCATCTTGACCCGTTCTATCTTGGAACAAAAACACAGCAGGTGTTCCGTTGTTTCATGATGTCGTTCACAATGATTTAAGCAATTATTATAATATTCGTGTAAAAATTATGTAGGTCCTACAAATGCTAATATGTGAAAATTCTCCAACGGACTTGTTTCAGCTTTTTAAAAAATCTCTAAAATTAATTTAGAAAATTAAGTTATTTACACTATGTTTGATACTGCAGAACTGTTGTTTGGTCAGAACTGTTCCGAACTTAAATTAACTTGTTTCTAATTCTAATTTTAATTCCAAAAATTTCGTAGTGCCAAACATAATATTCTTCAAATTAATATATATATATATATATATATATATATTCAAACCCCTGCATATGGTGGCCGTTGCAGTTGAAAAAGCATTAGACCGGCAATATAATACAGAAGTTATGCAAGTCATGGTAATAGAAAATTTACCGGTCAACTCTTGCAGCCATTTTAGAGCTTCCATCCACACTAGAACTAGAAGACCTCAAGAGTCCTCGAGCAAGGAAAAGGTCAGTTTTCACTTGAGAGCACTTCAGTCCATCACGACTCCAACCGCCATAATTGACAAATTAGACAGAGAGAACCAGGTTCTGCTCCAAGAGCTATGTTTAATGAAGACCGCCAATGTGATGAGCAGCACTGACCAAGTGCCTCATCAGCTGCATTTTTCTTGAGTGAGCATAGACTCATAACAAGTTATTTTTAAGCTATCAATCTCTACACCATTTACCTGCAGAGGAAGATGGCATTGCATGAGATAGACCCGGATCATCACCAAAGAGACCCAGAAAAACAGGCAAAAATAACAAGAATATCGCATTTCATGCTGGCAAAACTAACCAAGAAGAGATCAAGATAACAGTGGTTCTTCATACTTAAATCCAGATAAACTAAAAAAAAAACATTTCATAAACTTTTTAGCCTTCTTTTGTCCAAAAATGTGCACTGTAGAGCATAAATGCATAACATAGCAACAAGGTTTAGTCTTCAAAACTACCCATTTTCACTCAAATTCAGCATCCACTGAAGTTTAAAAAAATCTAGTTTCCATCACATCATTTCAAGCAAGGCTCTCCTGAAGCCGGTGAATGTCACCAAGATCATATCTTAATATTATATACTAATTTACAATGGAGATAGATGTAAAATAATAATAATAACGACGAGCATTATCTTACATAAGTTACCTTTGGTTCCTCGACCACCAAGCTTTTTGCTATGTTGGGTCAATCACTGCAAGTGCCTTTATCATAATCAATGACAGCCTGGTTATCACGGGAAGCTTAACAAGGGAGAAAATATCGTATTCGCATGTAATATGATAATATTACAGTTTGTTCTACAAGGTATTAGCATTTAGCAATGAAATATTGATCCGAACATGTTGTGACTGAAGCTGATCATTATCTTCTCTTACTAACTGCCCCTACCAAGGAATCCAAACAATCCATAACAATAGGGCAGAAAAAAGGAAGAGAAGGCATTTGAAGGAAGATTTATACAGTTCAAAACACTCCCCAATTCTTATTATTTTGTAGTATCATCTCTCCTATAGTGAATAGCTCATCTTGAAACAAGAGTACCCGTGAATCAATATGAGCCATAACTGCAGTGTTGAGGGGAAAAACCTTTTTGCATTCTCAATTTTTCAAGTGAATTCAGAATGTAACATGTGTTCTCAGATTCAAGTGGCATATGAAACATTACTCTAAATTTTCAAGGTAACATAATGCCAATAGTTAACTCTGATCAATCAGGGCAGTCAGTTTCTACTATCTTTGCACCACACCGTATTCGCCTCAATAAACTCACCCTACTCACACGAACACCAAAAAGGTCAACTTGTGTATTCCTTCTCCTTTTCCTTTTTGCCTCAGCAGAGTTACTGCTTCCAAAAACAAATTTTGTCTGAATGGCTTCAACTGTTTCACCACTATCCTTCCTCTCAAACTTATGATTCAACCTTTGTGATAGTTGATTTGCTCCAGAAAGGTGGCCCAAATAGTAAACAGGGTCAACATACGAAGATGATGAAGACACAATGCCTTTCATGTTGGTTGGCTGGAGAAGCTTAACAAACTCCTGTATCTCAAGAAAGCAAGCATGGTCAGAGTATGGAACTGAATATATGTATTGATGGTATCTTTCCACATTTCTCAAACTTCCATGCGGCATATCTATATTATTGCAGGTCTCAACATTTGTATTGCATTTGTTGCTTTTAAGGCAAGATATTGATGGTGAAGAACCAAAAACATTGTCATTTCCTTTAAAGGGTTTCGCTGCCCATGGAAGACCAGATGGCATGATTCCCACGGTTGCACGCATTGTATTTAGCCCCTCCAGTGTGTCAATACTAAAACTGTAACGAGGAACAGCCCGCACTCTCGTCAAAGAAGTTTTGGTCGTGAACATGTCATGAAACCCAAGAAGATGCATGATTTGCAAACGTTCTGGCCACACCCAAATCTGTAAGAGAATAAAATGAGACTTCTTTCTTTTTTCTTTTTCCTTTTTTCGGTAAGAAAATGAAATAATATAATGGATTTCTGGCTTAATAGCTCATAAAAAATAATAGCAATAAATTATTTACTATTTGCATCATGCCTAACTTCTTGTGTAGGAATACAAACAGACACACACACACACAGACTAGATCTTTAGAATATCCACTGTAAGTTTAGACTCATAAAAGTCGTAAGCTGCATACCATTGAAGATACGAGTAAGAAAGAAAAATAAATTGTTAAAATAACAAATAAACAAAGAATAAACAAGAGCATTATCATACATGAAGCATAATAATGCAAAAGAATCAATATCACCATTTAATGATCTATGCACCCCATAGGGCTTAGGGCTCAGTGCTTTAGATGACGCCTGCAGATGTCATTATCGGTCATATAGATAGGTGTAAGTTCTCCAGAGAAGACAGGAAGAGCAAAAATAGATTCAGAAGATTCCAATCCTGAATCAATCTAGCCAAATGATATTACTAATCCAGTAGATGCAGCTTATTTTTCTCAAATAAGTCACTCTATTTTCTCCAAAATACAAAGAAGAGGAAAGAAAGCACACACACACATTAAACTTGATGATCAAGCTCATATGGTTTCACATAACTAAGATCAAATGAAGGGTGCCATTCTGCTGCATATCCAATGTAAGGTCAAATATAAAGAACAGTTTTAACTTAAATTCTTGTTTTCAACCAGGTGAGAACAGACCTTTATTTTTAGCATACGAGAAATGTAGAGTAAAAGATCTTCTTTCCCCAAAGAATCAATTCCAATGATGATGTCATGTTCAGGATGAGAGGCAATAATCTCAACAACCTGTTATCATCCATAAAAAAGACACGACTAAGACAGCTTCTTGATAAATTAAAATGTGCATAAAATAATGTTCAATAATGGGGAAAACCCAAGATCTATATTGCATCTTACAGGCATGAGACTTTTTTTCCAAGCTTCAATGCATGAGAGTCTAGTTTAAAATTATTATACAATGGCACATTCAATAAATATGTATACCAACATAATAATCATTTAACCATCAAATTTTTCATTGGCAAGTACAAAATATTAAAAAAAGATAAATGTTAGCTTCAGTTGCAAGTGTCCAACTCTCATGATCTGATTGGCGCGTGTAATTCACACCCATGCGTGGTCACGCGTAAAATGGGTGCGTGTAATGCACACGCTAATCAGAGCACGAGTGCAGACACTCGCGACTGAAGCTAGCATTCCTCTTAAAAAAAATCAATTTACACCTTCCCATCTTTTAGATATTTTTACCTTGGTTTGATCAACTCTTGACAAGAAGTTGAAATTCATTAAATTCTATTCCTCCCTCCTTCCCCCTCCCTCCCATATATCTAGCAACAAACAAAATTGATATTTTTTCAAACTCTGTGCAATTACCGCATCATTTCTAGTTTCTCTCCATTTCCCTTCTTTAGACGTCTCCTTTTCCTGTAATTCCTCCACCACAGACCCTTGTGTTTTTTTATTTTTCCCCATCGAAGAATAATCGAAAAAGTGTCCTGGTTTGCTTACCTCATCCATCCCTTTACCCCTTTCAACTTTTGTTCAAAAGGTTTGCCTCCTTCCTTTCCTTTAGCATAAAATCTGCATACTTCTCACCTAATTTTAAATCGATGACCTCATTCTCATTTTATCCTTCACCGAAACCGGAACTTTCCCATAATCGTAAAGGTCCTCAATACTCTTGTCATATGCTTTTCAACCTATCCATCAAACACTCAAACGCATAATCTTACATGCTTCACATCGATTTTGCTAATGAAATGTCCTGTAATTTGACACTTGTGCAATAAGACAGATGAATAAAACAGTAACTTAAGACCAATTCTCGAAGTATTTGTCCAGTCCATAGGAACCTTTCCTCCCCACAAACCATAAAAGAAGTTCATATAATAGGATTTTCACCTTTGAGTTTCCCTGGTTTTACGGATCAAAAAAGGTTACAACAATAATTTGAATCAGCATTGCTATTTTCTATGTAAGCATCGGAGCTGCCCACGTCAACAATATGTTAAACTAAGCTGATTTATGGTGAGGTTGGTCAAAGTATTGATTAAAGATTTAGTTGCCACAGTAAGTGTAATAATTTAAGTGAACTATATAAATTAAGGTAAACCATAGAACTTCAGCAAGAAAAGGAAACATGCACCTGCTGAGCAGCAACTTCTCGAGAAGGAAAACAATATGATGGATTACAGTAAGTGTTATCCAAGTAAAGGGTGTCAACTTTATCATTCCCAATAGCATTAAGGAGCATTTCCCGTGCAATCTGTGCCCTCTTACTTGTTGCTTCCCAACGAAAATCCCCAGTGTAAAGCATGCAACCAAATTCACCACGAAACAAAAACATAACTGCACCTGTCATGTGGAAAAACATGAAAGACTGAACAAGTAAACTCTTTAAGCATGATGACACTATTAAATGCTGATAATAGATGCTAAGCATGTCGCTAGGGATAAGGCAAAGCAGCCATATGACCCATAGCAGAACCGAAAAGATTAGTGGTAGAAGAGTCAACAATACAATCAAGTCATTAGGTTACAGTTCCCAATTCCCATAGTGAACTTGGTCTTAACACCGGAAGAGAACAAATTCTAATACAGATCTATAGAAATGAAAAGCATGCTGTTTCTCCATCGTTATGTAATACCGACAATATTGAAGCATTACCTTAATTAGAGCAAAGTGATATAACATTTCTTCACAATGCATCTACCACTTAATGTACATAATTGAAACCTTGCCACTGAACACTAAGCAACATCTCAAACAAACAAAAAATGAAAATAAGTCATTTAAGTCTCCACAGTTAACTCTTGTTTAGTAAAAATGGAAAATGTTAAAGATTAGCCAGTTTGGTTACGTTTTCAAAAATGAATATAAATCATTTAAGTCTCCACAGACTCTTGTTTAGTAAAAATGGAAAATGTTAAAGATTAACCAGTTCAGCTACGTTTTCAAAAATTGTTCCTGTTCTGAAAAAAAAAAAAGAAAAAATTGGAAACACTGACAAAAACAAAAAAAGAAATGCATTTGGCCAGTCATTTTTTGAAAACTATTTTTGCAAAAAATTCTGAAAACGGCCCTTTTTAGGAATCTAATAAAAATAGTTTTTTCAAATATTCAAATTTTTATTTTTGAGGGGGGGGGGGGGGCAATGAAAATGTAACCAAAATGGGTAACTTTTCCTTTTATGTTGACAATTTTGATATTTTAAGCTCACAATGTTTTTCAATCGAATCAATCCTAGCCAAACACCAATAGAGCAAAACGTATTTGTGGCTTTTTGGTATGCCTATTCCAATCACAATATGAAATCATTTTATCTATACATCCCTACGAAACAACACAAAAGACTAGACTTTGATTGTCAACTTCAAACTATAGTCAATATCACCTTGGAAATTAAGCAATATATAAATATATATACATGGCAGTTTCCAATCACCAAATATCATATATATAAGACATTAAACAAAAGGTGTGACTAAAAAGCATTAACTTTATTAATTTCAGCCTATCTCCTCCACTCCTAAAAAGTAGGTTGAGCATTCAAGTCCCATTTGGGACAAAGTCATCTACCAAAAAATTTAAACAAAGGTGTGCATCCCATCCACGCCAAAGAGGAGCATAAAAATTCATGATTATTTTCCTTTTTGTGGTGGTGGTGGTTTGGGGGGGAGAGTGGGTGAAAACTCATGCAATGTTATTTCAAAAAGGTTATTATCGAATGTTGGTCCTACCAATGCAGAGTCCCAAAATGGATCTACCGGGCACAAACCTAATGCCATTAAACATTTTTTTTTATAAGCGATGCCATTAGACAATATAACTTTTTACATACAACAAAACATAATACTATTAATCAAAATGGACAGATTTCAAATGCTTTGTGAAGGAGAAGGGTAGGTGAAAAATCATATAATGTTATTTCATAAAAGGCAATCCAGAACTAGGTCTGCCAATGCAAAATGTCAGAATGGATGCACTTGGCACAGACCTTATGCTATTAAACAATATAATTCTTTACATGCAATGAAAATATATAACTACTTATTTCAAATGCTTTGTGAACATAATATAACAATGCATTTGCATTTGCATAGTACATCTACATATGCCCTGAAATTAGACCATCAAGCCTTAAGTAGTACCTCCTCCATCTCTCAAAGTGGAGGTGAGGGTTCAAGTCCCAATAGGGACAAAGTGGGAGTGTGTGTCTTACCTATCAAAAATAATAATAATAATAACATGCCTAAATGAAATGAAACAAGCTATCGAATTCTATAATTCAAGTCAAAAATCAATTCCTAAGGGCAGGCCTTAGCGTGATGGTAAGGCTGCTCCATTACAACCTGAAAGTTTCATATTCAAGTCACAAGAACAACCTCTCCATTCACGGGAATAAGACCGCATAGATCTAACCATTCCCAAACCCCACAATGCACTGGGACTGCCCTTTAAAGTTAAAAATTAGTTCCTCTAAAGAGTCAGAGCCATATGTATGTTAGTGTGTCCACATGTCATTGACAACGTAGTTTCTTTTATGCAGCAGAGTATGTTCCTAAATTCGAAGTCTTTGTCGGTTTTTGTTGTGTCAATATTAAAAGGAGATCCAATTTTATTTTCTACTTTAAATAGTAGGGCTTTCTTTTTCTGCTCCCTCTTCATTGTTATAATAAAATGCATTCATTTTATTGAAATTAGAGTCTAAGGCATATCATCAATTCTATGGCCATTTGACGGAAAAAAGATCAGCTTTTTAAAAGCGTGGGAGACATTTCACAGTCGGATCAATACAAACTCAAGAGTTTTATACACACATTGTATGAATTTTAAAATATTTAACATCTTAAGATATGGAACAGTTCATATTTTGGTTAATAATAAAAAACCCAAGAATATTTCTCTATGGTAAGGAAAGGATGTAATAAACTTCTGTTATGTGTACTGTAGTCAATTTTCAGTTTATATCTTACGATGATAGAAACAAATTACTAAGATGTTTTCTCATCCTAAACATTTGTTTCAAAGCATTGCAAAATACACACATCATGGCATCATGCACAGAAAAATAAACAGATGAAATTCAGTAATGTTAAAACGGTATTATAATTCTTTTCAAATCAAAAAATGAAAATCACAAACACAAACACCTAATTAAAATAAACTAATTATATAATTATAATAATAGTTTTATGGAAAAAATTAATGTTATTACTAGTAACACAATAAGAATGATTTCACTTACATTATGTCAATTTTTCAAGACAAAAAAGAAATGTGCTACTTGTAACATACAGCTGAGAACAAGCAAGGCAATATTATAATTTTAATCAATGATAATAGTAATAACGTATTTGTGATTGTAATTAGTGTGCTAGAAAAAAAAAATGTAGTCCCAGTGTTTCCCACCTAATCAACTATGCAAATTACGAATTCATAACAATAATGTGTGTGTAAACTTAAGATAGATATAAATTTGAAAGGCATTATTCAATTAGAACCTAAATCAAGCATTTCATGAGCAACGAAATCAAACTCCGAGCTAAGCTTAATTTGAATACAAATTTACCGGGACAATGATGAGCATCAATGGCCATGACTTCAACGCTGGTCTCTGATCCAGACGTCGGAGAAACCAAAGAGATTGAATGCCAACGACCAATTTCCAGAACTCGAAGCAACGATAGCTTAAAACCGGGGAACTTGAAGGGGAAGATTTTGGCGGTGATGCGGGAGCAGAAGAGTGAGCCCCTTTTCCAGGTCGAAGACAGGCCGTTGGTGTGATCGGCGTGGAGGTGTGTGAGGAAATACACTTGACTGCCATCGGACCACCGGTCTACTGATATCATACCTCTCTCCATTCTCAATTTTTCCCTAGAAATTTGAATTCGAGTTTGAATTGACCTTCCATGGATACAGATATTTTCAGTATTCGATAACTAGGTTTGAAACGCGCGAGGTTCGTGAATAAAATAGATTGCCTTCCTTTTTTCGGCGGGGTTTTGGCTTTTGAATTTCAGAGGGTAACGAGATGTCCAATACTGAAACGACGTCGTCTAATTTGATTCAATGTTCAAAATACAAGAGTATCATAGATTCACACTATTTATAATAAAAATTCAATAAATCTAAGATTAACCATTCATTTTTTATACATTAATCGTATTATTTTAAAAATTTTTTAACTAAAATTTGTGCACTTCAAGTGTGTAAAATTCAGATAGCCTTTGCCATATCTAGCAATTTATTTTTGATACATCCATGTTATGATAAATATTAAAAATTTAAATTTTCATATTGACCTTTGCTTTTTAAAAAATTAATACAAAAATTGTACTGAGTTCAAGAAGTGAAAGGTCTACTCGTAAACAATATTAAATGAAAAAATATTAAAACAAATAGAAGACCTATTTAATACATTGGTGAAAACGTCTTTATGAGTTTATATCTTTCATCTCTAGTGGTACGGTGACTTTTAAATTTTCTCATATCTTTTTGTTTAATAATTCGATTGCATCTGACTTAGCTAAATTACTTTTATTTTACTGAGAGTTTTTTTCTAGGTTGGATATAATTGAATCATTTCTTAAAATGACATGGTTGTATTGTGAATTATTTTATTAAATGAAAAAATATTAAAACAAATAGAAGACTTATTTAATACATTGATGAAAACGTCATTATGAGTTTATATCTTTCATCTCTAGTGTTACGGCGACTTTTAAATTTTCTCATATTTTTTTGTTTAATAATTCGATTGCATCTGACTTAGCTAAATTACTTTTATTTTATGAGAGTCTTTTTCTAGGTTGGATATAATTGGATCATTTCTTAAAATGACGTGGTTGTATTGTGAATTATTTTTCATTAATAAGATTTCTCTATTTTGCATTGGAAAAAGAAAAAAACCTTCATAACCTTTGTAAGAATTTAAAATACTAGAAAATGAATGGTATATGTTGTGATACCATAATTGTGGTTGGGATTTTTAATTTAAAATAATAGTTCGATCTAAGTATCATATCAATTTTATATACATTAAGATATCACGATGTCTATTCGGTATGAGATAAAGAATTGCAAGAGAGAAACATTAATACTTGTATATACCTATAATTTTCAATTTTTTTTTTGCTTTTTTAATCTCTAAAAAGTACATATAAAAATTTATAAAAGACAACAAATAAGTTATTAAAAACTTGCTTAGTTATGTTAAAATACTTATTGAGAAGTTTTTATGATGAAATGGTAATAGAAAATTTAATTGTATAATTGAATTTAATAAATCATTTCATAATGTGTTAATATAAGTTTTTATTTACTCAAGGATGGAGATAATTTTATAATTAATTACATTTAATTATAAATTAATAAATATATATTATTTTATATAATATCATATTGAACACATTAAAAACTTGTTTTATTCGAATTGATTGATGCGTCATTAAATTTTACTCAAATTAAGAATAACATATAAAATATGTTTATGTAAATTTGTTATCATTACTTGGGATGGTGACAATCATTTCAAATCATCATAAGAAATTAATAAAAAGTTGAAATAACTTTGAAAAAAAAACATTATATAGAAATATAAATATAAGAATTTTACCATTTTTTGAAAATAAAATATAATTAAATTAAAGTTTCTTATAAATAAATATTACATAACTTAATTAATATAAAACAATATTTAATATTAATGGAATGATCAAAATTTTATTCAAGTAATTTAATGCTTACTTTTTTGATGTAAAATTACGTGAGTTTGATTCTCTATTTTTACATCGTTTTAAAAAAATATAATATTCAATAAAAAAAATTTGTTAAAAAAATAAAAACATAATAATTGTATATATATAGATTTTTAAAAGAATAGAGAATTTATCTATATAGTCCAAAAAGCACAAGTGAAGGGAGTATAATTTATATATTTTTAATTCATATCTTATCGTATTCATATGTATACTTGGATGCAAAATATTCTGAAAAACCGGCATTAGCTAGTGATATAATCATTAATCAGAGTAGCATTGAAACTTACAACAATCACGAGCAGCCCACCGACGATCGACCTCCTAAAACACATAATCCAACGCATCCGTTATGAATCGAAAACAACGTACCCAGTTGGAACCGGACCGTCCGATTCCGTCGCTTCCGGCGGTCCACAGCCAGCCGTCCTCCCCGCGATTACCCCCTCTCCACCACTAGCACCCCGACGGCCGGGGCCCACCGTCGCATCGCCATCGCCGTCGACCTTAGCGACGAGAGCGCCTTCGCCGTGAAATGGGCGGTCCAGAATTACCTCCGCCCCGGCGACGCTGTGATCCTCCTCCATGTCCGGCCCACATCTGTCCTCTACGGTGCCGATTGGGGCCCCACCGACCCCTCCGTCGACGCCGACTCGGAGGAGTCGCAACAGAAGCTGGAAGACAACTTCGACAACTTCACCACCACCAAGGCCAGCGATCTCGCTCAGCCTCTGGTCGAAGCTCATATTCCTTTCAAGATCCATATAGTGAAGGACCACGACATGAAGGAGAGGCTGTGCCTGGAGGTCGAGAGGCTCGGGTTGAGTGCGGTCATTATGGGAAGCCGAGGGTTCGGGGCTTCGAGGCGAACCAGTAAGGGACGGCTCGGGAGTGTCAGTGATTATTGTGTGCATCACTGCGTATGTCCGGTTGTTGTTGTTAGGTATCCTGACGAGAAGGACGGCGGTGGCAGCGGTGCAGACGGGAGCTGCCATGCCGCCAGTGGTGGTGGTGTGGCAAAGGCCGTTCGAGAAGAAGTAGAGCTACATCCGGTGCCAGAGGAGGAGCAGGAGTATCATGAAGCCTCTGATGAACAGAAAGGTTTGAGCTTTAGACTATTAATATTCTACTCAACATTTCATATTTATATCGTACATCCAATTTTGTTATTGAGATGTGTAGTTTTGATCTGATTTAACCACTTGACAAGGGCAATTCAATTTGCTTGCTATGATCAGCCTCGGGCTTTTGCTTGGTTGCTCTCTTATTTTTGCTGCATTTATGTTTACTGATTAATTAAATGAAAAGAAAACAACGGCCTCGTGGTTTGCAAGTCTAACTTACACAAACACACACATAGATAACACAGAGATACGGGGCATGATTTGCGTACCTAAGATAAGTGTGTTAATTTTTTACTCAGCAAAACATGGAGTCATGGGATTTGGGTTGAGTATAAATGAACTTGTGTCATAAATGGGTTGACACGTTTAACACAATTAATAAACAAATCGTGGTTGAGTTTTAGTTTGTTTAACACGATTTAACACATTTAATTATAAAAAAGATGATAATTTGTCTCACATCGAAAGCTTAACCAAATTTAGAGGCTTTCACTTATAAAAAGAGGTTTTACTTTGTTTTGTTCCATATACTAAGTTTGCTAAACTTAGATATTATTTTACACTTATAAAAAGACAAGTAATTTTTTTAATCTAAAAAAAAATAAAATAAAATAAAATAAACAGATTAATTGTGTCGACACAGATACATAGGTTTTTAAACTTGACATGAATTAGTTAATCGTATTAGGTTAAGTTTAACACATATTTCGGAATATGTTTGCCTTGACACAATACGTTAGCATGAATTGACACCCCATTAGATACATGCGGGATAATTCTCTTGAAATTTGTACTTCTGCACTTATACTAATCAGGTTGACTATCTAATACCTCCCATTGGATACATCAAAGATTACCACCAAAAAAAAGGCAATAAATACAAAACTGAACTGAGTTGAGCGAAATTTGTGTCCCGTTCTAATATTCTTGTTTAACTTTTGGCAATAGATTATAACTTGTTTTCCACCTCCCATAAATTGTAGTAGAATTTCACTAAATAATTTGCCAGTCTCATCCATTTTAGATGATTTTAAGCCATTCAATAGTCAGTCCCATTTGTCAGTAATTAATGTTGATGTTGTACATATAAAAAAGAGCAACATTTACCTAGTATATGCACCTAAGTCATGCCCATAGACACACACTCATTCATACATAAGTGGATTCTATCAAGTAGTATGAGTTTTGACTTTGGAATATGTTACATTGTTCGGGAACTTCTTAATGGCAGGGAATATGGCAGAATAGATCTGCTTTGCGAGTCTATTAGGATGTGTTCACTTGCAGTTGTCATCTCAATTTTTTAAACCCCTCATCACTCCCTTTGTTTTACACTTTGTATGTAAAATTTGCTATAGTTCGGGCTTACCTTTAATTGACATCTTATTTTATATCTGATTTTTCGAGTCCATTTTTATGCTTTTACATTGTATAACAGTTATTTTGTACTGATGGTGGGATTGTTTTTCCAAACATCATAATGGTGTGAGTTCGATAATCTCATTCCTTGATTGCATATTTTGACCTTATTTTAGCTACGTTCATGTTATTATAGAATGTTGTATGCCTTATAAAAAAAATTTGCACCAATTTTGTGTTTTCGGGTGAGGGAATTATTCTTGTTGTTTTACTTTTTGTCAAAACGGTTTCTCTAAGTAAAGGATGTAATCTGCACTATCTACAAAGTGGCGAGTGGATTGTGATGGCTTGGGGTGCATATTTAGCTGTGCTACCCTTGCTCCATCCACAAAACCAATGATCCACTTATATATAGAAGAAAGTCAATTTTCTTGAAAGAATCCACACACACACACACATATATGGAAAGTGAATTAAAGTTTGTAAACATTTCCATAAATTTTCATTACAAGAAAAAGTTTTATTTTGTTTCAGTTTGAGTCGATGTTACTTGAAACACGGATTGTTTGGGTACGTGCAACAAAAACTTGAATATGGTACATTGAATACCCTAAATGTGGTCTAGTAGGAGGTATGTTTATGTAGATCACATATGTAGAATATGATGGGTTAGGTGTAATTGTAAGTATTTTTTTCCACTTAAAAATGCGTAATAAAAATTAATATCATTAAAGTGCATAAGTTGTCTATATAGTTATGGAAATTTATCACCTGATAAAAAAAAATCTTTGATCGCTAATTTGGTGTTTTAGAACAAAAGTGTACCTTTTTTTGGAATACATGTACAAAAACAAGAATCATTAGGGAACTAGCGATCTCTGGATCTGAGTTTTGATTTTTTAAAATTATGCTGGTACTTACCGATCAAAAAATAAAATAAAATTATGGCTGGTACTTTGTTAAATCTCTCTCTCATATCTTTTTTCCTCTTCTTCTTCCCTTGAACTCAACAAAGTTTTATTCCAATTATTTGGGAATCAACTATATGAATCCTATATCGCTATTCTTCTCTATTTAAGGCTATTCTTTCCTTTAAGCTTGAATCCGTCTTCTTCTTCCCCTACTATTTATATTTTCTTTTTCTTGATCTTGAACTATTGGGGTCAGGTGTGGTCTTTCTATTCTATCGTACCTTTATTTTGACATCAATGCCAAAAAGTCTCCTCATAAAGTCATGATCTTAGTGCCCATAAACTAACAAGTGGTTCCACATTTGCGGAGTAACATCAGCAAACTCATAAGATACTAGCAGGAAGACATACTTGTTGGAAGAAAAAATGAGGTGAGTGAAAAGGAGAGAAAAGATGCTTACGATAGGCATATAGCAGTAAAAGGCCATTGCAGGTCTTCCAATGGAAATGGATGGTTTGGAGGCCTGTAGAGAGAACAAGAAAATTGTGATTAGAGGTTGTGGCAACAATTTTGTAAAACAGTGAGACAGGAACAATTGGTGTTCTAATTTTGTTATAAAATTTTGTTTTCAACAGAAAACCAAGTGGTGTTTTTTTTATCTGGATGTCCAGTTTGTGGGAGATTTAATCCACTCAAATTAGTCTAGACCAGCAAAACAATAACAATGAGAACCAAGTGCCACCCATATGGAAAAAGCTCGACCCTTTGGTAATTGAGATATATTTCATGACTTCATGGATTAAGTTGAACCACTTCTGGATTCCATAGATAAGCAAGGTAAGATATGTGCTGTGACTCCCATGGTTAAATTGATTTGTGTATGATATCTTGAGACATGATGTTCCACGCTGCTTTAGTACAAATGACACCATTGAAATTAATACAATATTCTAGTGACAACCTGGCTACTTCTCAAAAAAGTTGAAAATTGAGTTGACAAATATATGAGATGTGAGATTTATGGTGCATCAGGAAGGAGAGGAATCATAGATCCTTTGATGTGGTGAGTTGGTCGATACAGAAATTGAACCAAGATTTTTGAGCTTGTTATGTAGGTGGATCATGGGGGGGGTGAATCCCTCCCTCAGGCCTTGTTTAATTTTCTTGGATAGCTTGAATTGTCATGTTTTGGCTTAGTTTAGGTGTGGGCCTCTCTCTTACATACCTCATGTGTACTTGGGTTGTATTTCCTTTGGTGCTCTCATTATTTGAAGTTTACTACAGAAAAGGATAATAAGAATTTTGGGCATGTAATGAATAAAATTTAAGGGAAATTGAATTCCAAGTCTTTGATATGCTTGAGACTTTGATCTTCAAGCAAAACTGCAAAGCTGAGGGTTGCAATTGTTTTGTGTTGGGTCAAGGTATAGATACTCAACCAAAAAGGTCAACTTGAACATGATACAAATTACAATAACTCAAATTCTCATATCCCTAACATGACCTGTGTTGAGCTTTGTGCTATATGATACACAGCCGGTCCCAAGGCCGGATAAAGGAGGAGGGTTGCGTTAAGTAGCTGATAGTCAACGTAAAACATTGTCGGAACCCACATGAACATGAATCCTAAGAGGCGAGATAAGATTCATGTAAGCCGACCCCAAATAATTGGGATAAGGCTTAGTTGAGTTGAGTTTAACATGACCCATTTATTAAATTGATAACTCAACACAACCCATGCAAACCATTTAGTAAACATTCCGTATTTGGGTTAATGCACTAAACTGTTTAATCCAATAACATATTAAAAGATTTGACCTTGTTTAAGAAAAAACTCATTGAGGGGCAAAATCAGAATGCTTTTTGTCTGAAGGAATATTTTTTGAAATTACTATACTTTTGGGTGAAAGAAGCTAGCACAACTGCATGCTACTTCTTTTATTGATTGAGCATATTCTGCCCTTCTCAGACCAAGTAATACAAATACACTTTATTGATAAAAAAAATTATGTAAGAAAGAAATACAAGAACAATCACTCAAAAGCTATTTAAATTCCATGAAAGTACTCAACTGAACAGAAACCATATGAGAAGGAGCCCTTCATAGCAGCAAATTCTTGAAAACAAAATTTTGGTTTCTCATCCCAAAAACTGATATAGTAGCATCCATAAATAAATTAGAAGCAAGGAATAAAATATCGATAAAAAGGATATATCAAAAGCACAAAAATACGTATATATGGATGGATATTTTACAATCATATATTGATATCACAATTTTTTTAAAAAAAAATAAAAATGATGGATATTATTACTAAATGATGGAATTTTTTATGAAATTTCAGAAGTGTTAATCGAGATCATAATACATGACTTTAAGTCAAAATATTACAAATATATATACCTTCGTGCTCCTAGCTTGCCAGCCCAGTGATACAGGCCTTGTAGGCTAGCAACCCAACCATGTTATGATTGGCTCCAGGCTTCCTGGTCCAATTGTCCTCCAAAGCTGTGGAAGTCCTATATGAGGTCTAGCATCCCATAAGTTTCAGCATGTGTTGAACTTATCAAAAGAAAAGAAAAACATGAGCATGTGTTGAAGACGGATAGTCTTATCATGTACTGACAGGGTAAAAACTATTTTTCTGCTGGTACACATATCGTTTTCTGGTACAATGATGCAATAACAGTTACTTATTACCTACCATGTTAAGAAGTAAATAATTCTAGCTTTTGTGCTTGTCATTTTCAAGCATTCTTATAATAAATTTTTCGAGTGAAGTTGAAGGTCCTGTTGGGTGTTGCCTGAGGAAATTTATTTACCAAGGATTGGCAAGGTTTAAAAATGAAGTTAGGATGGTGCTAGGTAATGGTTCAAAGGTAAAGGTTTGGATTGATGACTGGTGTGGGAATGGGTTATTTAAAGACAGGTTTTCCTTGTTGTTTAATCTATCTACTGACAAGAATGTGTCGGTGAGCGATTGTTATTCTTGGATAGGGGCAGAGGTTGTTTGGTCTCCTCTATTCAGGAGATGGTTTTTTGATTGGGAAATCAGTGAGGTGGATAGGTTGTTAGAATGGTTAGCAGGTTATAGAATTATTGAGCACAAAGAGGATACTTCGTCCTGGAAGGCTGACAGTTGAGGGATCTTCTTAGTTAAATCATTTTATAAGGAGTTAATTGGTAGAGAGGCTGCACGATACCCCTGGAAGTTGATTTTGTATTCTTAAGGTTCCCTCTAAGGTAGATTTCTTTGTTTGGGAGGCTTCACAGAGGGCGATTCTTACACTTGATAATATGAAAAAAGGGGGATTCAGACTTGCTAACAGGTGTTGTATGTGCAAGAGAGATTTAGAGACTGGTAGATCGCTTGCTTATTCACTGCACAATGGCTAGAGATTGCTGGGGGCTTATTTTCAGTATCTTTGGTGTGGATTGGGTGTTACCAGCCAGTGCTAAAGAGTTACTGTTGGGGTGGAAAAGAAGTATTCAGAAGGGGTCATTAAGGAATGTGTGGAAGATGGCTCCTCTATGTCTTATGTGGAGTTCAGGAGGGAAAGAAACAATAGGGTTTTTGAGGGGGAGGGAAAACCTCCTTTTATTTTTAAGGATATCTTTGTTAAGTTATTGTTTTTTGGGGCCAAAGAGGCCTTTCCAGTCATGAAAATGATAAAGTGGGCTTTTTGAGGGATATTAGGCACTGAGTTGTAGCCGATCCCTTTTTTTGGTACATGGTTTCACCCCCCTTGGGCGCCTTTTTATATACTTTCTATTTACTGAAAAAAAAAAATTCAAACATATCTGTTTTTATGGACTCTCGTGCAGTTTCTTGCCATTGGTCTGCCTAACCTACAAAGTATTTTTGGCATCTGTTTCTTTGCTTTTGTGGTCATTGAATTATCATTCATGACATAAAAATAGACATCTTCAACACTATTCTCCATCTTTTGGCTTGCCTTTTTACTTTGAACTTAGTGGTTTGTATCTTTGAAATTGCATTCTTATTGACTTTTGGGTTCTTTGTCTATCGTTACAGGCAGGTTCTGTACGTAGTATGCTGTGAAAAAATTGAATCTTCTAGATCCCCCCCCCCCCCCAAAAAAAATAAATAAATAAATAAGTAAATAAATCATATGTTGTGAAAAACTTGAATCTTCTTAACAAACCATCCCCCAACACACACCCCAAAAAAATTAATAAAATTTATTCTCTTCTATGTGATGCTGCTTTAGTATTACTGCACTATCATGGTTCTTTCCATTTTTATGGACGTAGGATTGTGGCTCGCCATATCCTTTCCTGAACCAATAAAGAATTCAATATTAGATATTGTTTCATATTAATCACAATTTCTTTTGGGTGATTACACATAGAAGTGAGATATTACAAAAAGTGATGTATTCTTGTATTTGGGGGTCTAAATACAACTTTTACTTTAAAATTATAAAGTTCTATCTAATTTATTTTGTACGTAATATTTGTTATTTGTTAACAGATGCTTAAAGCAGAGCATAGGGTAGTGATGAGGTCCTCTTGAATGCAGGTAACATACTGACATTTGAATGAACCTTCAAATTCGTAACCCTTGGCGCCATCTCTGTCCTCAATATCATTCCTTTTGCCACTCTCTGTTAGTTTATTGGATAGACATGCTTAGCAGGCCTATCTGTGGCCTTGTCCCCTAGGTCTTAAACACGGTGTATGCTGAAAACTGGTCTTCAAAACCGGAAAAGAGCACCCAAATGTTATCTGGCACTGTTTGAATTGCTAGACTACATATAGAGATTTTATACTGAAACTCCTTTTCTGAATACAAAGGTAAACCATTCTGAACCTGGAATGCACATATGTAAATCTGTGCATAATTGCTGTCTTGTTTCAAAAGGTATATGATTCTGGTTTGAGTTTCAGTTCTGATTTAAGTTTTGGCTCTGGAACAATAATGAAGCAGTGTATGCTTCTGTCTTTTTTTTTTCCCCAGTTTTAATTTGAGCCATATAAAATGCTCTGTGCAACTTGAAATTTTGACAAAAATCATAAAATTCTGATTTAACTCCAAAAATACGAGGAAAAAGACTGGATTACTGGGAAGGTCAGATTACAACACTTGTGCCCATAGTTATTCTAGTCGTTAGAAGTTCAGATTGGTTTTAACACCTGAAAATGCTAATGGTTCCCACTTGATATTCTTCAATTCTTTACATCTGATTTCATCTTCACATGCCACTATTGAATTTTTGTGCACGTGATGTAGTTTCTTTCTGCCACTTTACACTTAAAGTTTTATTTTGTGCCATGATATAGTGGTTTGGGCAAAAACTGGGATTCATTATGCATCTGGCCTTTCATTTATGTCGCAGAAAGTGACGAAGGTGACCAGAAATGGTGAAGGCTGTGATGGTACGAAGAATTTTGAGAATGTGATGAAATTTTATTTCTTTATTTATTACTCTTTCCTTTTCATTTTTTTTTTTTTTTTGGGGGGGGGGGGGGGGAGGTGGTTGGGTTTGACAGAATAGAATGAAGGTGTGGGGGGATGGAGATTTATGGAATGTAAAAAGTGAAGAGTGATAGTATTCTTGTCTGCTGTCTTGTGCTCCCAATCCTCTGTATCCTGGCCAACTAGCCTACCAAATATATGAAGTTTTGGTTGATTGAATGTGTCTGGTCGCTTGAAAATTTTATGATTCAACACTCTGGACTGCCATCTTCACAAAATTACAAAAAGGAGCTTTGATAATGATTGAATTTTCAGCTTGTAAATACAACTTTGTGCTCTATCTTGCTTGCTGAATGTAGAGAGTTCTTTTGTCCATCACAAATGGTCTCTG
Organism: Nyssa sinensis; assembly: GCA_008638375.1. Taxonomy (NCBI): domain Eukaryota; kingdom Viridiplantae; phylum Streptophyta; class Magnoliopsida; order Cornales; family Nyssaceae; genus Nyssa; species Nyssa sinensis. The sequence goes on from CM018046.1 coordinate 49,335,839, forward strand.
TTAACACTGGACATGATGAAATTCGCACTTCCGGACTGAATCCCCTTGTAACTTCAAACTATGGGTAGGAGCTCCAAGACCTGGTTTGAAGCATATGAGTGCATGTTTGATACCACATTGGCAGGACACTGCTCGGTAATGTTTTACTAATTAATATAAGCTTACAAGTGATGCTGTACGAGCCAACTGCCCCTTCCCAACTCCAGGCGGTAGGATACTATTCTCTCCCTTAGGTTCACTTCACAACAAACTATCCATTCTATTCTAATTAATTTCGATCTGAGTTGGTGCTCCATTTCAGAGTGAAATTCAACAAATGACATTATTTTGTTTGGACTTTGAGGTGCAATCTCTGTTGTGTTTGGCTTTCAGGTAGCTGAACCCCAACCAAATGAAAGTCAAACAATGGTCCGATTATCTGTTAAAGGCTTGAGGTCCCAAATTAACTTTGAGTCGTCTTCGAATCAAATAAAAAAAAAGGCTTGAGGTCCCAAATTAACTCATCATTACTTCCCTCGTGAGGGAATGGAGAGAGAGAGAGAGAGAGAGAGAGAGAGAGAGAGAGAGAGAGAGAGAGAGAGAGAGTGCCAGACAATCAAAATTAGAAAGAGAAAAAAAAAAAGGACAAAGAGGTCTGATCAAGAGGATTCATTCATCCATCAAAGCACTCAACAGGTTGCAGAAATCCATTTGCAGCCCTGATTCAACAGGTCACTACCCCACAAAATACTTCTCCATGCCCAAGTAGCATTGGAAGTACCTTAACCTATAGGAATGGTTGCTTAGCACATCATTGTATCCAGATTCTCCAAGCAGTCTCTGCAAGCAAAGCTTCATTAAGGGCACTCGGATCCCGGCAAGATGATATACTGCTATGGCCCTTTTTTTTAACCATTTTGCTGCCATGGATTGGTGACAACTAAAACCTATAATACCTTTCATAAATATTTGTAGCAGCTACAAAAATCCACTCCATGATGAGTATCGGAGAAATATATTCCGGTCACCTCGTCTGTAAATTTGACCTGTGATCAATGCATAGGATGAAGTAACAAAAGAAATCTAAACGGATCATATCCAAAAACAGACAAGAGAGAGAGAGAGAGAGAGAGAGAGAGAGAGAGAAGAGAGAAGAAAAGAAGAAGACAATTAGCAAACTAAACTGCAGGAAAATAAAAGTTAAAACATTTGCAAATCTACAGCAATAAAACGACAACCCAGTGTTTCTTGGGTGGTGCTTGGTAGGCCGAGTAAGGTAAGTTGGATATAGACCTAAGATTTGACATTATTCTGCAAATTTACTGCAATCACTAAATGTTGTTAACCAGGCTGATAGAACAAAACCGTGTAATTGGAAAGAAAGTTTCATACAATCCACGTGTGCAAAACATGAAAATCAGCTCAAAGAGCTGCCAGAGTTCCCTCACTTCGACTCCTCCGGATAAAGAGGTCAGATTTGAAGCTCAGGATTTTGCTGCTAAAATTGTAAAAACGATGCCTCTGATTGGTGGTTGTTTTAGTTCCACTTGGGGGCAGGCGTCCATGCCCGCCCCTGGACCGTTTGGGTGAGACTACTGGTTGACTTTTTCGACCATGAATTGATGAAGATGATGTCTTGTTAGCAGCAACACCGTGGCTTTCCTTCCGCAAAGTTTTGTGTTCTGATCTAAGGCCATGATCTAGCTGATGGGCAGTGAAGCCTAACCGAGCTGACCGGTCTGCAGCATCCTTGAAAGTGCCAACTTTGATAGACTGCCTGTTGAAGTAAGCCATATGGGGAAGAAGACCTTGCAGATATTTCTTCAGTTGTTCATCTCCTACATTCTTCTGGGCTGGGTTTCCTTCAAGGCTGATGGCTTGTAAGGAATTATAGTTAGCAGCAAGTTGACCAAGACATTTAGCTGTCGAGATTTTGTTGAAACGCAGATCCAGGACGTTCAGTTTCAGGAGACGGTGAAGACCATCAACCTCACTAATTTTGTTTCCAGCTAAGTATAACTCTTTTAGGGAGGAACAAGAAGCTAGGCCTTCAAACAAAATGAAAATTATATCAGAGGGTAAAAAATAACCCAGATATAGACCTTACATAGATTAAGGATGAAGGTGGGCATATTATATCACAATTACAAGAACAATAAGTTTAATCAAAACCTTACATGAAAGGTTTTCTGCATCTCCAGGTTTTATAGAAGAATTGTGTATTGAAGTAGATTAGGTGTTTCAGTTAAGTTCAGATTTCAATGAGAAGTTTATTGATAATTTTCAAATCTGCTACCGTGCCAAACTTCACTATTTCTATCAGTAAATGCCAGCCCTGAAAGAATTGCTGAAGTTTGGGCGAGTGGCATTTTTTTTCCCTTCTTTTTTCTTGAGATGATTAAAGACACTTGTACCACATGGCATAAACAACAATTTTGCCAGGAAAAGGAGGGAGGGGGAGAAACAAGCCATCAGAAGCAAACAGTTACTGCTCAGAAAGGAACAAAAGGGTGATGCAGGAAGACTACTTTCAAAAGGTCAGAGCGAACCAAAAACAAAACCTAGCATTTTCTTTTCTTTTCTGTTTTTCAGAAACTTGCAAAACCTAGCATGCAAGACCTCTTCCATATTATGACGAAGCAATTACATTGAATATACCACAACATTATGACTATTGTTCAATAATTGTGCAAAAAATACATTACAAATGTAAAAAAAGACTCTTGAGAAACAAAAAAAAGAAGAAAGTCACCAATTGTCATATTGTATTTTAGCAAAGCGTACCATGTCCAATTCTGACTATACGATTGTAGCTCAAGTCGAGTACACGAAGTCGCGTAAGTTCACGTAACCCTTCGATAGCGGAAATTTTGTTTTTTGAGAGATTCAAAATATGCAGTCCTCGGGGAAGAGCACCAGCAGTTATTCTCCCTAAAACAGGTGGGGAGAGAAATCATCACCAAGCAGGAAACAGGTATAGTTGAATATTGATTCAAGAGAATACTATATTAAAGCAAGCAAAGACCGGAAGTGGGGTGGGGGAGCTATAGGTGTCAGAGGTGCAAACCTATGGTGTTTCCAGATAAATTAAGCGCCCTTAGGCTTACAAAAGCACTGAGAAATGGGATCACAACCAACCCATGATTTGCCAGCTGAGCAGTAGTGGCTGTGGCACTCAAGGAAGAGATATATTTCTTTGCAGCTTCCATACCAGGGGTGACCTTGCCATCTAACTTTGCAGCAGTCAAATTATCCGAGACAGAGTTACCTCTATGTACCTGATGATCATTAGAATCGGACAACTCATTTGTTTCTTCCAAAGGGCTGCAATGCTGAAGATCAATAACCCATTCCTCGATACGTTTGATCTTGAAATCCTTGCTTGACAATTCCTTCCACTGGTGAGCTGAAGATTTTCCCTGTAGGGTTTTCACTGTGTTCACCTCATCCATCGCAGGTATTATCCAGTCCTTTGCTGAGCCAACATAGTTATAGGAATCATAACTATCATCAGCACGGTTCTCATAAATATTTTTCTCATTGTTTGACACACTATCATCTCTTTCGTGGTCTTGTATTACCTGTGTTCCTACCACATGAACTGACATCTCTTTCTGCCTTATATATACAATATGAAGGTCTTCAGACGATCTAGAGCGAGGTGCTAAGTAAGCAGGAGCAGAACGTCCACCAAAGGAACTTATGTTGGGCAAAGAACTTGATCTTACAATAACAGGTGGAGTGCAAGTTAAAGGATGGCTAGACTCACCGGCACACTCACCAGAAAAGTGACTATCAGAATTCTTGTGATCTTTTTCTGAATGTTGTGGATCTCCAATTAAGAAGATTGATTCATTGTTCACCAAATCAGAACTTACTGGATGAGAATCAGAGGGCAAAGCTTCTTGGTATTGACCGGGCAGGCTTATTTCTGGATTCTTGCCATTAACCGGAACCAACCCATCGTGGTCATGGGAACCATCACAAAAAAACTCTTGAACCGTCTCATCCTCCCAGTCATTGGGACCAGAAAACCTCCCCTCCTGGTCCAATCCACTTCCTAGAGACCGGCTCTTCTTAATACTAGTCTCGGAAACCCTTATGTCACTCTCAACATTATATTTGCTGTTGATGTCCTCCAATTTCCAACCACAATCAACAGAAGAGGAACTTGTAACATTATTATTAATGTTGTCAAGAAAAGCATCACTTTGCACCTTCAAATATTTTGGGTTTAAGCCTGAAGAGTTGGTAAAATCCTTCAGGGCATGATTTTGAGAACAATCTTGCAATTCCTTCTGCATTGCTTCAACAGAGAGTTGAACTGTTTTCTGAATGAGAGAGAGAGAGAGAGAGAGAGAGATTGCAAAAATCATTGAATACTTCCCTAATAATTAAATGAAAAAAGAAATAAGCCACATAAATTTCTTCCACTTACCTTTGGTTTGGGGGAATTGACTTGAGCATGGAAACATGAAAACCTAACCATTTTAATGGAACAGCCAAAGCTTCATTCACGTGTAGACTACTTGAATTTGTTACATTAAAAGCTCTTAACAAATAACTATCTTGCCAAGTTATACCCAGAAGCCGCAACAAAATCTGATTTATCAAAGATACAATCACATACTACCACCAAAGCTTCCTGGTACTGAGCCAATGCTGACCGACCTTAGCCATAGTCAAGCGACAAACCCTCTGAAATACGGCATAATCTCCATATGTGTGATGATCGTGATCTTCTCAAAACACTGATTAAAATCACCCCCTCATTATTACCCCACACCCACTTAGAGGTGCGAGTACAGTTTGACTTTGTTGCAGCGGCCAGAGTGAAAGAAAATCTGTGGCAACTAAGAAAACCCAATCCCTAATGTGCATAAGAGACAACTGCCTGATAAATGGGAGGAAAAATAGTGGTTCAGTGGACAGCAGAATACAATTATTGATTAGACATACTAATTTCAATTTCCATGCTTGATTAGAAATACTCTATAAAAAAAAGGTCTGAAACACTGGAACTTTTGAGGCGGATTCAGGTTTTTAAAACACATTTTATTAAAACAAAATCTGGATAATATAAAGGGTGAAAGTTTTGGAGAATAAGCTGTTTTTAGTTGTTCCATGTTTTTCTAAACAAGTTGAAAAATAAAACATGGAAAAAGGTTTTCAAAAGTTTCTGGAGACACCATTTTTGAGAGAGAATTTTAAAAAACAGCACATGAAAATACAATGCCGCAAAAATGTTTCTACTATTCTCCATTTTCAGGATTTTGAAAATGGAATATTATTTTTTGAGACATGAACGAAAAGGCCCTTAAAGAGTCAAGTCCTGTACTTGGTGTTTGCTATTTCTATCTTAAGATTTTTTAAAGTTACTGTTTGTTTCTGTGATTATTTTGTGAATTAAATGCACTATATAATTAAGATCTCTATGTTCTTCAATAAATGTCACCAAGGAAGAATCAACTCTTTCACCTGTAAGTGACTGGAATTAAAAAAAATTGCAAAACCAACAAAAAAGAAAAGAAAAGAAAAACAAAACAACATTGCAGTGTTTGATTCCCGAGAAAAAAAATTCTCTGTTTGATTGCCAATAACTCATAATAGGGGGGAAAAGAAAGAAAAAGAAATACAGTTATCTAATTACAACACAGGCATCTCAACCCCAGCAAGCTATAAAGATCCCCAATTTTCAATAAGCAATTATAGAGCGCTTAAATGGATAATCACACAAGGATAAAAACACATGTAAGATTTACATAGAGCTGCACATGCACGCACATATGATTCAAACTGTGAATCCGAATACAGAAAAAAGAAAAACACTGAAACAATATTAAGCTTTAAACACTGTTTGATAAAAATGATCAGGTATAATATAATTCGACCAGAAGAGATTTATACATGCATATATACATACATCGAAATAAACGGAATAATCTATCCAATAAATGTATGAATCTAATAATTCTTCTTTTGGGATGAAATATGAATTAATAGATTTGAATATTGGAATCCAAATTACGAAATCAAAACTTAATAAAAAAAAAAAAAAAACAAGGGCTCAGACCAAATTAAAATATATATATATATATATATATATATATATATATAAAGGAAAGAGATGACAGAGAATGACAAAATATTAAGAAAACAAACGAAAATTAACAAGTGGGTTAGAAATCTAACCTCTTTTTAGCCAGATTGTAATAAGGCTTCGTCCCTGAGAGATGGCCTTGTTCTTCGTCTTCTCCAGGAAATAAAAAATAAATATTATTATTATTTTGTTTTTTGAGCATAAATAAACGGCGTGAGACAATTAGACAAAGCTTGAACGCAGACCTAAGGAGAGATTTGAGACGTTGGCTGTGATTTATAGGCAAAACTAACGGCGCTGATTTCATTTATTATTTTTATTTATTTGAATTTAATTGCGAGTAAGGAAATTATTAATTTAAAAAGGAATATATTCAAAATCTTTTATGAGTTCTTCGAATGTTTTTGGCCACAAAAAGCCCAGAAAGCAAAATAATGAGCGGATCTTTTGTGTGTTTACGCAGAAACCGAATTTATTGCCGCGACGTCGGCTCAACGTGTCGTTGTAACGGCAGGAATGTCTCTTTTTAAAGTACACGACTTTCGGCTTTACGAGGATATAATGGATCGAATCGCCCACTACAACTAGCGATCACAAATTTTTTCAAATTAAGCAAGAGAAAAATATGATTTTTGTCAGTTATTTTACTAAATGATTGAGATGGAATCGGGCGCGCAAACCGTAAACCGTAAATTTGAAGATTCTCAATTTAACTCATCACACTCGCTTTTAGATAAATTTTTGAAATATTTTATGAACAATGATTGAATTAGTATAACAAAATTAAAAATATTTTATGAATAATTAATGAATTATTATGATAGTGTTGAGATATCATTTTCTTTAACAAAAAAAAAAAAAATGAATGATAATGAATTACTAAATGATTGAGATGGATCGTGTTGGATTCTAATTAGAATTGAGCCAAAATTATGATGGGTTAAGTTCAAATAAGAATTTAAGTAATAAATGATTGAGTTATAATTGAAATCAAGGTTACAACTTTGAATGGACTAAGTTCAAATGAGGATTCAAGTGGTAAATACTTGAGTTAGAATTAGAATGGAGTCAAGATTTAAGATGAGTTAGATTCAAATATGGATGAGCTAATTTGAAAATGACCCAAAAATTTTCATGCATTTATGCTATTAATAGGTGAACCTTGTAAATGTATTTTGTATTTATCAACTTAATTAATTTATTTTTTAAATATTTTTTTATAAAAACTCCTAAAATTTTAATACATATACTTTCATCCTTAAACATATCTAACACTCACGATATTGATTCTACTCATGCGATGAGGCTCGCATAATCAGGTTTATCAGACCATAATAAGATGAAATTAGATTCTGATAATAAAAAATTTGAGAATTTGTTTTTGTAATTAGTCTCTAAATTTCCAAAAAGTGACGACTCCTAAAAATTACAAAAATAATTGACTAATGAATTATAATCTTGATAACTTAGACTATACCAGGATCAAGAATCTTAAAGAATAAGAAAAGACTCAACTTGATCCAATTTTTTTTTAAAAATTATGTGATGAAAATAGGTCCAAAAGACATTTTGGTACCAAAGGGTACAAAAATGATCCAAAGTACTCTTAAGAGTAAAAAAAAATGTACAAAAGACTAAAATATCCTTAACAGTCAAAATATGTAAAATGATCAAAATACCCCTAAATATAAAACATTGTGATAATTTTTTAAAGATGATGAAACTACTTCTAATTCATTAATACACTGCTAAAATGACCAAAATGTTCCTGGAACATCTATATATCACAAATAGTACTTTAAAAATTATAGAATTACCCTCAAATAATAAAGGGTCGCAAATGGGTGTCTTCGTATGTACATTGAAAAGTTTACCGCCCATTAAAACCAAAAAATAACTAAAATTCCTTAACCTGTCTACTCAACACTAGTCTAAAGAATATCACTAGAGATGCTATTAAAAATCAAAATATTTGTTAACTATGACTAGCTACATAGGCAAAATAGACCTTTGCAAGGTAAATGAATTATGTGTACATTATAAAAATTACATAATGGAAGTATTTAATTAACATGTACATTGAAATGCATTTAGTTAATATGTACATTTTATTTTTAATGATCAACAAAAATGTCATGCTATTGATTGTGTCCACGTAAACAAGTTAACAGAGACTAAATGAAAGCTATCGTTAGAGATGCTTTAACCTATATACATTGGAGAGGATTTTCATTCCTATCTTACAAAACCTGACATTAACACGTGGAAAAACAAATACACTGAAGATGCTCTAAGATTGTCATAGGCCCAGCCTAAAATAAACTCAAACCATCACCAATGGAAACTAGCCCAGTAGTGCCGGATGAAATGGACCTGGGCCCATGTCTATTTATTCGACCGGATTCAATTCAATCTTGAATCGGTTATGTTTGCTAGATTTTCACAGTCTCCAAAATCAAAAATGGTGTCTCCATCTTCTACGAAGTTGCATTTACTGAGAAGACTGTCTCGATTCCTGAAGCCACCTTCCTCTTCATCGTCTTCGATCCACAGACCATTTTTATATTCTTCTACGCACCTTCTCGAAGCTTCGAAGTCTGCTCATAGACCTCCTCTCGCAACCCCTTCTAGGAACTTCTGCTCTCGCCCTTCGATTCTCAACGACGACTCCCAAGGCCCAGCTTCTATTGATTACCGGTACTCATTCTCTCTTTTCATCTCCAACCACTTTGGGGGAAGCACTTCCAAGTTTACCATCCGTTTGGTTGCTAAGAAAACTAATAATAGGAAGAAAAAAAATGGAAATATCATTTCATCTGTGGTTTTGGTTCCTGAATAGTTCTTTTATTAGGCTCAATCTAAGATTCTTGTCTTTAATTTCTACGCAACCGAGCCGATCGTTAGGAGTTTATCAGCTACGTGAAGTACTTCAAGGTTTATAGGATTAGGGCTTTTGCTATGAGACTGCAATAAACATAAAATTTCTGGTATAAATTATATGTGTGTGTCTATATATACATATATCAGTTTTTTTTGTGGAACACTCTGAATTTGCTAACGATTAATGTATAAACAGTTCTCTACTGCAGGAGGATGAATTTCACAGGCTGGCTGATTCCACAATACTTGATCTGCAAGAGAAGTTAGAGGTAATAATTATTGACGAGCTTCTTAAAATTGTTAATGTGTTTGACTTTGACATCTTGTCACACAGTCTTCTATGACTATTTTTTTTTTTGGGGGGGGGGGGGGGGGTTAAGTCTTCAATAGTTCAATGACTAATTTTAGTTTAATATTGGTTTAGGACATCCCATTTTAGGATTGGAGGTTAGAGCTATTGGGCCGTGATCGCTTACCTCGATTACTGTCTTCCTCTTGCAAAATTTTCATCTGTTTGCTAACTTAAATTCCTATAATTATTTTGCGACTTCATTCATTTTCTTCCTCTTGCAAAATTTTCTTTCGTTTTGTGACATCATTTTGCTGGGAAGTGCCACGAACTGTGCGATGTCTCATAATTCCTTTGTTCTGAAAAAACTTATTGAACTCTCGATTGCAAAATTTGACGTCTCATTTTTGTGCCTCAGAAAATTGACCTAAACTTTTCTTGAATAATCATTGATGAAAATTAGAAAATACTGAGAACCACCATGAGATATGATGTTTGCAATACCCTAAAGATCCGAATCGATGTGTATCCTTGGTTATGTGAATCACGGTACTAAATTCACCCTTTTCTATTTCCTGAAGGCACAATGCTCAGAAAAGTCAAGATTTCCTATAGACTATCCAGAAAGCAAACCCTGTTTAGAATTGTCATACTCTTTTCGCTCAAGTTACCCAAATGCATATTCCACAAATGGGTAGTATCGAAATCTGGATCAACTGAAGATGAAAATAAAACGCCAGCAGAATGAACAACTATACTTCCCTAAAAAAATGTAAAGGCCATTGACTTTGTTACCTTTCATTACAACCAAAGATTTCTTGCAAACCTTTATACCTCCGCCTTCAGCAGAGAACTTCCAACCATTGGAATCCAAACTGTCCAAAGAAATCAGATTCTTCTTCAAGTCCGGTATATGCCGGACATCTGTTAAAGTACTCACAATTCCTTCATGCAATTGAATTCGAACTATACCTATACCAACTATTTTATAGGCCATGTTGTTACCCATTAAGACTGAACCACCATTAATTCCTTCAAAGGTGGTGAATTAATCCCGATTAGGGGGACATGTGATAGGAGCAACCTGAATCAAGAATCCACTCTCTATTGGAGTGATCATCAGAAACAATACCTGAAAAGACATTATTTGGAACCTCAATAGTTTCTTCTACAACTCCCGGCGACATTAGCATAATTATCCTTCTTCTTTCCCTCTTGTTCTTTGAGCTTAGGACAGTTGGTTTGTAGTTCCCAAACTTGTGACAGTTGTAACACTCAATCTCATTCTTAGGTGTTCTAGTTTGTGATCGACCTCTAGATCCACCTTGGCCTCTACCTCGGCCTTTGTCACGACCCAAATCCACCCTGAGCGGATTTAGGATCAGTGATTAACCCATCCCATCATTGAAACAAACTGTACACAGTCCTTAGTAGGTTGCATTTCTTAAGTGGCTGATTATGGTTGACCGTGGAATCGTCCATCAAGTTCATGTCTAATTTAAAAATTGTGTCATGCAACCACAACTAATAAAGAAAAACTAATATTAGTTACATAATTCGTACATCAAAGATTGTTAAGTACTTTAAATGAGAAGCCAATAAAGATTATACAAAAGATTATCTAATACAAAAGTCATCCCACGGTCCATGCACTTCCATAATTGGCCATTAGTTCAAAAAAGGCTTCTAACAGTCCTACTATCTAGCTTCTTATTCTTCTTCCATAAGATCGATACTGAAAAGGTGTAAATAATTGAAGTGAAAGATGCTAGAAATGCTGGCACGCATTATATCGGTCTCCTTATCTCATTTGCCGGGCTTCCCTCCTTCAGTTATTAGACTTTATCCAGGTGATACTGTTACCCTTGCTCCCCACCAGTTATGTAGTTTGTGGGGTTTTTAAGATACTACAGGAAAGTTTAAATACAATAAATTTAATATTTGACTTTATACTCTGTAACTTAAAATAGGTTAATGGGTATCTTTTTTGAAAGAATACTGGTTGCAATAAAAAAGTTTAGTTCTGTTCTTTAGATTATTTTGCATCATATATAATGATATATGTAACCTTGTTTCAATAGCAATGGGCACTCCATGTTACTGTGTCTTTAATTATACTGCTTTTCTTGTGGCGTGACAGGAGTATGGTGACTGTGCCCAGATTGATGGTTTTGACATAGACTATGGGGTGAGAATGATTGATTAGTGTTTAAAGTTGGTCAATTATTGTGGAGGTATTGAATTTGGTCTAAAATAACATTGGTATGCATTTGGCAGAACCAGGTTTTAACCCTGAAGCTTGGGAGCTTGGGCACCTATGTCTTGAACAAACAAACACCAAATAGACAAATTTGGATGTCTTCCCCTGTGAGGTACCAACCCCTTACGAAATGAGTTGTTGATTCTGGCCTGTTAGTTTCTAAAATCTCTAATGCATATGACTGTGTGATATAATGATTGGGACTCAAAGCTTGCTTTGCAACTTGTTCTCTGGTTCAGCATTTTCTTAGTTGCATGTGAATTAAATTACCATCTCTACTTGAGCACTCTTTGAAGCTTGAACCCAATATTCATCAGACATTGAGTAGAATCATTGATACAAGATAAGCTTTCAACTGGATTATTATCATTTGACGAAAGACAAATGTAAATTGTAGCAATATGGTTGGCAGCGTTGGCTGTTGAAGATTAATGGCAAAAAAAGGATTGTAGGGTTAGAGTGTAGGAGTAGAGTTGGTGGGGATTAGAATATTCGGCAACATAGTGCCTGGTTCAATGGTATTTAAATGAGTTGTGTGTATCAAAATGGATGGAGGGTGGTGTAAAAGGCTGTGCTCAGGTTTAAAACACAATCAGAATGAGAAGTCATACCACATGCTTGTTGTGGGTCAAATATATGGTCCAATGAAATTACCACCACGACGGCTTTCTAGACAGTTTTAAGTATCCTTCCTGGTCTGTTATGAGCTGCTTCAATACCACATGCACTTTCTATGTTACTTGATGTGCAAAAATTGCACTGAAAAATCCCAAAAAACTATATATATATATATATATATATGTAGACTTCTGAACAATTACTTGTGTAAACAAGTAATATGCTAAAAATGCTTTACATTTAGTCCTTTGCTATTCTATCACACTTATATTTACAGAAATTGGAAAGTGATGTGCGAAAAGATTACCTTTGGTTTATGGTTTTTTTCCTTTCTTTTTTACCCCTAATGTCCATGGCATTGCACTTCTTAGTACCTTTTAGATGCGGGCTGTGTCTCTGGTGTTTTCCTTTTCCTTTTGGGGAACTATTAGGGGCCCTCCGGGCATAATAACATATATATATATATATATTTATAAGCTGCATCTAGAGATGAAACCTAATAACTGACATTTCCCTGTATGAAGCCACTGTTGCAGTATAGGTTTAGCATGTACTGAGTGGATTTGCAATAACATGCATCTCCATTCCAACTCATATGGTAGGATGAGGGAAGAACATACACTCCTCACTCCAAGGATCAAAATTTCATTTTGAAATATTGTTTCAGTCATTCAAGAAAGGGAAACGTTTCAGAAATTATGTGAAAACGATAAAAAAATTTAAAATATATGGAAATACACGAAAATGGGGTTAGACTACGTGCTTTTCACGACTTAAACCCTGTAGGTCATAATGGAGCAACTTTATTGTTGCGTCAAGACTGGCCCTCAAAATACTTAGAAACATAAGGAAATTAAATGAATGCGTAAAGATGAAGTGATGAACCTTATAAATGATTAATATTTTAGACCTACACATCCATCTACACGAGGATATTGGGATAAAATTTAGAAGTGAACGTAAATATGAATTAGCTATTAATACCAAACAATTTTTTATTAGTATAAAAGATTTTAGAGCTAATTTTTTTTTCTCATGTAATATGAAGCTATTATAATTTTTTTACAATAATATGAAGTTATTATATTTTTTTTATAAGTTATTATAATTAAGTGCAACACTAACATAATAAGTATTTACTATGCAAACTCTTGGGGTTGGATGAGTTAGGAAGAAACTTGGGTAATATTTTCATGGTCCCAGGTTCAACTCTAATGAGTCTCACCCCAATGGCTACTTACTATCAAAAAAAGTATTTACTATGTAATATACACGAAGTAAAAAATTTGCCATAAGTTACATGTAAAATAATAATTAAGTAAAACAAATAAAAAGTTAAGCTTTTATAATTAGCAACTAAATATTACAATAAGCTATTCACCTACCTCTTCACCTTCTACTATTTCAGCTTCTCCTTATCTACCAATTCTGGAAAAATAATAAAGATATATTCTTCTATTTTCTTTTAAGTATTTTTGAGTTTTAATCCTTCAATTACCTCCTTCATTTGACGAAAAATAAATACTACTTCTACCAAATTTTGAAATTATTGACTGCACGAAGGAAAAATTTCAACCATTTCGGTATTTTTCAACCATTTTTGGTATGTTTTGATTGAAAGAAATTTTGTTTTCATGAAAATATGTAAATTTTGATTTTTCACTTGTGTTTCGTTTTAGTTGATTGATAAATGAAAACATTTCGGACATTTTGACCAAAACAAAAAGAAATTTAGATCCCCCCACCACTCCTACTGTATCACTATCTTCATGTGCTTGTGGTTTTATACCATCAACTAATGCATTTAGGCAAGCCTGATTCCAAGTCTTTGTTGACTATTGATTGACTATATTTAAGCAAAATTGAATAGATTTAACCTAAGATAACTATGAAGTAGATCCACCTAAGATAACAATAAATCTACACACTTTTACTATAAAAAAAAACTCTTTGGATGCACTTGTTTACTAAAAAAAATGGAGAAAAGATAAAAACTCCAAAGCCTTAGATACCCAAATTATTTTAGAAACTTCTTGTTGAAGGCTTGTAGCTTTAATATACGAGTAAAAACTGAGTTGATCACTTTCGGATTTCTCCTTGAATTTCCAACACAAAGTGATTTTAAATTATCTTATACTCATCTTTGTTAAATTGCTACAATGTCATTAAAGTGTTTGTGATATTGATGTATGCGGTTGATACTGGATGAGATATATTGGGCCCACTGAAATCCTATCTAGTGCAAGTTATTGACAGAGAAGAGAGATTTTTGGGTTTCTTTTTGTAGGTACTCGATCGATATCAAAACATGATCAACAAAGCTGTAATCGAGAATAAGCATTCGATACAACATGGTGCGACTGAAAGTCAAACGACTCTCAGTCCTTGAACTTAACACTATCAAATAAATCCTAAATATTGGTCGAGCTAATCCTAGTTCCCAAACTTAGTAGTAGTTTCACTAAGATCTGGTCGAGCCACCCCAAGGCTCCTAGACTTGGTCAACTCTCCTAAGGGAGTTCCCCTCAAGGAACTCTTGCCTTTCCTTCACAAGGATGCCTAAAAGACTAGGGGGCAAGTCCTCGGGAGACTCCTTGAGTCTGACATGTGGCTATAGTGACAAAAGGCATTATAGACTCATTACTTGGGATACTCAGGGTTTTGTGGTTTGGAAAAGTACGAGGAACTCCCAAGGTGATTATCAGCATGACCCATGTGTAGAACACCTAAGGCCCTTCTAGAAAGAGAGATTCCCCCCAGATTCCATGAACCTTCTATTACTCTCCATTTCATAACTACTTTTATTTTGGATTATAGCACCAATGTGGGCAGTTTGTTATTGGTGACTGTCATACCTTAACAAACTCACATGCTAGGACTGCTAATAGCCCACCCTTATCACATAAACAACAATCGTGACTGTCATATTCTTTATGTGACTTAGTACAAACCTTGCTTCTTCAACCCTAAAGCAAAGAGTGCATAGAACAATAGCTGGGGTCACTGTCTCCTTAGTATAGTCGATCAACACTCGTGTTCATGCCCCACTCTCTCATGGAATCTCTCTGAACTAGATTGTTCTTCTTGTTCTCTTTTCTGCCATCCTACCTTTGTATCTATAGCTGTTTGATGTAGATTGCTCACTCCCTATACAAATTCCTCTCTCTCTAGATTTGATTGATCACCTATAAATCGATCACAACTGTAAACACTTTTAATTCAATTTAATCACTAAAAACTGATGTACATTAGTTTTCAACTTAATAAAACCTTATTCCAACTATTTGAGATCAATTAAATGCATCCTATCTTGCTATTTTATTCTATTTAAGACTATTCTCTCAGTTAAATCACACATTATCATATCTTTTTCTATTATTTGTTCTAATGTTAATTTTGGTCTCCCCGCCTATTAGCGTAACTCTCAATATGAATTATGTCACTCTACCTTACTGGTGCATTTATTGCCTTCATTATAGATGCCATACTACCTTAATTACAATCACGGCCTTTTGTGTCATCACCAAGTGAAACAATCAACCCTTGCATAAAAGGTTGCATTTTTTCACTAATTATGGAGTCAAATTTTCATTCAAAGGAAAGAAAACATTTTCGGTATCTATGTTCTTAGACTTGGGCTCTTGAAATTATAATTAATGCAGTGGAGCGAGTCTCCCATTAATTACAATCTGGGTATTAATTAGCAAAGCCTTAGAGAAAAATGACTAGTCCCTGAAGAACAAAGCAACTAGGAAGTTTTCCTACTGGTGATCAGACATGCTTGGCTTGACTGTGTTGGAAGTGTATACGTGAGAGACAAGGCATAGAGAAAAGGAAGTTTGATTCTTACCTTGTTAACAAACGCACTTAGGTACATTCCTAGGTTACCTTGGACATCTGATCAATCTATAGATTCTTCCAAAAGGAGTATTGCAGATTATTTTCTAAATAATCTATGCTCAGGTTAATCTTATTTGTGCTCCCTGGGGAAACCAGGCTAGTTGATTAACAATGAATGTGCAGTGTAAGGATGCTTTGTGGAGACGTGGACAAATACCTTTTTTCTGCCTTTGTTGTACTCTTGAGGTTTGCATCTTATAGAAATTCTGATTCTTGAATTATTAAACTGGCATTCGTTGCACATGATTAGCACCTGCAAAGTTGCCTTTTAGTGCATGTTTGCAGATAGTTAATGCCCTGTGCACTGTGATATTTGTTTAAATTCAAACTACTTTATTTTTGTGAACACTTTATGCCATGTATCGGGGAATGAGTTGTGAAGAGTATGGAGGATATCTGTTGTTGCTTAATAACATATGTTGTAAGGTAGGCATTGTTGGTGTGAAACTGGAATGGCAGAAATGCAAGTGGAACAAACTACCAGCAGAGTGTTTTTTTTTAATATAAAAAAAACCATGATTTGGTTGTAGAAACTACCACAGAATGTATTTAGCAAAAATAAACTATCAAGATTTATTTATAAATTTTTTAGTGCATTATTATATATGGACTGATAAAATAGAGCTCTTGTAGAACTTTCTAGAAGGAATAAGGTTAATACTAGAGTAATCAACTTAGGAACCTTATTACTACCAAAACTTCAACTTTGTTAAGAGAAAAGCATTGAGTTGACTTAAGAAAATAATATAACCTGTTGAAGTATTAGCATCCATGGAACTCTTAGAAACTACGGCAAATTGATCATTACAAATAGAATGAACTAGCATATTTCGGCCAAGCGAAGTATTGTCTCATCTAGGGTTGAGCTGGCATTACCTATTGATAGGCAACTGACTTGAGCTTTGGCTGTGGCCTGTGGAAAAAAAGCATTGTGGTATAGCTTTAGTAGTTCAAATTACTAGAAACGTATGCTCAAAATTTAAGGCATCATAAAGCACATGCATCGCATTGTGAGGTTTCCAAGATATTTGAGTGTTAAAGCCATCAATTGGGCTTCTCATCTTATAATTGAAACTTAGTATAAAACTAACATTTATTACATTTAGAGTTTCAGAGTTGCGTTAAATTTATTCAGCTTTGAAAATTGTGTTAATGAGCATTATCAGGCTTTTAGAGTTTGTGTTCTGATTCTGCATGGTTTCTCCTTGAGCGGTCTTTTTTCAAGCTTCTACTTCATATCTTAATATCGGTGGTGGTGTTGCATGCAATTTAGTCAATAGTCATTGATGATTGCTCTGTATTATCTTTTTTGCAATATAGCCACAACTTTCTGCTATTATCTCTAGGTGATGCCGTTTGAAACCTATGATTGGATTTCTGGGGTTTCTAATTGCCAAAGTCTTGTGGTATCAAAATTAAGACGTTAAGAATTGTTTGCTATCATCTTCATCATAATCTTCTTCTTATCTCAGTCACTTCCCTAAATCATTTCAGTGGGTTTAGATCCATCATCTTCTACAGGGGGTTTGTTCATCTCAGACATGTTTTTGATGTGAAATTTGGCAGTAGATTTGTTCTCATATAATGTGTTATTTTTCTCGATCATTGTTGTTATCATATGCACTCCACAAAGGCATGTTGGTGGATCTGAACGCTGCACAGGACAGTGCTATTTTTCTTTTTTGCTGGGATTGTTTTGTTTTGTTTTTTTTTTATGGGGGTATTTTGGTTGGGGGGTGGGGGAGATGAGTGGAGTCGGTTTAATTATCAAAACATGTTTTGATGTAAGAAGTATTGTGGCTTTGAGATGTGAATGTGACCCCACGTAATGTGGGTCTTGATCAAACAAGTGATTTTGGTACGGAGACTCTGTTTTTTTCTCTCTTTTTGGAGGGGGGATATGAGTAGGATTGGTTTAATTATTGGCTTTGATATGTGAATGTGACCCCATGTAATATGGCTGTTGATCAATCTAGTGATTTTGGTACCCAGACATATTGTGGTTTTGTCAGATCTATGATCGCCATTTGTTTTCTTGACGAATTCATGTGTATGCATCTTTTAAATTTTGTATTTGGTGACGATTGAACTGACTATTTTTTTGCACTCAATCCTCTTGTTTGGGACTGCCTTGAAGATAATTTTTTTTTATAAATCCAGTGGCCCATCCAGATTTGACTGGGATCAAAATACCGAAGCTTGGATTTATAGGCGGACTAAAGCAAATTTATTGACAGTTTTAGAAAGTGAACTGGAGCAACTGTGTGGTGAACCCATCAGTCTTTCTTGAACTGTTATGAGGTAGCATAATATGGAGAGTTTCTTCTTGGATTTTAGGTTGGTTGGAGCCTTGGAGGTAATTAGCTTTTTAGAGTTTTGCTTCTAGCACCGGGTTGCGTCCTTTGCTCTCTTTTGTATTCACGTTAGATTATTTATGAATTCCATTTCAGTCCATTGCACAGCAAATTTCTTTTAAGAGCTTGAACAGTTGATTATTAGAAATAAATGAACTTCTTTGTATGGGGAGATTGTATCTTTTGTTTAATAATTTCTAGTGGTTGATAACTTTAGTAGCCCGCAGGACCATTGAACTCGAGATGCAGTGGAAATGGAGACACCCGACCACCTGATTTTGGGGTTAATGTAAGACGCAAGAACCCCATAAGCAGCACACCCCACCTTTCCATCCTTTAAGAAGCAACCCTATTTTCGATCTTAGAATTTCATGCATGGCATCAGCTATCATCATTCCTCAAAAAGTATAAATGGATGCAAATACTAGGACTACCCTTGAACATAGTAAAAAGTGATTTTGGACATATTTGGAACCCTCTCATTTTTAAAATTTATTTTTGGGTAGTGGACACATTAGATCCATGTTCACCGGAGCTTTGTTTTGTTATATAGGTGTTCGCAATTCCATGAACAAAAAAAAAAAAAAAAAAAGGGTTCCCAGGAATTTGTGATTGGTTCAGTTATACACAAGGTTTCGTGGACGGCAATAATTGATGCAAGGGAAATTAGGAGGGAGAGAGTGAGACAGAGAGAAAGCACAATTGCTTTGCTGCGCATATACAAGTGTATGTAGATAGTGAGTTCCATGGTCGCTGTCAGACAAGATGGTGTCACTGTCACATCAGAATCCAAATATCAATCAAGATCTCTCGATAACCCATAATATCTTTCATGGTTCTTAAGAATGATACTGATACAACAATAGCCACACACACAAAAAACACCACCTATTCCCCCCTCGAAACAATCACCAATTCTATACCACAAGAACCCACACTCCACTTGATTCTCTCTCTCTCTTTCAAAATTACACTGATATCCCACCGCTTATCTTAACATTTTATATTATATCTATCTTTTATATTAGAACCGTTGGATCAACGTTACCAAATGAAATAGGGTAAATTATATTAATTTTTTTAAAATTTTTAAATAATTATAAAGAATTTTTTTGATAATTATGAAGATATATTTTGAGATTTTTAAAATGACAGGTTTCTCATATTTTTATTGACAAATTATAAATATTTTTCAGTTGAGTTTTTTTTAATTGGTAAAGGGTGTCTCTTTCATGTCTTTATATTTTGTAATTTTTTTAATTATGACTATTTTTTTCTATTTTTTCATAAATATTTTTATTCATTTTACATAAAAATAAACTTAGGGTAAATAACTTATATGTTTTAATTTTTGTTCAAGAAAGTTTTAATTAATATTTATTTAAAACTAAAAAGTTGAAAAAATTAGTCAAAAATTAAAAAAAAGCACAGAAAAAATTAAAAAAAAAGAATTTATTTTTGTCATTTTGAAAAAAAATAAATTAGAGGAGAGTTATTTGTAGTTTGTCAATAGGAGAGGATAATATTATTTTAAAAATTTTTTGAAAAAGTTTTTTAATTGTTAGAAATCTCAGGAGGTGTCACTACAATTTATTAAAAAAATATATAATTTTATAATTTAATTTTTTAGAGATATTTAAACTAACTTTTCTTGTGATATATGATAATTAAAAATATTTTTCTTGTGATTTTTAAAAAAGGTGAGATAGATCAATGTATTATATAAAAATATTTTAATTATATTTACAATTTGAGCACAACATATGAAAATTTAGTGTAATTTCAAAGGATAAGAAAAAGTTTCCGTAAAAGTTAGTGTATTATCTTTTCTTTTCTTTTAAAGACAACTCATTATTTCCAATAGGGATGTTTTAACTACTTATATTTTATAGTGTGATTTATTTATATATTTTATAATTAATTTAAATTATTATATCTCTCAAATTAATTTTTAAGTAAATACATTTAAGCATGTTATTACAAATGTGTGTGTATATATTTATATATATAACAATACTATAATATAAGTATCACAGAATTATAGTTATTAAATTTGGTTCAAACATTAATTCGATAAAAGAATCGGGTCAATAAATATTTGGTTCAATTATTAGGTTACTTGTCAAACTGAATGATTATAACTGTTTTTTAAGATTAATAATTTAGAACAATAAAAAAAAAATGAGAAAAATAATAATTTATTATTATTTCATGTGATAATTTTTTGCTAATTCTTAAAAGATTAATAAATATCAAATAAATTTATAAACTTATAAAGAGATTGTTAATATACACAATAAGTAACCTACATATACATAATTGTGTGTTTGTATAAATACACATTATTTAAATTCAAACTCAATCAGTTCAGTGTTGATTGAATTAATCGGGTCACTTACTTAAGTGGTTCGAACAAAAAATAATATGCTCTAAACACCGGAGTCAACTCACCTGACCGATATGAGTTTGGTAACCCTGCTCAGAACAGATATTTATTTTATTATATTATTAAAAAAAGAAATTAAGCTAGATGATAGATGATAAGAGTTTTGGATTATGATATGCTGAGAAACTCCCTCGACCACAATCTTTAAAGTTGTTTAAGACATGTAATCATTATTTTTCTGATATTAGTTTAATCGTTAGGAGTAACGTAATGTCGGATGTTACTTGTTTCAATACAAGCTCAAGTCCCACGTACCACTTGATGTGATTGCCAGCCCTAAAATCTGGTTTATTTTATTCATATAGATAAGAGGATGAAACTAATCCTTGATTACAATATTCAAAATTAAGTCAATTTTTCCCCCTCCATGATATTAACTCAGAAAATTAATAAAAAAACTAAAATATCTCACATTCCCATTCAAATTAATCCTTAAGTTGAAAAGAAAATGGGAAACCAAGTGGTGTTTGACTGTATTCCATGTTGACTGAGTTTTGCGAAAGTTAGGTAGTAACTTAGGCCACACATTTTTTTATGCCAACTTAGGCCTCAAATTAATTTCATATTAATCTTTATAAATAATATAATACTGTATAAAAAATAAGTTAACTGTGACAAACTCAAACTTAAACCTAATTTAAAGTTCATGCATTCTAGCAAACCTAACTAGAATTATTCACTATTCATCTCCCAAAGGCAGGGATGTACATGAAAGTTGTAGCCCCTGAACTCCCCTGTTTTGCAAAAAACAATAATTTGTGCATGTAAATTCCTCTCTAATTTTGAGAATATAAAATTTTTCCTCAAATTTTGCAAAAAAAAAAAAAAAAAAACTTAGTGTATATCCTTAAATTTTGAGAATAAGATCCACCCTTTTACCCACAAAAAATTCTAGCTCGACTCATTTACTGTGTCTCCTCTAATTTGGTACTTAATACTATGTTGAACAACCACATGGTTCCCAAACCAATGAACCCTACTATGAACTATGATAACCCCGAAACCAAACACATTATGTACCGTCTGATACCAATGCAAGACCCCAGAAAGCCGGCAAGAGTAAAAGAGACCAAACAGAGCATTGCATATTTGTAGGCAGCACCATAAAGGCCCCAACAGCTTTTGTAAGGATTGTTGGTTCGTGCATAAGAGGGGTCCCACACTCATACTCATTGCATTGGTTGTGAGGCTATACAGCGTTATATTGGAAACGTAGCCGAGTTGAGGGAAGCCACACTCACGAGTAGAGGGGTCCCATCCCCTCCAATGTATCATGTTCATTTAGCCATGCCACTTCCTGACACGGCCATTTCGACCTTGGATGCCTTTGGAAAATCACCGTTATTCTTCTTCTTTTGGCATTTTCTCACTATTTTAAAATCCTTTTCCCCACAAATTTGGACGTAAATA
Organism: Nyssa sinensis; assembly: GCA_008638375.1. NCBI lineage: Eukaryota > Viridiplantae > Streptophyta > Magnoliopsida > Cornales > Nyssaceae > Nyssa > Nyssa sinensis. Next base: position 49,358,075 of record CM018046.1, read on the forward strand.
TTCTTTTTATTTCCTTTCACTATGTTCAGATCAAAGGTATTGAAAAAAAGAGAGAAAAAAAAAAAAAAAAAAAACTTAAAACATATTTGTTTTTAAAAAAAAAAAAAAAAAAACTTAATCCTCATTTCAACTATTTTGTTATCCTTCTAAAAATGAACAAAAACAAACAAAAACAGCAGAAGAAAAAAGATAAAATTTAATAAATTTTTTATCATATCAATATTACTTTTACCATTATAAAAATCAAAATAAAAATAACACATCTATCATAAAACATTCAAAAAAAAAAAATATAATAATAAAATAATATAAATTCATTTCCTTTGCTTTTTCCTCCTTTATTAATCCCAAACAAGTTTCTATCATTAGTAATCTAAACATAAAAATCTCTCCTCTCCTCTTCTTTTTTCTCTCCTAACTAATACTCTCATTTCTTTTCCTTTTGTTCCTACTTATCAAAACGAACGATTAATATTAATATTAATATTAATATTATTATTATTATTATGTATGGTTAAACAAAGAAGAAAAAGAAGTTTAAATAATTTTTCTGGTTGCTTTGAGTAAAATTAAAACCATAATTACAATTAGCGAGGAATAAAAATAAAATATCTGATTAATACAAAATAGGAAGTAAAATCATACAGACTAATGATGGTTAAAAGATGGATTAGTCGATTCCGTTCCGGTATAAGCAGTTTTGTTAGAAAAAAAGGAGGTTAATTACACATACAACTACCTCAGATCTGACGGCTAAGAATACTCGAAGGAATCGAAATCAACGGCTGCGGGATTGTTACTCAGTTTACAGATATCAGCAATCGCCGCAGACGCGTTGTTGCCGGAAGTCATGTCTTGTTGATGGAATCTCTTGAGCGACTCCACGATCGACGCAGATCTCGGACCGGCCGGTTCACATCGAACTATAGACGAGCTGTTCGGTTCAGTCCTACGTGTTTTCAAAGGCCTCATCAACGAGTCAACAAAAGTAGCTTCGCCGCCTCCTGTTGGCCGAGCCGCCACGGCTTCGGACGGCGTACTGTTGTCTCGTTGAGAAGATGAACAGCCAAGATCATCCTGAGGCAAAAACAAAGAATCCTCACCGTTTAGTATCAAATGCACCGGCAAAGCATTAAACACATATTTATGGCACTAATCGCACTATTAATCGGATTAAGTTCAAGAAATGAGATCATTTTGAAACCGATTTGACTGAATGTGGACAACAAACCAATACAGTTCAAATTTTAAAAAATTCTAACAGAAAATTAAACTTCAGAAAAAAATGATAAACCAGTTGGATCTAATAATATTAAGACAGAAAAGAGCATATAAAAAAATTAACAGAAAAATCCATACCTCGGAATGAAGATCTGAATGATTTCCGCGCATTCGCTTAAAGAGAAAAATCCCCCCCGCCGTTATAGAACCTGCTAGAGGACTCTTCGCTGCTCGACGAACTCGCGGCCGGAGGTGGCGTAGAAGACCACGGCACCACCTGATTATCTCCATCTTCATCATCTCCACTAAGCTCGTCGTCGTCGTCGTCATCTTCATCGTCGTCGTCACCTTCATAGTCATCTTCTGCATCGATTTCATCATCATTACCTCCTTGACTCTCTTCTTCTCCGCCGCCTCGATCATCCTTCATTCCCTCACAGCCTTCAGCACAACTATTGCACACCGAAACCGTCCGTCCGAGTTTCGAACCAGACGCACTCCATGCCGTCGGAGACTGACAGGCGTGGCAGAGAAGACTCCTCGAATGCCTAGCGACGAGGAAGTTAGCAGAGTGAACCTCCGCGTCGCAATCCCAACACAAACTCGCTTGATCCGACTCACAGAACATCCTCGCCGGAAAGCTGCAGAGCTCACAGGTTTTCATCTCTTCCCTCTCTACCAAAATCCCAATACTCTCTCTAACTTCTGCAATTCCTGGTGGAGAAGAAGAAAAAGAATTGAAAGAAAAAAGAAAAAGAAAAATGGCAACTTGCAGTTACATACGAAACCACCCTTCTTTTCTGTAAAATCACGAAATTACCAACTGGGTGGGAATTGTGATATAGGGGTATTTAGGAGAAATAATAGAAAATGTCCGGACGTAGGGTTTTGTGTGAACAGCACGGTCCGAGCCTGGCCAGTGGTCTTAGGAGATGCCAGGTGTTGGGTCATGAGGGAGCAAGAGAGGTTCGGGGGTTTTGTTTCCTTGGTTCGTGCAGGATATTTTTTGTGAGCGGATCAAGTGGTGACGTGTCATTTACGTGGCTGGGTTTTGTTGGGGAGATTCTGATTCGCTTACGTGGCGTGATCAGGTCCACGTTGGTGGTCTGACCATGTGAAACGCACCTGACATGGGAAAGGTAGGCCCTCCGTAATTTCGGCTGTCTTTTTCTAGCGTTTCGGAATCGAATACATCTGCCTAATCTTGAGAAGATAAGGCGACGGTTAACGCCACGCGCTCATGGGATTGGGATAGAATATCGACGAGTATGGGAGGCGGATTTCACAGTAGCATTTCGTGTGGTTCTCACGCGCTTGGGTGGAAGGTGCGGATTGTAAAAATGCATTTGGCGTGATGGTAGTCTTCCACATCGCAGACAACGTCGTCCACGTTCTTTGCACCCGTTGTCATATCATACATGCCTTCGTGGCAGTCCCATGTGAATATATCCGACGTGTTACCCTGCTGTGGATTTAGGGGGTCCCCATCTCTTGATATGGCTTATAATTTGGGTCTGATTTTGTGATAGAAGTAAGTCCACCTCATCCCAGCCCAGCCCAGCCTTGTAGCCCATTTTACCTCACTGGTTTTTCAAGAAGAGATAAAATGCTACTCGATTAATAAGTCTACATATATTTGATATATATATATATATCACAAATATTAATTTACACATCATATATTTTTGGGTTCTAATTCACACATCATATTTAATTTTATTGCATGGTATATACTTTAAGAAATAATATTTTATGATTGTAAAAATAATATATATCTATCTTAGAAAATCAGTAAATTTGGATAACAACACAGGTATTTTTTAAGCTTCACTACATCAGACTACTAAAATATAATTAATCATAAATATAATCAAACCCTTTCATTTTTGGATCAACCCACTTCAGGTGTTCTTCAAGCTTCAGTACATCTGATATCCCTTTGAAAAATAAGTCCAAAAAGCTTGCTCATCCATTGATATTCTCTCTCAACTGCTGAAATATTGGGGAGCAACTACAAAATCAAATTTCAAGAATATATATAATCACATTTGGTCCAACTGTATTGGGTTAGAAAATTTATTTCTTTGGTAGGAATTTTTTTTTCCGATAGACAGTTGGTGCATTTTTTTTTTTATGTACCATTTGGTGCATTAAATTGACTTTAAAACCACTTATTTCTCTTAAAAGATTGTTAATTTTTAGAATAATTATTTTGTAAGACCGTCACACCACGTTATCGTTTAACGGTCTTCTACAAAAATATAATTTTTCCATGTTTTGTGGAGATAAATTTTTCCTAATCAAATGTAAACGAAAACTTGAGCATCTTTTGCATGATATGATCACATTTTTTTTTTTTTTTTTTTGCAGATAAAATGCAAAAATGCTATTAGAATGAACACCACCAACATATTATATAAACACTGTGTTGTTGTCTCTGGATGAAACGGAACTAAGTGAAATTGGAAACCAATTGTTTAGTGGATATGTTACACATGTAACTAAGCTATTGAGGTATTGGGAGAAACTAAAGAGGGAATACTGAATAATGCCATAATGTTTTATTAAAAGCGCCTTCCTTCACTTTCTTCACCATCCTTATTCTTGTCATTTCTAGTCCCAAACAAATCTGCTTTTAAATACACATTCTCATTTTCACTCTCACATTTTGAATATCAGTTTTCACAATCGAGAATCAACATGAGTGAGATGCATCTGGGTATGTTATGTCCGATCAAAAACATGCAATATCAAAACTTTTGGAAGACGCTCATAAAGATATCAGGGTCACAAAAAATGACAAAAAACAGAGAGGCTCTTTAGAGGAACTCGAGCCGAAAGTCAGAGACCTGCTAGACGTAGCTAACTACGTTTTACAATTTACGATAATGACCCGATGAAGTTCCGAGAATGCTATCCTCCCAAATTCATTATTATGGTTAAAAAATTGATGAAGATGAACCGAAAATCTTATCTGAACAAGTTAAAGAACTTGAAACATGTCAGCAACAAGAGTAACAACTTTAGTGAGAGTACATGAGACAATAGTAAAACAAATAAATTATTGATTAGTTCGGTTACAATTTCTTCTATTCACACATCACCAATATTCGCCCCAACGATATCACGAACATGGATTCGATACTTTTCAATGTCACACTTTTTTTTTCTCATGACAATCTGCACAACATTTATTTCGATATTTCGATTATCATTCCGCTACTTATCTTGAAGTATTATGCAATTTGAAAAAATTCACTGTCAACCAGAGGCCACTGTTAATATGAAAGCTTAGCCTACATGCCTCAAACATCTAAAAATTCTATATTTTACTTTATTATTTTGTTAATTTTTTTTAAAAATGATTTAATGTGTTTTTGATTTGCCTTAATTGACCTTAAAATTTACGTTTTCTAGTTTAAAATGGACTTATTTAATAAATTAAGTGTTTGATTCAATTTATGAATTATATTTTTTAAGATTATAATGTATTCAAAATAGTTGTTTTGATTAAGTTGTTAGAAAATATTTTTTCAAACTACACTTTCTTACTTTTCATCTAAAGAAGCCCGTGACGCTCTAAAATTTATTTGTATTTTCATTTGTCTTGTTAAGAAAAATTTTTAACTATTTTTTATTACATAAATATCAGGTAATTAAAACAATCATTTTTAAAAAAATATTTAAATATAATTAAATTATTATTTACATTAGAAAAAAAAAACTAAAATTGTAAAAATTAAAATAAAAGACATATACTTAAATTGTGTACCATATCATGATTATTGCGAGGTAGCAAAAAAAAACAAATGCATTAGATAACCATGAATCTATTTTATCTAGTTTTAATAATACAAAATATTTCAAATTTGTGTCCAAATTTTACATTTGGACATAATTTTATTAACCGTGTATTAAATGCAGTATTTAATGTTTAACCAATGAATCAGCGTGACTTCATTTAGTATGAAAAATTTTTATGAGACATAATATTTTAATCATTTTAATATTTCTTAAATAAATTTTTTTTTTTGTGATAAACCTATCCTCACTCTGTGTATATATATATATATATATATATATATATAGAATTTTGTTAAAATTAATCGAAAATATTTTTTTAATCTTATTAATTCGTGTAATATACATGTTTAAAAGTATGATACATAAATTAATAAAATCACAACATCTAATCTCCCCAAGTTATCAAAATAGCACTCTACTATTTATACTCTCGGCCGATTATCACTATTCATAATTGAAGGACTGGCAATTTTTTTTGAAGTGTAAAGAGAACATATTGGAGTGAAAATATAATTTCTCTTTTTATTTAAATTAAATATTTTATCTTGAACTATTAAGTTATTTTATAATTAAAACACGTGTCCTGGGCTTTTACTGAAAAACACAAAATTTATCATGTGACTGCGGGCAGGCAGCCAGCGTAGAGGGAGTCAAAGAGACGAAGAATATAAAACCCATCTCGAATGACGATTATAACCCTGACCGTCTAACAGGTTTCTTCTGCGAAACAGGTGATATTGATATTGCAGTCTGCGAGAAGAGATTTAAAGCCGACCAGCAGTATCTATGATCTATCTGTACCTGGGTTGTCATCCAGTGCCTCCTTCCCCGAATCCCTTCCCACCCTTCCCCTTATATTAATCCCTCCCGTTTCCCTACAGCCCCATACCATTTTTACTTCATCTCTCTCTCTCTCTCTCTCTCTCTCTCTCTCTATATATATATATATATCTGTACGAAGACTTACAGAATGGCAGGGGGAAAGGCTGCCGCTGAATTTGAAGATCTGTTGCCGATGATGGCGGATAAGTTGGGAGGGGAGGGTTTGATCAGCGAGCTGTGTAATGGGTTTCGGCTGTTAATGGATACAGAGAAAGAAGTCATCACTTTTGAGAGCTTGAAGAAGAACTCTGCTCTTCTTGAGTTACAAGATTTGAGAGACGATGAACTGTTGAGCATGATCAGAGAAGGTGATTTGGACGGTGATGGGGCACTCAATCAGATGGAGTTTTGTGTCTTGATGTTCAGATTGAGCCCCGACTTGATGCAGGAATCCGCGATTTGGTTTAAACAAGCTCTCAAACATCATTAAAACGGCGTCGTTTCTTGTTGAAAAAAATAACATTAGTGGCTGATTGCTCCTTTCCTTTATTTTATTTATTATTAATTTTTAAATTTAGAAAATAAAATGGCCATTTTTCTTGGCTTTGTATTTGTTCATGTTAAAATAGAAAGAAAAAAAAACAGAGGAAAATATAGTCAAAATTGAATCCTGAATTGGGTTTTTGATTTGGTTTCCTACTGTACCTATGGATACAAAATTACAAATCACACTATATAAATTAGCTGCTGTTCAATATTTCTTGATTCTTCTCTTTTGTGATACATTTTCATAGTCAGACTTTTGTTTTAGATTTGGTACATTTTCATAGTCAGACTTCTGTTTTAGATTTGGTAGCAAAAGGGGTGTGAAGATTCCCTCTCTATATAAGAATAGAATAACCCCATGGAAGTTTAATTTAATGCACCCATTTAAGAATGAATAATGATTTATGTTTTTATTTTCCTGCACCGACATAAATAGAAATTTATTATTATGAATTTTATTACCAAGTCTTCTCAATAAAAATGTATAACAACACGTAAATATAAAATATGAATATTTAAATATTACTCAATAAAAATGTATAACAACACGTGAATATAAAATATGAGTATTCAAATATTACTCGTTAAACATAATAGATGTTTTAATTCAATGAACCAAATTAAAGATAGAAACATGGATCCACAATTGATGTAGGCTTCATTTTGTCAACTCAATGAAGAACAGTATTGGGATCTCTTCCCTGACTTTCAGTGTATTTATTTATTTTTTAAAACATAAAAAGTTATTTAATAGTAATTTTACATTCAAAGTCCATGCCATGTGAGAGAACAAAATAAATAAAACCTAAATTCTTACTATTCAAAAAGCTTAGCTTAACTCCCCTGCATGTTTGGTTGTCATTTTGGCTTACTTCCTTTTGTTAGAATTTGTTTGGGGATTTTTAGATTTTGGGAAATTAATTTTAAAAAACTAATTATTAAAAAATGAATACTCCCGAATATAATTAGTTTGTTACTTGAGTTTTTGGTAAAATTTATGTGTAAGTGATTTTAACTTTGATTTTTTTTTTTTTTAATTTTTTATATTATATATATTGAGTAATGTATAAGTCGTAAGTTTAGGAGTAAAAATTATAAAAAGTTAAAATCATTTTTGAGAACAAATTTTTTAAGTGTCTCCAAAATTTCGTCTGTCAAAATTTAAGTAAATTCCGTTACAAAACTTAATTTTGAGAAATTTTCTCAAACAATACCAAAATTCTATTTAAGGTCCAAAATCTAAACCATGGTTTCAAGAGGAGCGTTTACCCTGCTAACACCTTTTGAATTTGACAAGTTAACTTAAAACTTAAATTATACAGATTTTTAAATATAATTTAAAACTCATTAATTTTAATGATAGTTACGCCTTTTTTCTCCTAAACGACCACTATTTTTTACCATAGTAATTCAAAGACAAAGAAGTAATATTTAGAAATATTAACTTTTTATAAAAAATAAATAAATATCAATGTAAAGAATATAAAAAAGACCAATAATAATAATAACAAATTATTTAAATAAAAACTTAAATCCTAAATTGCAACGATCATACATAACAATATATAGTCATAAATGTGTATAAACAATCAAGATAGGTAATAAAAAAAATATAATAATAAAACTTGATATTTTTATTAGAATGTCAAATCTCAAAAATAACAAATTTATATATAAGATAACAAAAGACACATTTATTGCTTTATTTGGAAATGTTCTTATCACATCATTCGAGATTTAAAGTTTGAGAGAAAAATTAAAAAGAATATTATAATTCAATTTTGAAAAATAATTGATTAGTTGAAGGATGTTGCAATATAAAGGGTTTTCATTCAAGAAATGGAATTGAATACAAAATTGCATTGATTGTGAAATATTAGCTCATCAAGACAACTGGTAAATTAACTCTACTCTTGGGCTCTTTCATTCCAAAAAAAGTTGATCATGAGCTTAATTATTTAAATGCAATTTTAGCATTAGAAGAAGCCCTTGAGAATCCCATCATCTGTGACTTGATTTTCTCTCGGCGGAGGGAATCTCTAGGGTTGCAGTGTGCTGAGAAGAGAGTCATTTCTTGCAACACCCTTCCATGCTTGAGCAAAAACTTTGCGAGACTAATATCACTCTCACATCCTAAAAACCCATGGATTTTTACTTACCTTGAGGTGGTGAAGGAAGGGCTTCAAGACTTGGCTTTGAGATTCCCAGTATCGTTCTTCCCTGGAGCTAGACAAGTCCCATAAGTCTCTGTTCCATTGCTGTCAAGCTTTGAAATTTAGTAAACTAGAAATGGTACTGACAATCGCAAGGGTTAGAAATTCGCTAGTTGGATGGCCGAATTTCTGACACTCGCAAAGTGTTAAAAGATGTTCTCATAGTAATATACATTAAAGGGAACACAACATGCATAGTGATAAATATCAAAGCTATATATGTTGGCACTCACCCTCCTTTCAGTCTTGTAATCATGAATAATCTTGATAATGAGAGTGTGGAGAGCTGGAGAGCTCTTGAATATGCATGCTAGTCCTGAAATATTATGTTTGTTGAAGCTGGTACGCAATTCCATGGATTTGAGGTTATTAAAGGGATGCAGAAGAACACCTGCAAAATGGTTATTCTTCGACACAATCTGCAACCAATTGATAACAAAACATTATATATATCATGGAATTTGTGCTCAAAAAGGAAAACTACCATTCAAATTCATATAATACATATGATTCAGCAATAGATATATGTGGGAATACAAATTAATAAGGAGATTCTCGATTGCACCGCATTTCCACATTTGGAGTCTGAAGAGTTTGGGATTCAGTTCAAGGTAAATTAAGTAGTGTTTGGTGACCAGAAATGGTTCCATAAGAGAGCAAACCACTGTTATGGTAAGAATATTATAACAAAAAATAAAAGTGAGGAGCCTTCACGTGTAGTTTGCTCTTTGGAAATTCTTAATGATGGATCTATCTTAAGTCATCTTCTTAGATGACATAAGTGAAGTACAATGTGATAGATCTATATGTAAGAGTGTATTTTTTTCAACCAAAGATGAGTAATAAGAATTAATATTACTTAGATATTCAAGTTCTCCATTTAGTTATAAGAAAGTTTATTATATGAGAATGAAACATGTAAAAACATTGAACTATATACACCAATTTTTATTGATCTCTTGATTTATTTTGGTCTTCTTCTATTAATTTTCTCTCTATACGTAGTGATGAAATCGTTAAAGTGCTGAAATAAAAATAGAGTGAAATTATACGTTAGATAGCTAAGGAATCTCAAGGGTGAAAGCAGAGGCAATTTAGAAAGAAGGAAGATAGGGCAAATGAGTAACAGGTGAATCCAATATTGCAGATGAGAGTATTGAGAGTATCTCATATTGCATGTAAGAGTGCTGCGAGAATCCCAGAATAAGTTGTAGAGGGATTCCAATACATAGCACCCATGAGAGTATTCATCTTATATCAAGTAATGAGACATTGGTATTTAGAGTTGTTAGTGCACATGATTAGTTCTAGGCACGTGATAAGCCTAGGGACAATCATGGCAGTAACTCCACGTGTTCAAGAGAACAATTAAAGAATTGCTTTCATTCTAAAAGGATCGAGATATACCACGCCTTATGTTGGGCATGACACATCTTAGTAAGCTCAATACTTTAATCGTCAAGTCACATACTCTAAAATCTCTTGGGAAATTATGACATAACATGAGAGTCACATTGTAGTTACATACCGAACTTCAACAGCTCTCTAAAGTCTGCACTAAGCCTTAAAAAACCAATAGATGATTGGGTATGAAATAGTATAGAGAATATAAAGTTTGAGCAGAGGTACACTGGGTTGAGTGGGAAAGCCATATGTTTGACAAAACATAGAGTGAAATGACCTCAGGAGTAAAGTGAATCCAAAAGTAGAACAATCCTAAGAGTAGAGCGAATACTAGAATGGAATAATATCAAAAGTAAAGTGAGTCCAAGAGTCGAACAATTTCAAAAGTGAGACGACTTCAAATGTGGAGGACCCCAACGGTGGAGTGACTCTTAGTGTGGAGTGACTCGTAATATAAAGCAATTCCAAATAAGCCCATAATAAATCAAGGATCTACATTCTCAAAAAGAAAATTGAAGAAGAAGTAAGAAGAAATTCCTCGGATGCTAAATTTAGCATTTTGAAATGTAAGTGTTATATGTTTTGAAAGACACTTACCAAAATGAAAATTTTTAGGATTTTAGCATTTCTAGTAATTATGATTCAGGTTTTAAGTTAGAAACAAATGCAATTAACCAAATTAATATAGATTTATTAAACGTTAAAAAATTTAAAACTAATTCATTTATACTTTAACAAATTCATTTATATTTTACTAAATCAATTCTATGTTCACAAAGGTGCCACAATTTTGAAAGTGTAAAGATTCAAGCCCCTATTAATGATCATTAGTACAAAAGTACTATTCACAGAATCTGAAATATTGACCTTACGGATATGGTTACTCTTGGTGTAGGTGAGGTAGCTCGAATCCTTGAGGTTTTTTTTATTGGTGATTTTTTTTGGGCTATTTTTTCTTTTTCTTTTTCTTTTTCTTGGGTCTAATGTTTATATATGATTCACTTCTTATTTGGTGTCAACTTAATTGAAATGAGACAATTAAACAATGATACTTTTTATACTTTTCGATGTATTTATGATTGTACTCTTCATATACTCTATTTACATCAATAAAATTATCTTTTTTCACTTATCCAAAAACATAAAAAAAAAAAGCAGTCTGAACTATTGTCATTAAGAATATTCAATCAAAGCCTAGAAGCAGGTTCATTGAAAGCATCACGAATACGATTTCTTACCATATTCAATAGTTGATTAATAATCTTTTGTGGAAAAAAAAAACCCAAATCTCAGGATGCTTAATTATATAAACATTCGTCATTGACTCTTCAAGCAATGGATAACCATGGTCTTACACTATTCTGGAAATTGTAAGGATTGATTACTGCACTGTGGATCCATGAATTAGCTAGAAGACACACACACACACACACACACACACACATATCACAAAAAAGGGAAAAAAAATAGCAGCAACAAATAAGATGAGATTGATTAGCATATTGATTACCTCAACACATTGGCTTTCAAGTGTCAAACAGTAGGCATGAGAGAGCCCAGATAGAAAATTGGATACACTCCAAAGCTTTGCTGCACTCATGTCCTCATGAAGCACAAAGAAACCCATGGAGGCCTCATGCAGGGAAGTTAAGTTCTCCACAGAACTGTCTTCTGTAATAGCATTATACTCCCAAAGAATTGTCCGAAGTCTTGTGGCATCAATCTTTACGCAACTATTGCCACTGTAAGCATCAAAGCAACTTGCCACTCGCAATCTCACCAGTCTTCCCCCAGAAATATTCAAATGATCTAACTGAAAACAGTTTTCTAATGTTAGATCTTCGAGGGATCGGCAACTGACATTGAGATGTTTCAACCCAAAGCAAGCATCTAGATTCAGTTTCTTAAGGTGAGGGAACGACGAATCAGTAAACAAATCAAGAAGAGAGGGTTGTTCGTGTAAAATGAGAAGAGAAAGTGATAAATTGTGCAATGATCGGAAACCACCCTTCATGATCGAGGATGGCGGCAAACGAAAACCAGGATAACAAGACTTCATTTTGAAAACCCTTAATGATTCACAGGTAATAACACTTCTCGGGAAATTGAAGTAGTCATTGGTAGCAACTTCTACATCTAGTTCTTGAACATTATGCCTCACAGCAAGGCGGATCAAACCATTTAGGCGAGAAAAGCTCAAACGGGCACGAAAACGAAGGATATTTATATCAGAATTCCTGTCACGGCGAGTTAAAACCTGAGTAATAAAGTCTATTCCTTTAGAAATAGGAGAATGCACCCTTTTGCGGTGAATAGTTGAGTTGATGTTCATGGTGACATTGCCAATTGGGTCGATGCTGGTGAAGTCGAGATCAGGGAAGGAGGACCAGAGATGTCTCCAGCGTTTTGATAAGACGCTGGTTTGTGCAATGGATCTGATGGGTAGGAGGAAGAGAATGTGATGAAGAACAACATCTGGAAGATCGCTAATTCGATCTTCACCTCCACCTCCACCTCCACCTCCTTCATTTTCCGCATTCAATAGCTTTTTCCTCCTGACAGATCTTGTTTCCATAGTCTGGTTTTTCGTGTTTTCACTATTTCGATCATCCTTGAGACTATGTTATGAGGTAGTTAGTTTAGGGTTTGAAATTTTCAACAAGTGAACTCAACCAGGAACGATAACAGCGCTGGAGTTTGTTTTACTTGGGAACCTAATCTTCTGTGGCAACTGCTAAGGCTTGTTTTTAAGTTTATTATGTGGCAAAAGAATATAACTTGCATGGTGTTTGAAATATGTAAACAAGATTAATGAATTATATATGAATTAGATAAAATTAAATAGGCCTAAAAACTTATCAAGTTGCGACCAACATTCATTGGAGATGACAATTTTTTTTTCTAGGCGTGACATCCTAGATTAACGTTCGAGGGTGAGTGCATAGATGCACACACACCAAGATAAAAAATTTTCATCCTTTATCATTGTACTAATAAAACACTTATCAATTTGACAGAGATGTGTACTTGTTTTAATCCATACTATAATATTTCAAATCTATCTACTTTGTTATTTTTTCCTTTTACTACAAATTGTTGATAGTTTGGAAGGTAAATGATGAGTTAGAGAGTGATTCGTAACGGCAATGACATATTTATAAATTTTAGTTAGAAAAGACAAATTGAAAGTGTTAAAAATTTAGGAGGGTTTAACAATATTCTAACAAAATTAGTGATAAAAACACAATATCAAAATTTTTGAAAGGCCAAGGCCCACTTGTTCCCCATTGGATCCACCAATGCGTCTAAGAATAAGTCTTTCATGTCACACAGCAAGGGATTCCAAGTAGATATGGCAGAAAAAAAAAGGTAATCTAAAAATTGAGAAAAATTCTTTAAGAGTGCAGGACACAAGGTGCAAGTTATGGCACAGCACCCAAAGTATATTTTAGTAGTTGGTTTTTTGGCTATGAAAACTTAAAGAGAGTATACTGTTAGGAGTCTTAATTGCGTTTATAATAACGTGGGGGAGATATTTATAATTATCTTAAAATATGAGGTAATTAGTGGATGATGTCATCAGTATCAAACTAGTCACGTGAGTAACTATAATCCAAAGTAGAAGTTTGTTTGAAGTATGTAGGGGAAAGTAGTAAAAGGTGGGGAAAAATTTAAGGAATCTTGATGGAATTTCTAATATGTTCTAGAAGGTCTTATATGTTTCGCACATAAGTAATGTGATGAACACCTTGAAAAAAATTAATACTTTAATCTGTATGCCACAAAATCGTGAGTATCTCATGTCAAACTCTAAGAGTCTCCCAAAGATCAGTATCAAGTCTGTAGGCAACCATGAGATGGAATGGTAAAAGTTCATTGAGGGAAACTTTATTAACTTTGGGAGGTTTGGACCAAGTTTAGGAGCGATATGATGGCTTGACCAGGTTTGACGTGATCTTGCTAAGTCTGGGAGTTAAGGTTAGCTTGGCCAAGCCTAGACTTGTATTTGTGACAATTATTCTAGAAACTAAGAGTAGCTAAGCCAAACTTAGGCATGTAAGAGTAGATTGACCAACAGTTAGGACCTTGCTTAGAAGTTACTTCACTATGTGAGTCCTAGAGAGCTCCAATTGAACGCTTACTGACGTGTGGCAACTCATAATTAAGCCACATATAGAGGTTTGTATCAGTGTCGTGGCGTCAGGATCATATTTTATGTTAAGTTGTCAATTTGGATACTTCACTGTGTGAGTCCTAGAAAGCTCCAATTGAAGGCTTATTGATGTGTGGCAGTTCATAATTAAGCCACACGTAGAGGTCTGTGTCACTGTCATGGCGTCAATATCATATTTGTGTTAAGTTTTCAGTTTAGTCCAAACTAACACTTCAGTTTAGTCCAAACGGACACACGTGACAATTTGTGATCAAGGTAAATCAAGTACCTACACAAACCCTTTATGTTGATTTACATATATCTTTTCTTATAGATTTTCATTTAATTAATAATAGAGTTTTAACATCCATACAAGTTAATATATTGACGCCTAATCTATTATACTTCTAATAATCATCATCGTAATTGATCAATAGAACCATCATTATATTGACGCCTTAGCTATTTATAACCCATAGCTACTAACCTTAAGTTGATCAATAGAACCATCAATCTTTTTTTTAAAAAATACCATTGTACAATCTATGATCTTGGTTACTAATTCCCAACTTTGGTTTAATGACCAAATTGGTAGAAAAGACCTATGAAAATAATGAAATAGCTTAAGGAGACATCATGCTATGACCATCAACCAACCATGAATGGTTATCGAAGATTTCAATATAGTTAGGGCCCAAAATGGAAAGAAGGGAGGGAATGGAATAGATCAAGCTGTTTCTAGTTATTTCAGTGAATATTTGAGGTTATTGAGGTTCAAGATTAAAAACCACTAGCTTCTGGTACACTTGGAATAATAAAAGAGAGGAAAGAGCCATCATTCAAAGTAGAGCCAACATTTTGATTAAATTAGATAGAATCACGGTGAATGAAGTCTGTGAAGAGAAACTGATGTTGAATTTGATCCCCCGACCATTTCTGCTCACAGTTCTACTCCGGTCACTTTTATTCCCGAAAGCTAAGACACTCTGTGTGTGTTTGATAAAAAAGAAAACCTCTATGTATACACAAGAATGAAATGAAGGTGAAAACAGGTGAAAATTTGGGGTGAAAAACTGAGAAGAACCCATTGGGGTTCCTGCGCACGCACAGCCTTCGTGGGGAAGACGATACCGTACCGGTTCGGGTCTGGGTCGTGGGCTTATTTAAATAAGTTTTGGGCTTGGGTTATTTAAATCCTTGGATGGCCTAGTGTTAATTAACCCAGATTAGGTCAGGCTTAAATATAATGTGTATGAGTGTGTGTGTGTGTGAGAGAGGGAGAGATGTATTTGCAGAGAAAACACAGAAAATAACGGATATAACAGAGAATTGCATTCGGAATTTCAATGTAAGTTTTCTGGGAGGGAAAGGGAAGGTGGGGAAGACCGTTGATTTTGGGTTGAGAATTAAGGCCAACTGGGCTTGAACTTGGGCCCTGTAATGTGATGGAGGTTGATGAATATTGAACCCTCTGATGGTTTAACCAGTGGGCCCCCAAAATTTTAAAAATTTGATTTTTGACCACTAGTTTTTATCAAATTTGTTTTTTAAAAAATTAGAAGTTTCCCCTCCAAGATTTTTCATATTTTTACAAAAGCCCTTCTCACATTCGAATTCTTCACGTTCGTCCGCTAAGTCTATGGTCTAATTCTCCCACAGGGTTCGACTATTATTTCATTCTTTCATGTTTCTAAGGTCAGTCCTGGAAAGAGATTTCTAGGGTTAGAATTTGTAAAATAGCCCTGCTTTTGTTTGGATAATAATTCAGATAAAATGTTTTAAAAAATATTTCTAAAAATTTTGTAATTATTTTTAAAAAACTATGAAAATATATTTAAATATGATAATCTAAATTTAAAAAAAATTAAAAAAATTAAAATAAATAGCTTGTCAAATGCATATCACCATTTTAAAATTAAAAATTTATTTTTGAAAACGTAACCAAACAAAGCCTTGCAATTGATTTGACACATAAAAAATTTAAACTTGAACCATCACTGCTCGGCCAAATTCAACTAGTTATCTAAATTAATCATACTAAAAAATCAGCACAGTAATATTGATGAAGGGTTCTTTAGACACGCCATGACCAAAATTAGTTGAATGGACTTTGTAGTATTTTTTTTAGCCAAAGAATCCAAGAATTAATCTTCCATATATATTTACGTGTCAAACTCAATTCACAAGGAGTGATTTAGATGAAGATGGAACGTCCAAAATACTCTATCAGTCTAATCAGTTTTCATTATTTAGCTGATAAATACTTTGACAGTTGAATGTATATTTCATGGCTGGTCGTTGGTTGAAGCTGAAACTGCCTCAAATCAGTCTATTAAATTGTGATAGTTTACTTTATATTTGAATGAAAATGACCTATATGTGTCACTGGATTATTGGGGGGAATATTAAATAATGTGCACACCACTCCTCCTTAAAAGAAATTATTTAGAAACACAATCATTCTATGTCATTATTTAACGTGTTGCTCTTAACTTTATTTTTTACGTAAATTTTTTTTTAATTTAGGAAAAGTATTAAAACTTGTAAGAGATAGTAACTCCAAATTAAATAATAATGTAGAGTGACAATCACATTGAATAACTTCTTTCAGATATGACTAAGCGGTAATGACTTTTCGCAAAATGTTTGAGATTTGGAATTTGAACCTAACTCTTGATATTACCTTAGGTGGGTGAGAGTTTTAAAGGGTAAACCCATCTCATCCCATGTTCGCAATTGGGACTCGTGATCTAAAATTGCGGTAGGTATGACAGTTCTTATGTCATAAAAAAAAGGAAATAAATCAAATAATGTGCAATGCACTAATAAAAAGAAATTATTCGGTTCCAATAATTATATTGAGAGTCATGTCTGTGATAATGTACTATATATGCATATGTGACCAATCATTTTGCTATTGGACCGATACATTTAATAATTTCTCCACTGATAATACCAAATCATTTAAGATGCTTAATTTAATACAAATGTTTAAAATACTGTATTGTTATCGATGTTGTTATTGTATATTTAAGAAAACAAAATCAACACAAAACAATTTTAGAAATTAGGACTATAGGACTGACTTCTTCTCTTTTTCTTATAAAAAAAAAACAGTTTGAATTAAAATAGATTTAATATTAGTTTGAGTTAATAATTGAAAAGAATTTTGACAATCTTTTAAGTTTGAGTCACCCGATCTAAATTTAAGTTACCATTTAAGATGTCCTAATATTAAGTATTTAGACCACACTGTTTGAGAAAGTTTTAAATTTTTGATAATAAATTCTAAACAATTAATTATTAAAAATGAATTTTAAAAACATAATCAACTTGTCATTTGAGTGTTTGGTAAAATTATATAAAAATAATTATTTTTCTTTTTTATCCTTTTATACAATATATATATTAAATAATGTGTAAGTGATAAGTTTAAAAATAAAAGTTGTAATAAGTAAAAACAAATTTTAGTAAATAAAAATTTTTAATTTTTTTTAAAACATGATTTTATTCGTGAACCCCATTGCAAAACCTAATTTTAATAAAATGATTGATTTGGGTGAGACAAACCTCTCCCAAATTCTTCTCCAAGAAGAGAAAAAAAAAATCCAGTGAAACGCAACTGGGTTCAATTTTCCAAGATTCATGGAAAAACCTACTGTGATGCTCAAAGAAAAGTTGGACCCCAATGAGGTATGAAACTATGAATTGCTGGGAACACCCGGTAAAGGCGATTGCCTGGACATTGAAGGAATCGTAGTTATATTTATATAATGTGTGTATATATTTGATTGATTAGCTGATATATCAAAGACTTTGATTTGTATAATCTGCAATCTCTAACAATCGATTCCTAGCTATTACATCAACTAATCAAACTCAATGCAAAACTCACCTAATTAAAAACTAATGTATGTGATATAATCTATTATTCACAACTTCAGTTCTTTCCCTTGTCAAAACAGTAAAAGCTAATTCCTGATATCACGCCAGCGTGTTCAGATCAAAACTCAGAGCAACTCAACTCAATAGAGTCGAATCGTCACCAGGGACCTCTGCTCAGTGCTTATCACCTTCCCTTCTTCTGGTCACCCGAATGTAGCAGTAAACAGTTGCGAAAATGGCGGTGAATAGCCCACCAATGATCACGCCACCACCAGCCACTGACTTATCAGACGAGTGATGCTTTCGCTGCCGCGTCATCTCCGGAGGTTCTGCTACGCTCAACTCTTCTCTACCCTCTGATGACCCCTCCACCGCAACACTCGACAAAGGTGGATCTGCTATACTACCCACCACCTCTCCATGTGACTCTTCCCCTGTTCGAATCACCGCCTTTAGTGGGTTGAGCTCTGAACCGTACGATCTTACTGCCACTGCTTGGACTATCAAGATCTCCGCTAGTATCAACATCACCAGCACAAAGCGACCCATCTTCAGAACAATGCAAAGTTTAAGCTGATATGCGCTTAACTTGTGCTTTGGAGTCGAACTGAATCTTTGATTATAGGAATAGGATATCTGCTATGTGAGCTCTGATTTAATATATATATATATATATATATATATATATATATTAGTCTGTGCTTGTAGTTTGAATATTGAAATTTGGGAGAAGGTTCCCAAAATTTTGGTGGGCTTTCACTTTTGGGGAGAGAAGCGGAGAAAGCTGTTTATTTTTTATTTCTAGTGAAGCTAGGCCGGTCAAGGGAAGTGGGAGCGGTTTGAAGGAGAAGGAGACACCTGTTTGGTTACAAAATGACAGGGGACTAACAACTGGTTTCCCTTGCCCGGGTTTCCAAACCATTCTCATTTTCCCAAATCATTCATGAGTACATACAGTATCCGGTATAATAAACCATGAAAATTAAAGAGTTTGTTTTGATAGTAATTTATATATAATTTTTTTAAAAATTTTAAAATTTTGTAATTAATTTTTAAAAATTATAAAAATATATTTGAATATGATAATTTAAATTTTTAAGAATTTAAAAAATTTATTTTAAAATACATATCCCGCGTTTTCAAATTAAAAAACTATTTTTAAAAATGTAAGCTTTTATTTGTTTTGAGGATTTAGTGGGACAAAATGAACAGACAATGTGAAATAAAAATTTTAGTTTTTAATTTTGAATGAACAGGAAAAAAAATACTTTTTTACAACTAGTTTTCTTTTTTCTTTACTAAATTCATGAACCAAATTGAACATTAAAAAGGCAAATAACACTGACTTTTTTGAATATTTTGCCAATTATAAATAGTACTTCTTTTATTTTATTAATTAGACTATCCTCCCTAAACAGATATTAATTTTACAAATATGCTTTCATTTGTTTACTAAATTTTGGTTAAAATTGTTAAAGTGATAAGAAAAAATTTATTATTTTTTAAAAAAATCAAATGGCCAATATCAACGAGATTTTTCAATTAGCAATCATTCTACGTTAGGTGAAAATTTACGTCTAAATTATAACATCGTAGTAACTTCAGTGTAATTAGTTAAATAATAAAGAATATTATTTATAGTTATAAAAAAAATACAGGTGATGTCGGAATAATTCACCCAACATTAATATAAAGAAAGAAGGCATATATGAAAGAAAATAAAATTTATCCTTGCATTTTACTCAAACAAAAAAATAGCAATATTTTTAAATTTGACTAATTATGAAATTACTTTTGAATATTTTAAATCTTATGGGTAATTTCTATTTTTTTTAAAAAAATCTTGAATTATTATTAAATTTCTTAGTCTTTATATTTTGTCTATATAACTCTTTGTGGTCACCCAAACAACTTTCAAATTATAAAATATTATTTCAACTGGAATAATTTATAATCTTGAATTTGTTACAAAGTTGTTTGAGACCATTAACAATATATTAAGATGGTGGGCCAGACCAAGTTAAAAGCCTAAACCAGTGATTAATGATGATAATTGGTTGTGTGGGAACCCAGTCACTATCGTCAATTCCCAATGCTCCAGATGTGCCCATTTTGGCTACCATTTGATGAAAGAACAATGTGGGGTCCATATTTGCATTACTCTAATTGGTAGGTAAAAGGCTAACCAGTGCTGGCATTGGCAATCTAATGTACGACGTCGTCCTGAGGAATGATATTTCCTTTTCACACGCTTGTTTCCGTTAATGACGGCGTGCCTCTGTTGGCCCAGCTGGTGAAGACAATGAAAGGGCAGAGTTGGCTTTACAGCTGGACTTTAGCCGGTGCATATTTACAAAATCAAGATTTTAAGAATCAATTTTCAACCAAATTCTCTCAAACGACCACTTATAAATAACACTTCTTTCTGTAAAAAAAGGAAAAACTCTCCGCTTTCGTTAGCATTTCCCAATACCCTTTTCTAAATAGACGCAGTCGTTCAAAGTCCAAAGTCCAAAGTTCAGCCTCCAAACCTGGCGAGGACTCACTTTCCATCTTCTTGCTTTTGGAGCCTTGTTGCCCTATGAATCACGTTTTAACTGACCACCTTTTGGCCTTTTGCCTTTTCAAATTCTATAAAACTCTATGAATTCGATTTTGAATTCGAACGAGTCAGAGCCCAATCTGATCATAAATAAAATTTATTAATGTCGCATTCAACTGAAACTCACAAGAACTTTAATTTATGAAGAATAGATTTTGTAAAATGACTTCTACAAAATGAATTTTGAGTGTTTAGACGATAATAATAGAATTGCTTATTCAATGTTTAATAAAAATTATTAAAAAGTGATTTTATTGTAAGAATATCATTTTTATCTTTTATGACTTATGAGATACAATCAATTGTTGTTTGGTATAATGTTATAAATTTATATAATTTTTTATGTATTTGGCCATATGTTATATAAAATTATTTTAAAAATGTATTAACAATTAATATATAAATTGACAAGGGTTAACTGTAATATGATTCATAGCTCTCACAGAACATTTTACTGGTTCAATATGAATGACAGATTGTCTCTAGGAGACGACAATTCAACCTATTGTTGCTGTTAGTTGTCCTCAATTTACCCAAATGAAGGAGACAAAAGCTTTGCCATAAACCTTTCTTTGCCAAAGGGTACTATCAGAGAAATTACATGGTCCTCCACATGTTTTTGTGGTTGGCAATATTGCTTGAGGAGTAGTGTTAGGTATACCGGTTTGATTTACCTGGATAATATCATTATCATAATTTTTCTTTAAAATTTACATAAAATGACCAAACACATTCATTAATTACAAAAATCTTATTGACACATAATTCGGTAAACTACTCGAGTAAACCAAACTGGTATACCAATCATTTTTCCTGCTTGAGACATGTACCTTCAATCATACTTGATAGCCATAGGGTATTATCAGAGCAACTAGAAGGAGAAGTGACAGGAGGTGATGGCCTCTGTTGTGGTGTTGGGTGTTGATGATAAACTACAATGGAATCATATTTGGGCCACCAGAACAGAGCATACTCTTAAAATATATGGTATTTACATATGCTAGTGTCCTGTACCTGATTGAATATGTCATGAGATTTTGCCTACAGTTTGAAACAAGAATAGAGATTCCAAGACTTCATAATGTAATGGTGTTTGTGTCTGGTGTATGTTTGGTCAAGAGAATGAAGTTGATACATTAAAATTGCCACCCTCTTTTATCTCAACCTCAACATCTTCCCTTCCTTTAGCAAAGCTTGAAAATTTTCTTGCTTGTGCATTTGGGTTTTTACATAGCTTCTCATATTTTGGTTTGCAAAAAGTGAATTAATTAGGAATACTTAGTTGGATAAGAGTATACCGGATAAACTCAAATTATTAATTGTAATGTCTAGGGGAGGTATAGGAGCTATGATCAGAGATGAAAGGGGTGAGTTTATTGCAGCTATTGTCTGACCTAAGCAATGGGTTTCTTCTGCTACTCCAATGGAAGTTTATGCTATTTTGGAAGATCTTTTTTTTTTTTTTTTTGTACTGACATTGATGTGCATGCAGCTGAAATGGAACGTGATATTAAGGTTACTTTTTCCTCATTGCATAAGGGTTCAAGTTTTACCCCAAACTTAGAAGTTATTCTTAATTATATTCTTGTGCTTCAAAGGGAAGTGGGGATTGCTCGATTTTTATTTTCTCCATGTTCAGGGAATGAGGTTGCCCATTTATTAGTTAAACGAGCTTCTATGTTAGATGATATTTTGTTTGTTTGGAAGAATCTCATATTGGTTGATTACTTGTCTCTTTTTGGCCAAAAAAAGGACAATAGTTCATTGAACTTTATTTCTTTCAATTAAGACACGTGCGCACGAAGAGAGCGAGAGTAAAGAAAGATAAACCACATAACTATCTCAAAAGGACTTATGCTATGTTTGGTTATGAATTAAAAACAGATTTTTTAATTTCTCTCACTAAAAACTTGTTTCGTTTAGTTAATAAAAATACAAAATCCAAAAATTAATCTTAAATTCGAACAATGATTCAAATTCCAAGAAATTAAATTCCAAACAATGGTTCAAATTTCAAGAAATTAATTATCAAATTAAATTTTATTTTATTTGACAATGATATTAATATATATTATATTTATAAAATATTATATTATAATTTATATTATACATATAAAATATTATTTTATAATATGCCAAACTTATGATATATAACTTTAATTTTAAAAAATATTAATATAATTTAATAATTAATATATGTTATATTAATTCTTGTTATTTTTATTAAATTAATTATTAAATTTGAATAAAATTAAATTTTTTATAGCTTTTGGTACAAAATCATTAAATTCAATTTTTTTGTTGTTGTTAAAAGTAATTCATATGAAGTTTTGTATAACAAATTGATCATATCATATTATGCAATTTTGTTTTTAGTTTAACTCTTTTAAATTAAACTTATTTGATAAAAATTCGTCAATGAGTTTTTATTATTCATTAAGAAATGTATCAAACAGTAGATACATAGATGATTAATTTGCATTGTATAAAAAAATTTTAAATTCAAAGTATGTGTGTGTGTGTGTGTGTGTTTTTTTTTTTCGTTGAGAAACCGAACCGATTGGTTTTTGTTTAGTTCGAATTTAGTCATCAACATATGATTGAGTTTTGTAAAAATCATCACTAAAACTAAATGCATATTGAGTTTTTCAAAAATAAAACCAATGTCAAATTACCGCCAAAACACGGAGACGGACGCTCTCCTTCTCTAGGGCATTACTACTGTCTAAGCTAACACAACCTCTGCCACAGCACTCGGCTTTGGCGTACCGGTGGCCTTTGCGTTGTCGTCGATATCTATGCTGTCATTCAAGCACGTAAGTCGGCTTGCATTCTTCTCACAATAGCTCTTTCTCTAGGGCATTACTATCTCTCTAAGCTAACACAACCTCTGCCACAGCACTCGGCTTCGGCGTACCGGTGGCCTTTTCGTCGTCGTCGATATCTATGCTGTCATCCAAGCACGTAAGTCGGCTTGCATTCTTCTCACAATATTGCTATTTCTCTCTCTAAAATCTCTTAATCCATGCTATTGTTTAAAAGGATTTCTTTGATATTTCGTGAACATCAGTAGATGGTCGTTTCCTACTTGTTTAGCCCTAATTCTTTGCATCGTTGGGCTTTTCGAAGTCTCATCGTGAGGCTTTTCGAAGTCTTCCCTAACGTTATTGATACAAATACAAGGATTTCTTTGATATTTCGTGAATATCAGTAAATGGTAGTTTCCTACTTGTTTAGCCCTAATTCTTTGCATCCTTAGGCTTTTCGAAGACTTCCCTAACGTTATTGATACAAATACAATGAACAGTATGGAGTATAGTTGATACGACCATATAACAATAGATTTGACAGAAATGTAGTTTATCGTTGGTTAGTAGATAGCCTCATTGTTATAGTTCTCATTCTATTGTAACGCCCCAAGCCCGCCTCTGTCCCGAGGACTTGAAAATAGGCCACAACATTATGTCTCAAAGGCTTTAGCCGAAGTTGTTAGTAGCAAGACTTGTGGTACCTTATATACTAATCAAACTACTCCCACCTAACCGATGTGGGATAGGAGTATCACATATAAAATATAATCTTTGAGCGCAATTCATTTTGGATGCTTATGATGATAAAATTTAGGCATCCTCACACTTAGGTTTCCCTATGCTAAAAGTGAAAGAAGGTTTTCTCACAAGAAAAGATAAGGGACAAGTTATCTAGGACGGAGCGGGGAGTTCAATTCAGAGGGGGCAAACTTTGTTTTTAATGTTAGAACATATATTTTAAAATTAAAGAAATATAAAGACTTAATATTAATTAATAATATTTTTAATAAGTAACTAAATTTATTAATACAAAATACTTACAAATTAGACAACAAGTATAGTCAAAGGAAGGTATCATCAAAAAAATTTAGACTATATTAAAAAAATCAATAAAAGTCTCATTAAAGGGGTCAAATCAAAATTAAGATAAGGGTAAAGCATAAACAAACTTTAAATTTAGAGGCAACAAAATCATAAATTAGAGAAAAATCTTTGGAAATGTATAAGAAAATTTTGTAATAAAAAAAATGAGGGGGGCAATTTCCCCTCCTGGCCCATGCTAGCTCCGTCCATGCAAGTTGTGGTGTAATAAGGTGCTTTTTCTCAAAGCTAACAAAAGAGAAGTTAAAATTTTTCAATGTTCATCATAATATGATTGACAAAAAAGAGTGGAAGAGCGTCTTCATTGTTTTAATCTGACAACTAGAACTTAGAACCGTAACTACTAGAAAACACTAATATCCTAACAACACTTTCTAACATAGGGAACAATTACGTTTTAGAACAATAAATTTAGCGATATGATAAAGTTCCTAGATTTGTCCTTAATTTTCCTTTTAAGAAAAAAATTGTTGGAAATGATCAACCCAAATCAAGAGAATGACGTAAATAGATATGTTTAGTTCAATGATTTTATATGTTTCATTCCAACATAATAAATTTTCATAAATATATAGACAATTTGGACACTTTTTTTTTTTTTGACAAGTAAGAGAGTAATAATATAAAAGTGCCCAAGGGGGAAAAACCCATTACACATTAAGCTAGTTTTACATAGGTCTTAAAGAACCCAAAAAAGTTGACTATAGAAATGAAATTTACTGGATAAGCCTTATTGGCCCTAAAATATAATAAACATAAAAAGTGATCTTTGAAAGACATAAGTGATTGCTCCATATCCTCAAAAAGATGCCTATTTCTTTCTTTACAAATGCTCCAAATAAGACAAATATGAGCTATCCTCCAAGTATCCTACCTAACTTAGATCTCGTCCATGCCAACAAAAGACCCCTCACCATCCTAGGCATAACCCAAGGCAACCCGAACACAGCTATAATCATATCCCAACAATCCCAGATCACATGACAATTCATGAGTATATGATTGATATCAATTCTCATATTTGATCTTTAAGTGAAGGAAGAAAAGTAGAAAATATTCTTACAACTAGACTTAGTATTTAGAGTATGTATCGTATTGTGTTCTCGTTCTCATTCTGCTGTGCTGTAACAATTCATGTTTTAGGTGACATTGGTTAGAAAGTGGGAATTTAAGTAGTTTTTTTGCTAACCCCGTTCTATAAAATGTTTTGTGCCTTTCATTTGACTAAATGGATATGGTTGGCTGGTCTAACACACAGCATTAGCAATCCTAGTTTGTTTGTCATTTTTTTAGATAAGTAATCCTAGTATGTTCATTGCAATGTTTTATTTAGATTGTGTTTGGATTGATGGATTTTTTTGGGGCTTACAAAAATGTAGGATTGACTATAGAGATGGATTGGGGGAGATGATGGAGAGGACAAAGTAGAGGTACGAGAGATAAATCCAACTAGAGTCCTTTTGCAGCTAGAATTCTTATTTCAAAGCCACCAAAATGTGGAACTCAAGTGCATTCATAGATATTGTTAAAATCAATGTTATATCCTTAAAAGGTCAAATATAAATCCGTTTTATTTCCAATCCATCACTTCAAAAGCAACATTAAAGATTCAACACTGCTTTTAAACCAAGTATTATGGTTGATTATCCCACACACAAAAAAAAAAAAGGAATCAGGGTTGAAGGACTATTGGAAAAGATTTTGTCCTTTCAAATGTCATTCTAGTTCACTATATAATAGAAGAAATTTTTGGAGACTAATCCATCAATGATACTTAGGACTATGAAGAATTTATGGAATGTAATATCTGTAAGAGTACTTATCCAAAAAAGAAATATATATATATATATATATCTGTAAAAGTAGAGGTGAAATTGAGGAACAACTTAAAATTGATGGCATGGACTCGGAATTATTTGTTTATCTGGTTCAAATGGATAAATTGGAAAAGAGTTTCTCGAGTTCTGTCTCATCATCATTAACCATATTACTTTTTTTTTTTTTTTTTGTTTATAAAGAGAGATTAGTAAGAAAATTTTATAAGAATTTGTAGGGATTGTCGTGTTGCATGCTCCAAAATGTTAGGCAATTAATAAGTTACACAAAAGAGCATACTGAAGTGAGGATGTTAAGATGAATAAATGGCAATAAACTCCCTCCCCTCTAAAAGAAAAGGAATAAAGGAAAGAATAACATATGATGATATGAATGAATTCGTAGGGAACTATGGTAGGTGGTAGGGACGGAGCTACCTTGGGCCCGAGGAGTCAACCGCCCCTCTTCCCCCTTAATTTTTTGTTATTTGTAAATTTTCCCCCACTGGGTTTAATATTTTTCACACTATACTCTTATCTTAATTCTAGTTTGACCCCTTCAATGGGACATTTATTGATTTTTTGGGTTTCTTGTGTATAGCCTAAAGTTTTTTTAGGTCTCTTTCTTTGGTTAAAATTCTTGTTTCGTTTGCAAACTCCTTTATAACAATAAATTTAGTTACTTATAAAAAATATTATCAATCAATATTAAGTTTTTATACTTCCCCCCTCCAAAGTAAATTCCCGACTCCATCCTTGGTGGGTGGACATAATAGGGTGTATGGCAAGAAGAAGAAATAGGAAACTAAGTTAACTACTAATTGGTCATGTGCAATTAAAAGAAATGACCACATTAATAAGTTATTAGATTTAAGTTGAAGGCCCTACAACATAAGATTCATATAATTATTTATGGTCCAATTTTTTTTTACTAACAAACAACTTTTTGACAACAGCTTGAGAAACCATGCTTTTATGATCAAGATTGTCTTTTTTGGGTGTGGGTGGGTGGGAGAAGTTATGATCAAGAATGTTGTATTGCTTTGATGATAACAGATGACATGTTTGAATGTTGAGTAGTAGAGATATATAAAAGGAAAGATAGGGAAAGTTTTGTTCATGTGGGAGTGTGTTTGAGAAAACCAGCTTGAAGTCATAAGATCATTGAGTGCAACTTGGGATGATCCGGACATATGAACAAAAGATCAATGATGTTTCTTGTCATAATATATTAATAAGTGCAGGCTGAAAGGTGTAACAGGGTCAGAGGAAGGCTGAAATCTTATATATAGAATTTGTAAGCTGTGATTCTACGATCATTACCAGATTTATGTTACTGACTCCAAAACTGTTGGGAAATTAGCATTATGGATTATACTCTTTTTTCTTACATCCCCCCCCAGCCCCCCCCCAAAAAAAAAAAAAAAGATTGCAAGAATATGTTGTGTTTTAACATTATAATATTAAATGAGGAACACCCAGTTCATTCTTCACATTTGCCATGCTTCACTAAGTTGAAAGTGAATTTTTAAGCTGTGTGTTTCAAGTTTCAACTACACATGGAAGCTCTGTTCTAGAGTCAACCATAAATTCCTTTGTAGTTTGAATATCTTAAGAAAAGAAAAGAATGATTGGGCTACCATAATGTGGTGAACCAGATATTCCTTTGTAGTTTGAATATCTTAAGAAATAAAGGAAAAAAATGATTGGGCTATCATACTGTGGTTGTCCTTGTCAGTAAGCTACCAAAGCATCCCATAATTTTCTTCATATTGATTTTTTACCTTGCTGTATTCCAGTTCTACATGGAATGATTTTCATACTATTGTATTGCTCATTTGGTCCTTGTTTATTGTGTTTAAAGTCTTATCTTTTACATAGCTTCTGGAGCCTTCTGAAAGGTTGGTTATTTGAGATGAATAACTACCACAAACTTTGACCTTGACCTTGACCTTGACCTTGACCTTGAGTCATGCCATATCAAATTGAATCTTAAAAATTGTCTGATGTTATATCACTAACTGTTAGTTTGAATGGTAAGAGTTTGAATGGCATCTCTTACCATTCCCAAAGAGTTAGGTGTATGGTTCATGTCCTGGTTGGGACATGGATTTGTGTGTATTATTTACCCAAAAGAAAAAACATGTATTATTTACCCAAAAGAAAAAAACAGAAATGTTTACTATTGTACCAGGAAAGATATAGCCATGCTGGAAGAGATGGATTCATAATCAAACTCAACAACCAGAGACATAGCTCTGCTTCTTTTGTTTTTGCTGGACCAGTTAACAAAATAACATCAAATGAAACAGAGGGACCAATTAAAAGAAATATCACAGGTTTGAGCACAGGCTGGGGCAGCTCCAAAGGAATTGACTCCCCAGAGAAATTAGACATTTATTTATCCTTTCTTCAATTTTATTTTATTTTGGTCCAGGGAATGGTTCAACTAGAGAAGAAACAAATAGTCTGCAACTTTATTTATTGAAGGATTTCGAAGTGCATGTACGGATGTAGCAATCAGATTATAGCACTGAATTGCACTGTGCTTGCCAGAATTTTATCCAACTTCCTTATCTTAGGAAGTTGGGATACTTCTATAATATGTTTTCCTACCAAGTACAAAGTATTTGATATTCATTGTTACTGAATAGTGAATTCCTTAAAGCAGAAAAATCTAAAATCGTATTTTTCTTTGTATATATGAAATCTTTTATAAATATTTACTGAAGAAGTAGTAAACTTGTAATATGGAAAATTGGATAATTCGATTGTAACAATTACAACAAATACTAATTGTATATTTACTGAAGGATCTGGTATGGATTGCTTGCCTGAACTAATGCCATGTCCGTAGGAGCACTTATATGTATTGTTGCACTCGGCCTTTTTTTTCCACATGAAGAACCTTACTCAATGTTAACAATGGAGATTCCATAGTTCCATGAAACGCATGAGAAGGATAATTTCAAGGTTGAAGTTCTGATTTAGGACAAGTTGTATGATTTGGTGCCCACTGGGACCTTACACAGTAAAGTTTAGCTGGAGTTTAGTCTTGTCTTATTTTCCAAGTTCCATATGTTGTTGTTGTACTTCCACTTGAGTTGTCCTAGATTTTACTCACTCAATGAAGGATATATTTGAAATTTCATATTTTGTGGTGAGACCAGTTGAACTAGAGGCCCTTTATGCATGGCTTAAGATAGCTTTGGGTCTAGTTTTTTGAAGCATTTTACAGATTTTTAGGTTCTACTCTAACTTTAACATGGGGATAACCAACATCCTATATATAACTATATATACAAATATTTTTTCAATTGAGAAAGAGAATATTTATTTATTTATATATTTTTATCGGTAAAATAAAATTGAATTATAAACAAAAAGAGGTGCCCAAGAAGGGCAGCCCATAATTACAAAAGAAGGGGATTGGCTGCAAAAATCAAGGCCTAAAATCTCCAATAAAATCCACTAATCTGTTTGCATCCATAGGAAATTCTTTCTTAATCCAAAAAAATAAAGTACGCAAAAGTAATCTCTAAAGTGCCGAAGAGGATGTTCAATTCCTTCAAAAGTCCTTCTATTTCTCTACCTCCAAACACACCACAAGACAAAAAGGGGCCATCCTCCAACCGATCTTCAATTTTTTCTTTAGTCTCCTACACCTCCACCCCAAAAAAAAACCTCTTTAATAGAGGCTGGCATCACCCGAAGGCATCCAAAAAGCTAACATGTTCCAAGCATCTGGTGCCATCTTGCAATGCATAAGAAGATGATCCACCAACTTTTCCTCTTCTTTGCATAGACAACATGGAGACAAAAGCCCCTTCTTCAAAAGTTATCTACTGTAAGAATCAAGCCCCAAGCCACCGACCATGCAAAAAACTGCAGCTTTGGATGGAACTTTTGATTTCCAAATCAATCTCCAAGGAAAAGAAATCTTTGTACCATTCACCAATCTCCTATTGAAAGAGTGAACCGTGAACTTTCTACCACTACCCATTCTCCAAAAAAATCCCCTCCCCTCTACCCTCCCCCAAATTTACCATACTCAATGAGGCAAACAAAGCCTTCACCTCCCCGACCTCTCAATCAAAAAAATTCCTTGTAAAATAAGGTGGGGGCTCCAAATTTACCATATTAAAGAGATTTGGAAATTTTGGTTTTTTGGGACTGTCTCCATCCAAAACTTCACCCGAGAGCACTCCCATGCATCAAACTCAATACATTGAGCAAAATTGAATATCTGGCAGCAATAGTAGTTAATGCAACCACTATCCTTATATTGTTAGCAAGAAACTCTCTGTGTAATTGCTCTTATTCTTCTTTTCTTCTTCACTCAGTCCCTTTTAAATTTCTTCTTAGTTTCCTGCCAAGGCAACACCAGCACATAGAGCAGTCTTCAATCATTAACAAACCACATAATCAATCCAAACCTACCTTCTTCATATGAACTTGTACTTTTTTTTCCCAGTTTTCCGCTGCATCAGTGAACTTCAATGGCAAATAAACCTTCATAAAAACCATCATAACTGTGATTCAATTGCAGTACTGTGTACATTTTTTACAATCATACATCCATGCAACTAATCCAAGAGACAACTTTCGCTCATAATAACCTATATCTTCACCCAAGTTTTGGATTCCCTCTTGGTACTTAAAGATCAGAAGTACTTCATGAGGATATTTTGAAGAGTTTAGCTTTCATTTTTTAGGTTTCTGTTTTCTTGAAAACTATTTGCTATTGACTATGACTGCAGTTCTGGTTTCCTGTTCACCACTGGTGTACTTCTCTGCATAAAGATATGTCTATCAATCATAAGGGTTGTGAAAGATTTTATATTATAGTTATGACTTTTTTTGTAAAAGTATTTGCACCAAAACTTTCATTTCACAATTGACCTTGAAAATCTAGCACTTGGTCACCTCCATCATTCATATTATTACCTTATAATATTGATAGGTGCATTAAGCATAAAGTAATTTTTAAGAAACAACCTTAAGTGTCTTTAACCTCACACCTTTGCTGCCAGCTTACAAGTTTATTAATGACCACCAGGTTTAGTTGTGACTGGTGACTTTTGTTGTTTGTAAGCTTTGATTGCTAGAAATATCTTAAAATCAAGCTGAAACTAAATCCTGACTAGACATGGATATGCTAATATTTTAAGAATCTATTTGGGATATCAAATTTTAATGAGAAATAGAAAAGATGATTGCTTACATTTTCATATTTGGTTTTGGACCGGTGCCAGATATAGAAACTTTGTTTAAATACTTTCAGTATTAATGTGTTTTTAACCCTCTCCTTTTGAAGAAATATTGTGAAAATTTATATGTCAACCCTCAGGGTTACTGTCTTGGGGATTTTTTTTAAAATTTACTAGGTATTAATAGCTTCTACGCTAGCGGATCATTGTCGAGGAAGAGTTGCCATTAATATATTTAGTGTAAGTTGATTTGAGGACTTCTTTAGCGCTACCATAACCTTTATGTGATAACTGATAACTCACACCATCATCCAAGATCAGACAATTCTGTTGCTTCTCCTGAGATACAATTTAGGTGTTGATTCTTTCTCTGGTTAGTTTGTTGATGACCTTTACCCTCAGGCGAATTCATGACTAAGTAGTACATGGTTGGTTTTCCTGAACTGAGTTATCATAGGGTGCTTTCTGGACACCCTATTTATTATGTTATAGGATGGGTCATGCCAGGCTTGTTTGAGGAAGGTTTTCATCAGTTGGCGTGCTAGTAGAATGAGGAAGGAACTAAGGAGCATACGGAGGATAGCGCCTTTATGCTTGGTTTGGAGTATTTGGAGGGAGTGGAATCCACAGATATTTGTGAACAAAGAGCTTGCTTTGTGGGATCTATAGGATTCCTTTTGTGTTTTAGGTTCTTTTTGGTGTGACTTTTTTTGGGGAGTCAAGGCATTAATTTTTTGTAAGCCTCTCCCTTTTTTGTACATGGGTTACCCTCCTCGGGCTCCTTCGTAAATATTACTCTTATCTTACCGATCAAAAAATAATGTAATTATGTTTTTTTCCGGGAATATTTGTTTACACAATGTCTATATGTCTTCTTGTTGATTCTGTAAATGGTTGTAAAGTCCCCACTTCACTCAGTTCCTTCTAGCCCTTCAACTCCTCTCATCATATTCTATCACTGTCATGATCATTAGTCTTCTCTGGATATTGATATCTCACTTGTTTTGGTAAAAGTCGCCAAAATGCTGGGACATGAATACACAAGAGGGCCCTCTGGTAATAGAAAGTAGGTGGGTGTTGATCTGTTTTGTTGTGATTTATTCTCTTCTGTTGATTTGTTTCAATCTCACGATCAAGCGATGTTTCTGCTGTAATTCAAGTGATTTGAATGTAAAGAAGTCTTTCAAAAATTACCAGTTTCTAGATGACAAATCTTTTAGAGAACAAAAATGCACTGTGAGAGTAGCCCTCATGCATTGTGACTACAGAACGGAAACGTGAAAAAGATAGATACGACCAACGTTAATATTTAAAACGGGAAACAATCAACTCAAGCAAGGAAATAAATTTTCTAAAATTCGAAATTAGGATATTATTGATAAGCTTAAAGGATGTCTCTAATGGAGACTTACTGTCCTATATATAGATATTAGAAGTCCTAATTCTACTACAATTGAAAAATCTTATTTTCTTATTTTCAATATAAAACAATAACGATAGTAGATATTTTATCTATAAAGACCATTTGAGATAAGTTCAAATTTGAAAACTAAAGAATCATACAATAATATTTTAAGACATGTATTCATATATTTTCAGGTACCATATCTATTCTTACATCACATAGTGGGTTAAATAGATACTGGATGTGCTGAAGTGGGGAAGGACTTGTTTGTTGGTAGCCCAACTCCACATATACCACACAAAGGTATTTTTCTTTTAACTTTGGTTGGTTGAATGCACCATAAGATGCTTAGGTCCTGTAAAGTAAGCTTATACCAGACAGCATGGGATCCTGTTGCTGTTTGTCCTTGCGATAGAGCTTATATGTTACAGAGGTATCATTTGATTCCCACCAACTTTTTTGCTATCCATCATCTGATATGGCTGCAAATGCATCCCTTAGAGAAGATAACCATCTCCTCTTTGTCATCCTCTCCAGGTCCTCTCTCTATCTCCTGATGGGAGTTATTCATTAAATTGTGGCTGTCGGTAAGCACAATTAAAAAGCAGTCGGTCATCCCATGCCAAGTGAGAGTGCATTAATGGAACTCAAAAGAACTAATCAAGAGGAAACTCAATGGACCATTAAAGGTTAGGGTCCACCATGATGAGCGTCTCCATCAACCTAATCAGTGCTTGTCAATAACGCCAAGTAATTAATACACCGCTGGCTTCTGCTCTGTTTGAAGGAAGGGGAGGAGGCATGTATGGTTTATTGTTTAATAACCAGAAAACCATCAGTAGCAATGATATCCATACCTTCTTCTCCCTCTTCTCTGACGAAACAAATGGAAAGAAAAAGCTTGGAACCCCATAATGTTTGATCATGGCACAAGGGGGAAGAAGTCGTCAAAAGGATAGATGAACTCATTGTTTTTATATTTTGGTATCATATTTATCACAATTTGCTTCCTCTTAGCGAATTGGAATATAAGATTTAGTGTTCTAATATAAAATATCAAGTCTTAAAAAAGTATACAACAAACAAAAAATATATATACATAGAGCATTTTTGGAAAAACTTTTTTACCCCAATTTGTATATGTATGTATGAATATTATTACAAATATAATAAAAAAGATACATCACGTTTCAAATAAAGGTATTTTGTTCCAATAAAGCAATTCAAAGAAACTTACTTTCAATGTATATTGTTTTATAACAAGTGATGATTCATGTTTCCATTTCACATAATATAACCATTCACATTTGAGATAACATTAATTGGTACTTTGACTAAACTTATAATCAGTGATCCGCAACCCAAGCCTATACAAATCTGATTAGTCCAAATATAAACAGATTGAATATGATATAGGTTGATCCGATCCGTTTACAATCCGATCCGATCCGATTTGTTTATATATATATATATATATATATATTATAATTTTAAACGGATTGGACTGGATCAACGGATCAGATACGGATCAACATTTGAATGATTTGTCGGATAAATGGATCGGATCGAATTTTATATTAAATGGATTGGATTCGGATTAGCTCTGATCCGGTCCGAATCCGATCTCTTTACAGTCCTATTGTAGAGTAGATCATTCAACACACATCATAGGAAATAGATAACATAACTAATGTAGAGGTCATTACACGTTAAAGCAATAAATGACAATTATAAAAGTGCTATAACTTTTTACTGAAAGATCATAATTCGCTTATCTGTATATAGTTATTACAAGAGGGCTTGGATTACATGATTTTAACTTGATGTGATGTATGATTATCAAACACTATCATACTTCAGACGGTATTGATAATTCTTGTGGTCCAATGACGGGGTGGGTGACCATTTTCTGGCTATTTAATTTATGCGATTAGACTTTACACACACAGTACCGTAGTTTGATTCTGCCATTATTTGATTAGCTTCTTCTATACATATTTTTTAGGAAGTTGCTGCAATAATGGTTGTCTTCTTCCAATATTTTAATACAAAATCCATTCTTAATTGGTTTATCCTGGAAGTATAGCACTAGGGTACTTCTTTCATAGAATCATATGATGATTCTAGGCTTAATATTAATGTAATGTTTGATTTGATTATTAAGTAAATGATTCTTATTACATATCAGTGTATTAGTCTTCTTTAAATTTCAAATTCTTATCTATAATTTCACCTTTTTTTTATTATCTATATAGATGCATTTTTTTAAATAAATACAGCTTGAAACTTGAGTACCATTTAATTGATTTTTTTAGATCAGTTATAAAATAATCATTTTTATTGGGTTAACCAAACTAGATTTTTCAAACCAAAAATTGATTAAATCATGTAAAATAACATATACCGAAAGTAGTATTATTGTAAGATAAATATGATGGAATAGGTCTTATGATTAAGTTTTTTATTAATAATATTTAATTTCGAATTTTAGAAAATTTAATTCTCTTGTTTAGATGAGTAGTCTCCTTGTTATTTAGTTTTCTAAGAATTCAACATGTTCGATTCTTTTTACATTTTCATCACGCTGTTGCATATATTCTATTGGAAATTAGATCATTAAGATAAGAAGTGCACTTTTGACTTCCAAGTTGATTCTGTGACAATGTAAATTAAAGGAGATAATCCTGTGCAATAGAGACATTCACGTGAGTCATGGATGGTCAGAAATGAGGGCAACAGAGTAACTTAAAGGCTATGGCAATATCATGTTTGCTGCTGGTATGCTTTTCCTTTGTGAGTTGAAGCACTGATTACGTGACATTCCTCTCACTTTTTCTTTGAACTCTAGGTCATAGTGAAAGCTGATCTGAATGTAAAGAAAAGCACAAAAACATTTTCTTGAAACACTTCACTATTCATTCCTTCCCTCAAGCGCATGCATTCACTTAAAATTTGTCACCTATGCTGTTGTTGTTCTTTGGATATATTCTATCCCCATCTTTTTCCTGACGAAGATATCTTATCCCATTGACACTTCTGTTTTCAGGTCTTTAATAGTACTTTTGTCCTAGACCTTATCTATGCTTAATTTTTCAATGTTTTTCCATTGTATTTGAATGATCTCCATTCATCCTCAAAGATGGTCCTCTGCGTATTAATGAAGGCATTCTTGAGGTCTGCACCACCACATGTCTATACTCTACCATGTGTGCTACAGTTCACATAAAAATGTGGGTCATAATACACACAGTATGACACCATTGGGAGGGCACACGTTATTGTGGTAAATGTTTTGTATTGTCGATGAATTCAACAGACTTCTCTCTGAATGATTTGAGGCTCTAATGAGTTTCTTTATTTATTTATTTATTTATACAACGATGTGAGAAAGAATTGAATTCACGTTAATTGCGTAAAGAGTAGACCGCTATTTTAATAACATCTTCAAGAGTGAAGCCAAATGAAATAATTACAAAACTAGTTCTCCAAACTCTTTGTTTGGTTAGGTTTTCAAACGTAAATTTTGAATTTCAAAATGCGGGATATGAGTTTGAGAAACTATTAATTTTAATTTTTTATAATTTAGATTATCATATTCAAATATATTTTCACTAATTTTTAAAAAACTTAATTACAAAATTGTTAATTTTTTTTTTAAAAAATTATATCTCAATTACTATTCAAGCGCAGTGAGCCATTTTGGTATCCTGGCTTATGGAGACCCATATGGGTCCAATGGAGGGAGAGGAGTCAAAATTGACAGCAAAAATTACGTGAAATATAGAGAAAGAGATAGGTTGATTGGAAGAGAGAAAAAAAGAAAGGAGAAAAATATATTAAAAGATAAAATAAATACTTCGTTTGGACTTCCCACTGTTGGAGGCAAATGTAAATTTTGCTTTAACCTTGGTGTAGACGCTGTAATAATGTCTTACTAACACAACCTTCATTATTATAATTGTAGGGGGTCCACCATTGCAACTTTTTCTTCGAGCTGCGTAAGCATGTCCCCCATTGTTCTGGTTAAACTTAAACCTAAACCTAAAACTAAAACCTTTTGCTGGTCCCCGTGAGGGAGCCTGTGAGAGAGCATGGGATACCCATTGAATATAATTTAAGCACAGGTTCCACATTTTATACATGACTATTAGATAACATTTTCTAGTGTTTTGATAGGGCCCACAAAATTAATCACTCCAAGTGTAAATATAGAAAGTGAAACAGTAAAAAGATATTCATATCTAACATAATATCTTACATTCGGCAAGTACTTGACCCAAAATATGTAAATATGAAGTTCATATCTATTGGGAGTGGGGGACCTGGATTTTCATTTTTTTACAGTGTGATTGAACCTGTCCTTAGGCCATGAAGAAGGCAACACACCACTAGTGGTGGTGGTAGTGATAGGGGTAGTGGTGGTGGTGGACGCACTCCATAGGAGTGACCGGGAACCTAGCAGTGTCGGTGCAGTAGTCATAGATCATGTGGTGAGCCCGAACCCATAACAGCTGATGTCTCTGATGCAGGCTCAACTCGGTCATTGTGGGTCCATCCCACCAATATTGCTTCTCGCTGCTGCTGGTGCACCGCCGTGCATTGTCGGCTGCTGCCACTGTCACTGGGCACTGGCAAGCATCAATCTGGAAGCCCCGGTAAGAGGCTACAAAGGGTGCATGCGACCAATCGGTCTTGACCCGACCACCCTGTGTAGCCCAGTCGTCGGCATTCCATATTGAACTGTACACACCCATTGGTTGGTCCTTTGGGAAGGGAATTCCTTTGCTTTCTAAGTTGGAGTGTACACGTATTGGGGTCTCGTCCACCAAAAATCTGAACATAAACACAGTTCAAAATTTTTATATTAAAAAATTATTCACAATTAAAGTAATTTTGAATATCAGAATTGCTTGCTTAAAAAAAAAAAAAATCACTCGTGCCTAGATTATCTTCTATGCAATATGCCAAAGCCATAGCCATAATGTCAGAAACAGTTCAAAATGGACATACATGTCGGTTTGTATTTCTGTAACAAAATGGGGGTCCCATTTTGTATGTCCATTTCAAAATAGGGGACCCCATTGGCATATCATGAAAGGTTCTGATTCCCATTTCTTGTGTTCGCTTTTGTGTCTCACTCTATATATGTGCCTGTATATATGAATATACAGCTATGTGCACGGCCTGGCATATAATAGTTGAGTTAGGTCCGAATGAAACAAGGTCTGCCATCGGCCCAGTGCTTTTCAGGACCATGATTCAGACTGGTCGAGCCACGGTACGCCCATGATAGCTCTAAAATTTCACACAACACGCACGAATATATATATATATATATAAATAGATATATACACACACACACACATACAGAGGGAGAGAGCTTACACAACATGGTGCTGGTTCCAGAGGAGGGAGTAGGAGTGGAAGTCTTTGGTGGGATCAAACCAGAGGCTCAATCTTTGCTCTCTATTACCCACACCATTGACGTACAAGTTGGTCTGAACCAGATAGGGTTCGCCAGTGGTGTTGCCCAGAAACTCAAAATCGAACTCGTTATGATTTGGACCGTCTGATGACATCTGCCCACATCAACAAATGAACCAAAATAGAAAAAAATATCAATATCACACGGCTCAAAAAAGTAAAGATAATTTAGTCTTTATCAACGTCACGGTCAGTCACAAAAAATTTCAATTAATATAAATCAAAATAAAAGCATAAAAGCATTTGAACCAATGAAATGACAGAATTTTGGTTGATTGCAGGAAATTTATGGTTCACGGAGAAAATACTGGGTATCAAAGTTTTAAATGTGAAAGTTAATGGAATTTATTCAAATTCATGGGTCTGAAAGGAACAGCCCAACCACGACCTCATTCATTGCACTTAGTGATCTCTACCTGTCTGTGTTGTGTGTGTGTGTGAGAGAGAGAGAGAGAGAGAGAGAGAGGCTTATTGTAGATGGAAGATTAATGTAGTTGAAACTTACGTAAAAAGCAGTGACAGTCCCGGCAGAGTCGCCCTCCACAAGCTTGATCTGAACAGTGACTTTCCCAAACATATACTTGCTTTTGGATGAAAACCCAGCACCTGAAATTACACACACACACACATATATATATATATATATATATATCAGTATATGTGGATATGAACAAACTTAGAAGAGTGAAACCCAGAGGAAGCAAAAGATAAAATTCATTGTTTAATGAAGAAAGGAATGTATATGCATTACCAGAATATTTATCTAGTCTCATCTTGAGAAGCTCTCCTTCATAGATGAAATGGTCAAGTGCCCAACCTGGTTGAAATAGCTCATCAAATTTAGATGGGCTGGCCGAACCCGCCGTTACAATAGCCACACAGAGAACAAAGAACACACACACCATAGCCATTGGAAGACCACGAGAATAAGCCATCACTGAGAGAGAGAGAGAGAGAGAGAGAGAGAAGCTTCTACTCTGCAAATGCTCTATGGAGGCCAATACAAGCAAGTTGGTTTTTATAGCCAATTTTGTATGGCTTCCGTGACAAGCCCCTTCTGGAGATGGTTGCCATCTCATTGAAACACGTCACTGAATTTTTGGTGCCATGTCATTTGTCCACGTTGGTTATGGGGCTTGGTAAATGGTAAGTTGAGAAAGAAATCAAAAATTATATAGCCGTTTGAACTTTGGCTTAGCTGGCCAAAGCTGGTCCTGCGGAGGCACTCAATGAGGCATGTCCCTGTTGGGAAAGGGCGTACAGATTTTAACCAATGGAAACCCGGCACTTGGTTTGATACAGCTGGTCACTGCTATGTCCAGTTATCACTGCCTGTAGCAGTTAAAGAGAGCCCCCTTTTGCTTTTAAGCGTTCCATATATTTGTTCGATACAATTCTAGTGCTACTTGCATGAACACGCAATAGTTGCTATTCGCTTTGAGACCAATCACAATTTTCTAAAATAAGCACAAGCTACAAGTCCCCCGCTTCATGAAAATGAAAAAATTATTCAATTACATAGGAGTAACACTTACTTCATTTTTTATTTTTATATTTTTTATAATTTAAAAAGAAAGTGTTAAAAATTTATGAAAGAATCACTTTATGTTATCAAATAATGACTTAAAGAGTGATCGTCATAATAAATAATTTTTTATAAAAATTATCCGGGTTATGGAGTTTTACTTTCTGGAAAGAATAATTATTAATTCATTTATGGTATAATTATTTTTTTATTTAAGTTATTAATAAAAATTATGAAAAATTGATTTTGTTCTGTAAATTTTTATTTTTTTTTATCTTTTATGTTATATATTTTAAATAATGTTGGAGTCATGGGTTTGGAAATAGGCCTGATAAATAATCAAAGCTGTTTGGAGAATTAAGTATTTTTCTTACCGTGTAAAATCCTGCTTTGACAGTTAGAATCAAATACATAAAAAAATTACATTTTAATAGATCTCATGCACAAAACACTGTTTTGTGGAACGTAAATGCCCTTTTTTAAAAGTAAATTTTATCACTTTTTCTAGTAATTTTGGTCAAATAATTTCCATAAATCACAATTCACATCCGGGCCACCTTGAGGGAGGGTGGGTGGGTGGGGTCACTTTTAACTTTTTTGGTTTTTGTTTTTACATTGCTGACGGCAGTGCCAGCTGGACGGCACTCTGCCATCCTCTTTAAGTGGAAGTATATATTTTATATTTTTAAATTAAAGTCAGCTATTTCATTGGGGCAAATAATGGTCTTGAATATCCTCGAGATGTGTGCCCCATATATATATATATATATATATATATATGGAATTTAGTTACTATTTAAATAATCAAAATTTAAAATTGGAAAAATAGGAATGAAAGGGGGCAGGTGGAGTTCAGATTTTGTACGGACGGGTCCCATGATTTCCCCTCCAGGGATATGAAATTGGCAATGGAAGCAGATGATAATCACTAATTTACAAAAATACCCAAGTTTTTTTTAAAAAATAATTTGGGGATATTTTAGTAAAAAAGTTTGATATATGGGTTCTAAGTTGTTGTCTATTTTCTGCCAATTCAATTGCACAGTTTGACTTTTCAGTATAATATAATGCGTTATATATTAGTGCCAGCTGGATATTACAAGCGCACTACACAGTGTATATATTTTTAATTTAAAATAATTGATTTTAATTGGGGCATATAATGTTGTCTTACAGCCTCGGGATGTGTGCCCCATATATATTGAAATTTATATATTATTTAAATAATCCAAATTAGAATTTAAAAACATGAATGAGAGCGGATATGGGCCAAGTGGGCAGGTGGAGATTTCAATTTTCACGTTTTGTACGGACAGGGCCCCTCATTTTCCTCTTGGCGATTAATTTACGAAACAACCCATGCTTTCGGTTAAATTTGGGTTATTTTTTAGTTTAAATAAAATAAAATATACTTTTTTAATGATAATATATATTATGTTTTATTAAAAAATGATAAATATTAATATCACAAATAACATTATATTATTAAAAAAATGTATTAATTCTATTTAAAAAAAATTGATAATTCATCACAAGTATCTCACTATTTATTTATTTTGATGAAAATAATGAAGCATTATAATTAATCAATTCAATAATTATATTATATCAATTAATCAACTCAACTAATAATACACAAATTAACTAGTACCAAAAACTTTTCAAATAAAGACTCTGAACGTATAAATTAGTCTAATTCATAATTGAATTAAAATAAAATTCATATTTTTTTCAAATGAGTAAAGTGTAACTTGAATTCACGATTTCCTCTAAACGAGAAGGTCATAATGACCAACGAAACTAACCTTAGTTGATTACAAGCTCCCAGTATTCAATTGCATAATTCCACTTTGCAATAAGGTATATTAGTGTTTTAAATACTCCATAACGCTATAGTGCACAATGTTGTGTATTCTAGACTTTTCCAATTGCTTTCTTTAAACACATTTGTATGTATTTAAAAATATAAATTCCAACATAAAAAATATTTTAATAATTAAAGTAATGCTAGGACACCACCTTCGTGCTCTTTGTACACCACGCTCTCTGGTGACGATTTCAAAAAATTTAATTAGAAAGTGAAATAATAGGTATAAAAAATTAGAGAAGTGCATATAAATATATAAATATATTTGAGGGGCTTAAGTTTTATTTAGTTAAAAAATCTTAATAAAAAATAAAATATTTAAATTTTAAGAGAACTAAATCTTATTTTCTTAAAAATTTATAACAAAATTAATAATAAAAAATAAAATATTCAAATTTATAAAAGAGTCAAGTCTTATTTTATTTAAAATTTTTAATAAAATTAGTTATAAAAAATATAATATCAAAATTTTTGAAACGGGATCGTGACTTTTTTGTCCACTCTGCATCCGTTAATGACTCTCTCACACAAGACGAGTTTCATTATAATGAAAGTACAAAGAAAACTTATTTCATATGAGATGATAAAGTAATATTTTATTGCATAATTTTTTTTAATAAAACTAGCACAATTTAACATTGATGCCGTGCATAGCTGCGCTACGTTAACGCGGCCTTTAATGAAACTGACAACAAAATGACGTTTCCAGGGGGTGATCGGCTGATCGGAGTAATTAGTAATTACGATCCTTTTCTTGTCAAAATGAACTTGGGGGTTGCATGGGATCCGTAAAATGATTGCCTGTATCATTTATTACCCTATCTTACCGCGTGCGCTAGCTATTCTATTGCAAGAGCAATTCTTTTGTAGTTCTTCGATTTATGTTTTCAAAAGTTATACATGTGATTTATTATATAATTATTTACGATTAATCAGTCAAAAATTATTATTTTTTTTGAACTGTTGTTTTTATTCCTTCTCTGTAGATGACAAAAAAAGTAAAATAAAATAAAATAATAAAATAATACAAAAAAAGTCAATAATAACATAAATAAGTTTTAAATATGTGATAAAAATAATGTCATAATAGTTTAATGTAAAATATATATTACATGTTAAAATTTAATTTAATTGTGTTATTAATATATTTTTTTATGCTACGTTACTATTAAACTTTTTTTCCTTATTCGGCACTTCAAGTCATTAAAAACTTCTTACTTATATTGACACTAGGTCTTATTCATTAATGTCAAATGTAATGTACTCAGATTAATAAACATATCAGATACATTAATAGCAACGTTATGTTTCTCAAATATTTATTTCAAATCTTATATTTCAAATAATGTGACATAGTAATATTGACAATGTATTAAATCATGTAATTAATGCGTCACAATTAAATTTTGTCCATATCACTACCATATTATTTGGAATATAAATTTGAAATAAACTTTTAAAATATGTAGTATTACTTGTACATTAATAAGCGGTTTGATGATTATTAGTCTAAATGTCATACAAAAAGATTGATAATTTTTTTAATAAATACATGTTATTTTAATTTCATTATATTCCATGAACAAATCCTACCCTTTTTTTAAAATTGACCTAACTCATCAAAAACGTAATTTTAATTATTTAGAATTAATTATTAAATTCTATCTCACTGTATTGCTTTAATTGTATTTGATTTAATTTTAACTTTTTGATACTATTATTTAAAAAAGCATGTCGGTTATTATTTGAATTATTGTAATTTATACTTAAACATTAACAAATGACGTTATTTATATTTTGTTAAGAAATTTGAAAATAAATTAATATAATTTATTTAAAAATAATAATATAATGTTACTATAAGTTATAATTTATGTTGGACATGATATTTTAAATAATGTATAATTTTAAATTTTAAGATGAAGTAATTTAAATTAAAAAAATAATTATTAAATTATCAGTAAATTAAAATAACACATTTCTTATAATTTTGAATTTATAGTTGTATTATAAAAAGGATAACATGGTAATTGACATGGAAAACATAATGATTAAAGTTGATTTGATCGGTTTTGATGATTCCTATAGTTGAAGAATGTCATAATCGGTGAAGCCAATCAATATCATTGTTCATATGCCAAGACGGGCAACATTATTGGGGATAAAAATGCTGTTTAAATTATTTTTGAAAATAAAAAATTTGTACTAACATTTTTGTTAGGATAAAATTTGACTTTTGTCACAATAATTCTTATTATAAATAAAAATAATGCTGAGCGCTGTGAATTGATTTGTACATATTTTACACACATGTAATATATATATATATATATATGTGTGTGTGTGTGTGAAATAGACATTAATTAAATTAAAAATTTTAAACTTCAAAACTAATCATATCACATTTCTTATAAATAATAATATCAACTATTTTATAATAATTTATTATTTTGTTAAAAATTAATGTAGCATTTGGCAATGGTTATCTCTTTGGTTAAAGAAATAAAAATAAAAAGAATAAACATATTTTTTATATTTTATTTGAAAATAATATTTATATATTATATAGTAATTATGGTCAGCGATTTAGGTGAAGACTGAGATCACAAAATTAGTATAGGTATATTACACTGACTTTTATTAAATATTTTGATAATTAAAAAGATATTTTTAAAATAATATTATTGTCTCTTAATTTTACTTATAAACTATTCATATTTTGCTTCTAGTTAATTTATTTTTAAATGACAAAAATGTCAATTTTATTTATTTATTTTTTTTTGCCATTTTTTAAAATTCTTCCAAATTCTTAAACTTTTTTAAAAATAAATACTAATAAAATAAAAATATAAGTTTATGATTTTTATATAAAATAAAAAAGTTAGTCAACATTAAAGAATATTTAAAAAATTGACATGGATATATTTGCTATTTTTTTAAATATGAACATAATAAAAGATATATACATATATATATATATATAATTTGTCAATAAAATTTAAAAAAGCCAATATCATTTAAAAAATATTTTTATAATTATTAAAAATGTTAATATAATTT
The DNA here is from genome assembly GCA_008638375.1 of Nyssa sinensis. Taxonomy (NCBI): domain Eukaryota; kingdom Viridiplantae; phylum Streptophyta; class Magnoliopsida; order Cornales; family Nyssaceae; genus Nyssa; species Nyssa sinensis. The sequence goes on from CM018046.1 coordinate 49,403,001, forward strand.
ATTTAATTAATAATAATTATGATGATTTTCTTAAGTAATGTTTGATCGGAGGTACACATAATTTGCCGTTTGCACATATAGTCGCAAGATTATGTGATTATATGGTTGCGTATATGTGAAAAAACATATTTGTCACAAAATATTATTCAATTTAATTACGTATGAAGTGTCAGATGGAGACAGGCGGTGGAGTGCTTGCATGTAGACATGTATTTGTCTAATCAGAAATAATGCCCTTCAATCTTGTGCCAAAAGTCTCTGTGACCTGTTGTGGCCGTAACCCAATTATTATTGATGGTCCCCATCCCATCAGCTATGATTGTCTACTGCCGTGCAAACATCGGAGCCATGTAACCGAACAATCAAGCAACGACAAATCAGTCACTGTAAGCGTCTTCCGACTCCAGAGCCCAATAATGCACCTCTATTCACTAGAGTTTTGAATAGCCCTATAGCCACTCACAGGATGTGTGGACCATTGAGTTTCGTATTCAGCACATTATATATGTTTCGATAAATGTCAAAGAGGTTAGTGGCACAGTAAGTTGCCTCGTGAAACGTGTTTAAGGTTTTGAGAGAAACAGAAAATGTCTCAATTTTGTTTTAATTTATGAAAAATGCAATAGGTTTAAAACTTATGATTTGATTATTACGTATAAATGTTAATATTATGTATAATTATATGTATGTATTTATTATATATGTTAATTAAATTATAAATTTTTATTCTTCTTAATTAGTATTTTTTTAATAATTACATCAATTTCACTTCAATTAACTTGCAATTATAAAATCTTTCTTATATTTTTAAACATTATTCTAATATTTCATATTTTATACTATCAATATGAAGATTCTTCATTTCGTATAAAATTTTTCATATAGTGGTAAGGTTTTAATTATATTTTTTTAAATATTTTTGTATGTTACGTTGATTTTTTTATTTTTTCTAAAATCACAGTAGAAATTTTTATAATTATCAAATATCACCCCTAATTCAATATAATTAGTCATAATATAAAACATTAAATTGATACTTACCAATAATATTCATCTCGCTACAGACATCTTTGTCTTGTTGCTCCTCCTAACATAACGTATCTCACAAAGTAATTTTTTTTCTTCTATTCACATCTTATTTTCTTATTGTCCATTTAGATTAATGTAATCAATTGGTTTTTTTAAAAGACAAGGAATGAAATATCATTCCACAGAACTTCACTGAGATTTTTAATAATTACGTTAATTTTTCATATTTTATCTGATAATATACAGATACTTTTTTCTTCAAAATTATAAAACTCTCTTTTATTTTTTTTCTAATTTTTAAAATTTTGACCAATTTTTTTCATGTTCCAAATAAATATTGATAAAAATTTTAAATTTATTTTTATATAAAATAAAAAAATTTAAAAAATTGAAGAAAATTGGTCAAAATTAAAAAAATACAAAAATAAATAAAATGATAGTTATGCCATTTTGAAGAAAAAAATTAATTAGAGAAAAATATTTATATATTGTTAGGTAAATTAGGAAGCAAGTTAGTATAATTGTTAGAAACGTCAAATAAGATCAATATAATTTATCTAAAATAAAAAAAAAAAAATAAACAGGCTTAAAATAGAGTTGTCAGACTAACCCAAACCCAACCTAAATTTAAATGGGCTTAGCTGCATATTTTATATATTCCGTATGGGCCTAACAAAAGAATCCCAGTCAGGTAAACTAGGCTTGTCACTTGTAACATTGTATTGAACCGATGTTTATAGTGGGCCTAATCTTTTCCTCTCATTCTAGATAGTGTAACAAATCCAATATGGAGAGAGCCCAGTCAGGTAATTTGAGTTCCCACTATATAATCGTATCACTCCCTCTTCTCAACATTTCAGTCATCCCTTCCACCGCACGCCGTCTCGAAACCTTAACCCTGGTAACAGAGATGGGTCGCGTCATACGAGCCCAGCGTAAGGGTGCCGGTTCGGTCTTCAAGTCCCACACCCACCACCGCAAGGGTCCGGCCCGCTTCCGGAGCCTCGACTTTGGCGAGCGCAACGGCTACCTCAAGGGCGTTATCACCGAGATCGTCCACGATCCTGGTCGGGGTGCCCCGCTCGTCCGGGTCACATTCCGCCACCCTTTCCGCTACAAGCACCAGAAGGAGCTTTTCATCGCCGCCGAGGGCATGTACACCGGGCAGTTCGTGTACTGCGGCAAGAAAGCCAACCTCGTGGTGGGTAATGTCTTGCCTCTGCGCTCGATCCCTGAGGGTGCCGTCGTCTGCAACGTGGAACACCATGTGGGGGACCGTGGAGTATTGGCTAGGTCTTCGGGCGACTACGCTATTGTAATCAGTCACAACCCTGATAATGGTACCACCAGGTATATATAAACGCGCGTGTACAAATTTGTGTTTGCAAATATTTTAATCAGATTGATTTTTCGTGTGCCTCTGATAAATTGGGTCCTATATGTTGTTGGCTCATACATACACACTTCGTATAACAATATATATTATATTATATTTAATTTATTTCTGTAAGCTCGTGATCTGAGTGAAATTATACTCATGTAGTCATATGCAGGAATACGTAACACATTTCTGATGTACGTGTACGGGTATGTGGAGATTCAAAATCTTTTCTTTTCAATTTCATTCCTATTTGTTATATGTTGTTTGTGCTATGAATGGCATTCAAAGGGGATTGCAATTTGGATAGCAGGGAGGTTTGGACTACGATGCTATATTTTGGGGGTTGGACTCTTATAATAATTCCTGAAATTATGTTTACCCAGTCAACCTGAAATTGTATGATGCTTGTAGTGCCCTTTCTAGTCGGGAACGTGCTATGAAATAATTACACCTTGGATCTTTGGAGGCAAAGTTAGTCAACAAATTTTCATATTTTTTTTATTGATTAAATGGTGGAAATGATTATGATACTATTTCAATTTACTGCTGCTGTCTTTATGATGACTACTATTTTTTTTCTGTGGCTTATCAGGATCGAGGATTTTCCAATTTTGTTTGCTATGTAAAATGCTACATATCCATCCACTGTCTATGTGACATCCAAATTCCAAACGTGCCCTAATTCAATTTTTTTAAATAGGAAATCCCTTCTATTTAATTCTAGGGATGAGAGAAGCTAATAGATTTTGAAAGCTGGGATTGGAGAATCCGAAAGTGCATTTTTTCATTACTTAAAACACATGTAATAGTGGGACTTGAATTTTTTGATTGTTGGGATCTGTTTTTGGACTTTGGTCGCAGATGGACTGACTTTTCATGTAAGACTACATTCTATGTGTGCACTGATTAGACAAAATATTGAATGAATATAAGACTATTCTTGTGGAGGAATAGCTTTAAACCTAAAGAATGGTGTGTGTATATAATGCAAATCTGGGTAATTAGATATATAGGCAAGGCAATTATTGATCTACAGCAGGAGAGATGTGTCAAAGCTCTTAGTTTTGGAGATCAGAGCAATTTGAGAGATTGGATGGATGCTTTTTTTTTTTTATGTAAGATGATGGCCTAGCAGCAAAAAATAATAAACTGTTGCATTATTAGGTGATGGTTGTGATTTGAGCATTCTACACCTTTGACAAACTATTCCTTTTTAATGGTGCATTGCCATCAGATGCTGTCAAAAGCAATCTCCTAGGCAATAAGGCAATGCTAGATGAGGATTAGGGCACAGTCAAGGCGATGCGGCTGTAATAACACCTTGATTAAAGCGAGGCATTGAGGCAAGAACCTCTTAACTAAAACTATTTTACTTAAACGTCCTCGAGGATGTTGTCTTATTTCATGAGTAAAGGTAGTTTTTTGGCTCCGCAAGTTTTTTATTTTTTATTTTAAATCACTTTGAAAGTTCATACAGTTTTTTTCCTTCCCCCCCTCCTTCCAATCCTTCATAAGTTCTCTCTCTCATAGGCGACAAACTCCTCCTCTCTCGGAGACGTCACTTTCATTCCTCCCTTCCCCCCCTCCCTCTCCCTAACTACCCCTCTCTATCTTACTCTTTCTCTATCATGTTGATTACAGATATTTTTTTTAATTTTAAATTCCGGTCTCTATAACCTTTTTTTTTTAATTTAAAAATCATTTTCAATTTATCAGTTAATCTACTATACCTCCTTCTCCCTGCCCTTATGGTTAGTACTTGCAAGTTATGTTTTGTAACAATCTTTTTTTTAATAGATATGTTTATATAACAAAATTTTGAATGTCCATTGAGAAGGCAAGAAAAAACTTAAATGGTCTTATTTCTTTAATACGTTATATAACATCTTTTAGATTAAACTTTTTAGTGTTACGTGAGAATAATATGTAATATATTGATTAACTTAAGAGTAAATGAACTTTTGATGTCTAATATATTATTTTGATTACTTTTATAAGTTACATCTTGCTTTACCCATGCTAGCACTTGTTTTGACGCCATGCTTTTTGGCAATGTTGGATCCTAGTGCTTTATGGGTGTTTTTCGCCCTTAACAAACTGGGTGCATGTCTCTATGTAGGCGATTTCTAATGGACCATTCATTTGTTGTTAGTTGGCCTCTATTTAGGAGATATCAAATTTTGCTTCTTGGTCTGAGAGGATAAATAACATGCTGAGCCTTTTTTTTGTTGTTGCAATAGGTACAAATTGTTTCATTAAATAATTAGATATTTATATGATTATAATAACCTAACCACTTTTGCCAACTTGTATCTCTTTAACTCTTTTCAACCCGAATAGAAATGTTTAATTGAAATATCCAAAGTCATGCAATAAGGGGGCAAGTCATCCAAGTAAAATAAAGACATTTCATTGAGATAGTTGATCGGTTGCTGGCAGCTGAATCTATTTTAGGTTTAGACTAATGTAGTATTTTACCATTATTCTGATATTTTGTATATAATCATTTGGTTAATATATTTTTTTTATGCTTCTAAGTTTTATAACAATATTGCTATTGTACTTTAGATGCCCATTAGTATTCTTAATTGTTTGTATATGTATTATTATCATTCTTTTTATAAGGCACACACATCCACTTTGTCCCATTTGGGACACGAACTCTCACTCTCTTCTTTGGGAGTGGAGATACCACTCAAGCTAGCACTTGGTGGTGTGTTTATGCATATGCTGGGAATGAAAATGCATTGTGCATGTGGATAGGCGGTAGTCCAATGGGAGAGGTGAGATGATGGTCCACGAAGATGGTTCCTTTAGATTGATACGAGAAGAGTTGGTTTTGGCTGGTTTTGATGTTGCTCATTCTATAAATCATTCTAATGTTGGTTTCATATTCCTTTATTAATTATATATATCTTGATTATTTATTAGTAAATCAGTGACTTGTTTGTTTTTTGGTTTCCTAAATGCATGCTCTAGGTGTATTTGATCATCAACAATGTTACAAATACTTGTCTTAGAAAGTGATTTGATCAGAGTGAAAGGTTGAACAACCTCAATCTAGTATATTCAAGTGATAACTTGGCAACTCAGCATAATTGGAATCGGAAGTAAAGTGAAAAAAGCTGATTTACTGAAGTAAATGAAGCTACAACTCTTGTCACTTCTTTGAAATCTTTTTCTTTTCATAGCTAATAATAATTTTAATATTAATACTAATTAAAGTTAAACGAATCCCAGTCTGCTTTGTCAGCTCCTCTCAAATTTCAACTTACTAGACTCTGTTGTTTTAAGATGGTAGTTGATCAATGTTATATTTTTACTGTATTTGTTTGTCTAGAATCAAGCTTCCATCTGGGGCCAAGAAGATTTTGCCAAGTGGGTGCCGTGCTATGATTGGTCAGGTTGCAGGTGGAGGAAGGACTGAGAAGCCACTTCTGAAGGCTGGAAATGCATATCACAAGTTCAGAGTGAAGAGGAACTGCTGGCCAAAGGTGCGCGGTGTTGCCATGAATCCTGTGGAGCATCCTCATGGTGGTGGTAACCACCAGCACATTGGTCATGCGAAGCACTGTCCGCCGGGATGCTCCTCCTGGGCAAAAGGTTGGTCTTATTGCTGCCAGGAGAACTGGTCGTCTACGGGGACAAGCTGCTGCCACTGCTGCTAAAGCTGACTAGGGTGCTTAGAGAACATTTTTATTCGATTTTCGTATGCCTTCTGACCTTTTTCCATTTACCTGCCAATTGGGTGTATTGATGTGTTACTATGAAGTTTTGGTCTCCGGCATTAGGATTAGCGTTTGCTGTCGCAGAGAATATATGAACTTCAATATTTTCTTTCTTATTAGAATTGTTTTTATGCCCAGTTTTGGTTGAACCTCAAAATTGAAATCAATATATTGTTTTTTCTTGGTGACTGCAGTGTGGAAATTTATTTAGTCATATAATTTGAGCAAATCTTTGCAGGAAATTTGTTTCTCGTTATTCTAACTGCCTTCCCTCCCATATTCCATCCACATTTCTTTATAAATTCAACTTCGTGTCTCATTTTCACATAACTCCATTCTTTTTACTAAAGCTCCAAATAATTTTATGTATTTTTTATTGGTAAAGATAAAGATGAAATATATAAATAGAAAAGGGGTTCGACAAAAGGCACGTCACTAGAAAAATAATAAGGACCGGATTCACAAGTCTCTATAAATATAGGGGATGCAGCCTTTCATCTTATCAAAACTTCTTCTATTTCTTTCTTTCCATAAACACGCACAAACCATTCTCCAATCTACTCTAAATTTCTTTTTGAGCTTTTGCATTTCCAATTTAAAAAAAAGCTTCAAAAATAATAAAAGTAAAACTCTTAAGTATCTCAAAGCATAATTACAATATAAAAGAAGATAATCAATTGTTTCTTCCTCCTTGTATAGAAGGCATCAATTTGAGAGACTGAATAATTTCTCTTTTTTTCAGTTGTCCATAATTAAAATTGCACCTCAAGAAGCCTACCAAGCAAGTAATGATACTTTTGTGGGCACTCTAAACCTCCAAATCATCCTCTAAGGAAAAAAATTATTTCCTCTTTCCATTAATTTCCAACAAAAGAAATGGATTGTGAATTCACCATCCTCTCCACTGCTCCATGATTGTAAATAATTATGTCCTGCAACTATTTATCAATATGATTCTTAAAGGGTTTGACTTCAACGATGATTTTGAGATAATGGACTTGTATGTAGTAGAAGTGAAAAAAATTGTCCAAACACATGAAGAAAAAATGTATTTTGGCCATGTCCGTAAAAATAATAGTCAATTCTTGAAATCATGACTTCATATGAACTTTAATATACCTCATCTTTTTCAGATTATTGAAATCACATAAAACAAAAACGTGTTAGAATACTATTCTTTATTTACAATATAGCCGAAGCCTTCTGCCAATTACTTAATCAAACGATAATAATTTTTGAAATCATGACTTTATGTAAACTTTAGATATACCATATCTTTTTCAGATTACTAAAGTCACATAAAACAACAACAGTTTACGATATAGCCGAAAAATGTGATCCTTCTACCAATTACTCAATCAATGATCATGACTATATAATGAAATTCTATCTTTTTTATGGTCTATATCCCCCACATTAAACATTTGTAAATTAAGTCCATCTCCATCTTAATCTCAGGAATAACACCTCCTCCACAATTGCTTCCATGAAAAGATAACTTCTGTGTTGAGCCCATGAATTTCCAATTGTTGTATTTGTCTTTTTTAAGAAGATTTTAGTGGACCTCATCCATTGAAATAGCCCAATTAGGAGGTATTAAAAACAAGTTTTATTTAATTGACAAATTAATGATTCGTGTGTTTTGATTAACATTCATTCTATTACACTTTTTTTTTTAATTTTTCTTAATACGATCTTGGTGAATGCTATATTATATATCTGCTATTATATAATTAAATAACTAAATGATATATTTTTAAAAAATAAAAAAAAATAAATGGAGAAGAGCTTTGTGGGTCTAATTAATTACCTGATGAACACGTGTCATAAAATAATTTCTTAGAAAAAAAAAAGGACTAGTCACTGGAAAGAAAAAAAAATTCAGTACAGTGTACACTATCTTCTCAACCCTCTTTTTCAGACACGGATTTTCGTAAAATGGGCCATACCACTAAGACTTTTTTTATTTTTGCTTTTTTGTTTTTGTTTTATAAAATGCGCCATATGTAAGGTAGTTTGCGCTTTTTCACACCTTCATGCTTTAATTTGGATAATTTTGGCAGATCTGGTCATTATGTTTGGAAACGGTAACCTGTTATTTTAATAATAATTTATCATATATATATATATATTATATTTTAATAAAACAAATTTATATTGAAAATTTTTAAAATTTTTGATAATTACAGTAACTTATTCTGAATTCTTTAAAATTATACTGATATCTTTTATTTTACTTGATAAATATGTGTTTCATACATTTTTTTGTAGCGGGTCCACATTGGAACGCGTTCTCCTCGAAATGAAGATCAACGCCATATATTTATTTGATTAAAACCATTAGTGGTGAATGAGAAATTGTCATCAAAAGTGTCCTACTTGACATTAGTTAAAGGATGATAAATAAAGTTTGTTCCACATTAGTTAGTGAGTAAAATCATAATGGGGGTACCCCAGTTTTGTGGAAGGGAGAAGACCTAGTCAGAGTGTGTCTACCACACATGCGCATGTTGCCCCGTACCAAACCAAGTCGGGCTTGGGCCTGAGCTGGGAGCTTGGCTTGGCCCATATATTCTTTTGGACAAATTTTATTATTGTTTTTATTAATTAAAACGTTGTCGTTTAAGGATGCGTTTTAATTAAACTAAACACTATCATTTTAAATAAAACGTTGTCGTCCAAGAGTTTGGAACACTTCAGCAGTGACTGTTCGTTCAAACGCCAGAAGCCAAGTCTGTTCAATCATGACTATTCCAAACGTCATTGCTACTTCTATAAATAAGCATCTTCATTCCATCAATTCATTCATTCCATTTTCGCAAGTTTTTGCATTCTGTGTTTCATATATTTTTGTGAGAGAGTTAAGCACTGTTGGTTCGCCAGACTCACAGATTGTAGTACTGCTTCTGTGAGATTCAGATCATTGTATCCTAAGAGGACAAATGTCCAAGAAGTTGTAAGCACCATTGCGAGAAAGAAATTTGTCTTAAGAACATAGTATCAAACACTAGCCTTAATCTAATTTAAAGTTATGTTCTTCTGTCTTATAGTAAGTTAATATTATTCTATTCTTTATTTTTTATTTTCTCAATTTCAGTCATAGTATTTTATTAAAACAGTATACCATATACAACTACAATCTTAAGACAAATTTTCTTGTTTATATAGTTACAGTATACTTTTAAGACTATTCTTGTGGAGGAATAGCTTTAAACCTAAAGAATGGTGTGTGTATATAATGCAAATCTGGGTAATTAGATATATAGGCAAGGCAATTATTGATCTACAGCAAGAGAGATGTGTCAAAGCTCTTAGTTTTGGAGATCAGAGCAATTTGAGAGATTGGATGGATGCTTTTTTTTTTTTTATGTAAGATGATGGCCTAGCAGCAAAAAATAATAAACTGTTGCATTATTAGGTGATGGTTGCGATTTGATACACATAAATAGCTGAGTATTCTACACCTTTGACAAACTATTCCTTTTTAATGGTGCATTGCCATCAGATGCTGTCAAAAGCAATCTCCTAGGCAATAAGGCAATGCTAGATGAGGATTAGGGCACAGTCAAGGCGATGCGGCTGTAATAACACCTTGATTAAAGTGAGGCATTGAGGCAAGAACCTCTTAACTAAAACTATTTTACTTAAACGTCCTCGAGGATGTTGTCTTATTTCATGAGTAAAGGTAGTTTTTTGGCTCCGCAAGTTTTTTTATTTTAAATCACTTTGAAAGTTCATACAGTTTTTTTCCTTCCCCCCCTCCTTCCAATCTTTCATAAGTTCTCTCTCTCATAGGCGACAAACTCCTCCTCTCTCGGAGACGTCACTTTCATTCCTCCCTTCCCCCCCTCCCTCTCCCTCTCCCTCTCCCTCTCCCTAACTACCCCTCTCTATCTTACTCTTTCTCTATCATGTTGATTACAGATATTTTTTTTAATTTTAAATTCCGGTCTCTATAACCTTTTTTTTTAATTTAAAAATCATTTTCAATTTATCAGTTAATCTACTGTACCTCCTTCTCCCTGCCCTTATGGTTAGTACTTGCAAGTTATGTTTTGTAACAATCTTTTTTTTAATAGATATGTTTATATAACAAAATTTTGAATGTCCATTGAGAAGGCAAGAAAAAACTTAAATGGTCTTATTTCTTTAATACGTTATATAACATCTTTTAGATTAAACTTTTTAGTGTTACGTGAGAATAATATGTAATATATTGATTAACTTAAGAGTAAATGAACTTCTGATGTCTAATATATTATTTTGATTACTTTTATAAGTTACATCTTGCTTTACCCATGCTAGCACTTGTTTTGACGCCATGCTTTTTGGCAATGTTGGATCCTAGTGCTTTATGGGTGTTTTTCGCCCTTAACAAACTGGGTGCATGTCTCTATGTAGGCGATTTCTAATGGACCATCATTTGTTGTTAGTTGGCCTCTATTTAGGAGATATCAAATTTCTGAGAGGATAAATAACATGCTGAGCCTTTTTTTTGTTGTTGCAATAGGTACAAATTGTTTCATTAAATAATTAGATATTTATATGATTATAATAACCTAACCACTTTTGCCAACTTGTATCTCTTTAACTCTTTTCAACCCGAATAGAAATGTTTAATTGAAATATCCAAAGTCATGCAATAAGGGGGCAAGTCATCCAAGTAACATAAAGACATTTCATTGAGATAGTTGATCGGTTGCTGGCAGCTGAATCTATTTTAGGTTTAGACTAATGTAGTATTTTACCATTATTCTGATATTTTGTATATAATCATTTGGTTAATATATTTTTTTTATGTTTCTAAGTTTTATAACAATATTGCTATTGTACTTTAGATGCCCATTAGTATTCTTAATTGTTTGTATATGTATTATTATCATTCTTTTTATAAGGCACACACATCCACTTTGTCCTATTTGGGACACGAACTCTCACTCTCACTCTCTTCTTTGGGAGTGGAGATACCACTCAAGCTAGCACTTGTTGGTGTGTTTATGCATATGCTGGGAATGAAAATGCATTGTGCATGTGGATAGGCGGTAGTCCAATGGGAGAGGTGAGATGATGGTCCACGAAGATGGTTCCTTTAGATTGATACGAGAAGAGTTGGTTTTGGCTGGGCCTGAGCTGGGAGCTTGGCTTGGCCCATATATTCTTTTGGACAAATTTTATTATTGTTTTTATTAATTAAAACGTTGTCGTTTAGGATGCGTTTTAATTAAACTAAACACTATCATTTTAAGTAAAACGTTGTCGTCCAAGAGTTTTGAACGCTTCAGCAGTGGCTATTCGTTCAAACACCAGAAGCCAAGTCTGTTCAATCATGACTATTCCAAACGTCATTGCTACTTCTATAAATAAGCATCCTCATTCCATCAATTCATTCATTCCATTTTTGCAAGCTTTTGCATTCTGTGTTTCATATATTTTTGTGAGAGAGTTAAGCACTGTTGGTTCGCCAGACTCACAGATTGTAGTACTGCTTCTGTGAGATTCAGATCATTGTATCCTAAGAGGCAAACGTCCAAGAAGTTGTAAGCACCATTGCGAGAAAGAAATTTGTCTTAAGAACATAGTATCAAACACTAGTCTTAATCTAATTTAAAGTTATGTTCTTTTGTCTTATAGTAAGTTAATATTATTCTATTCTTTATTTTTTATTTTCTCAATTTCAGTCATAGTATTTTATTAAAACAGTATACCATATACAACTACAATCTTAAGACAAATTTTCTTGTTTATATAGTTACAGTATACTGTTAAGTGGGTGCAATTATTAAAAAATTACCACCACTCTGAGAGGATTTCAAGAACTATTTGAAGCATAAGCGCAAGGAGAGAAAACTTGAATACTTGATTGTGAGATTGAGGATAGAAGAGGACAATCGTGGTTTTGAAAAGAAAGCAAGAAATCAGTTCATGGAATCCAAGACTAATAATGTGGAGCAAGGACAGAAAAATAATAACAAGAAGAGGAAACATTCTGATGATAGTCCTAATGGTGGGGATCAAAAGAAGTTCAAAGGAAAGTGTTTTGTGTGTAACAAACCAGGACATTGATTGTTGAAAACACAATAATCAAGGGAACTTCAAGAAGAAAACTTGAAGACATCAATCTTTCTGCAATTGTTGACCAATTTTGCATTTAATAATATTTATGCTTGGAGTGAGAATTAAAACATCTCCATTGCTCTAAGAAGTCATCGTGAGCTTGTTTTGTGTCATAATGCGTTTTCTCATATTTGAATACAAATAAATAGTCTCACATGTATTTATTATGGTAGATTTTGCTACCTCTAAGAGAGAATTTATTAAAATAATCCGTTATATATGACATTACCTTTACCGATTTGATCTTCGGAACCTTTTAGTGATACGTGGTACTAAATCTAGTTAGACAATTTGTTTACGCATTCTTAGTAAAACAAGGTGGTACTTCGCCGAATATACTCCAACATTAGAAGCCTATCTTGAGAATGGATGGCCTTCAGTTTTGAGGTTCTTATACTTGTTCATGCCTATTTTTAATGAGTCAAATAAATACCATGATCTTCTCCGATGGTCATCCATGATTTTTCGACTATCACTTACCAAAAAGAAACCAATTGAGGATATTTAGTCTTATTGAAAATAAGTAAAATAAATTAGCCCTCTAAATTTTCTGTTTGTTCCAAAAATCTCCATTGCCATGTCTTCAAAAGGGAGTTTTCCCGTGCATTTCCCATCTCATAAGAAAGTTATTTATTAAATATATCTAAAAGTTTTAGAATTCGTGAGGATGACATTATACTGAATAATTTCTCGTTCACGGAACTTGGAATATTGTAAACCCTAAAAAATACTTCTGATCCAAGGGTTCGAAATACTTCAATTTATTGGAAGGGGAAATAAAGGCCTTCATAAAGGAAAATGACCCAACCAAAAATTAAGATAAAATATATCTTTTTCTTTGCTATGGATAGACATGTCCTGATTAAATAATTTTTCGTAAGAGAGTTAAGACACAATTCTTCTTTAAAAAACCATTACCACCATTTAAATCATTAACCCATTAAAATAAGAAAACTCTATATAAATTGATTTTTTTAAATAAAACTTATAGCTAATTAATTAGCTCCAAAATATAAGCAAGTAGTCTCAAATATATATATATAGTAAACCTTACTATCTTATATTTAAATTATTAGATAATAAAAAATCGAAGATCTTAAATACTATTCAAAATTGCATAGTGCTTGACTCCAAATTAGGCCAGAGGAATTTTTTTCTATTTATATACGTGTCGCAATATTAATATGCCACGAATATAATCACATATATATCATGTGACTATTTAGTTTTAATTAAAAAATAAAAATTAAATAAAAAACATATGTGATAAATTGTAATTAAAATACGTATTCAATTACGAAATTTTTTTTTTACTAAATTTGAAACTAACTATTATCTTTTAATATTTAAAAAAAGGACATGAAGTGCAGGAAAAGTCACTAACAATGGATGAACATTGTACTAAAAACACATCTTCCATGAATCTTGGCACAATGCAGGAATTTTTTTTACCACTACATAGAATGCAATTTTGGCTTGTGTTAGTGAAAATAGTTCACAGGGATCAATGTCATGTTCATTGTTACTGTTTATATATATATATATATATATATAATCTCTTTTCGTTGGCCCATATTTCTGATTACAGCATATTGTTTGTACTCTGCTAAAATGCGCAAAATCAGGGGTACCTTGAGATGAAAGATGAAAGTTTTCAGTCCCCATCATCCTCTCAGCTCTTTTTCATATGGGGATGTAACACACACACACACACACACACACACACATATATATATATATATATTGCACTTCCATATCTTCACCCATCGCAGCGCATGCAATTATGACGACAGCAGAGGTCCCTAACATGGCCAGTGAGCACTAACTTGTACCAACTTGACAAGAATTCATCTGGTGAGCAACTTTCTTTTTTTTTAGTAACTATTACTATTAGCAAGGAATTGACGAATTTGTTGTGATATACGCGTGAGAATCACACAGCCAGTTTGACAAATTTGTTTTGATATACACATGAGAATTATATGTACAATAACTAAATTAAGGGATAACTATATTGACTTTTCTTGTCTGAATTGTTAGGAGATGAATGTTAATAAAAAATATAAATTTATTGTTTTACTCTTATAAATAATTATATCAACTTCTCTTAAGATATCTAGTAAATATTTAGGACCATGCCCACGGACGTAAGTCCGAGGTTAATCGACCTGCTATAGAAGACACTTAATATTAGTCCTGAGATTAGTTGGTACAATTGTGTCACACACCCGATTATAAAAAAGAATTGTCTTGGAATATGAATCATGGATTCTTAGCCTTATATGACCTTATCTTTTTTATTGGCAATTTGGTGCCAATCTTTTTTTCAATGGTGGTTATCAAGGCATTTTACTGATGATAAACCAATCAAGTTTACAAACTCTCATGACACTTTCGCTCAAAATGTTTATGTGGGGAGTATATAACAATCAAATTACCACAAAACATACAAGGATTTTGTTCTTTGTTTATATAATACTTTCACTTGCCCAAAAGCAAACCATAATGGCAAGTGTAACAAGGGAATGGATAAATTTTCAGTGCTATGGTGGCACCAAACTAGTTTTGGTAGAGTACATATATTCTCGGTTATCATTTGATGTGGTATGATTATGTTGCTTTTAAATTTTATAACTTTTTTTTTTTTATAAAAAAAATATTTATCAAATATTTTAAAATTTGCAAAGAATAATCGTACCTATGAATGACAAGGTGGAATAACTGTTCTACCCACTTTTTTAATCAAGGCAAAGGAATCACATAAATATGAAAATATTAAGTCAAATTTTAGTTCTATATTTATAACTATTTACATTTGTTTCCATATATTTCTCATTGTATTCTGACATAAACCCATTCACGAGGAGGATGTAACACTGGCAATTATCAATACAATTCTGTTATTTCGTACAGATTTCACACTATGCGTTAACTAATTGACCAAATTTTTTCTCTCTCTATGTGAGTGAAATTGGATTAACTATTACTGACTGTACTCGGTTCTTTGCTCTAACATCTGGAGCTCCATGGCCATCTCCATACTGGTATGTGCATCGGGAAATTCGAGCGAGGTTAATGGCAATGTTTATAAAAGATTTTTCAAAAGGAGAAGCAGATGCTACTTCTTTATTTATCTTCTTCCAGGTTTCATCAATCATATTGCTAATGTGTTCACGAGCAAGCTCCTCAGATTGGCCAGTTTCATGCATGTAACACGAGATTGCATTTGCCGTTTCTCCTCTCTCTAACTCCGCCTGTGTGACAAACGAATGGGGGTTAGTGTTATATATAACGGATTCTCTCTCTCTCTCTCTCTCTCTCTGTCTCTATATATATATATATATAGATATAGATAAGCGGGGATGAGAAATGGGGTACCGATGAGGTACTCAAATCATTGCAAAGGCGAAAAATTACGGACGGCCAATGCAATAAATCATGGTAATTCTCTAAGCACTTCAGAGCCTCCTTTTCTACATTTTCACTTGCTAAAAAATAGGCATGAACGAGTTGAAGAACCCCCGATACGGAAATCCGTGCATTGTCAAGATAGTCCTCTAAAGTCGGAATGGATCTGCTGGAATTCCAGTTTGCTTCCTGTAAGAATGCTTTGCATAAATCTGCCCACTGAAATAAACATCAAGGTTATAACAGATAAATTGCAATGTGCCAATCATCAAACTCAGTGTTGGGTTTTAATTTATAACAAGTAAGAAGAATGAGTGGACACAATACCGCTTTTGCTAGGTATGGAATGACGAACTTTTCTTGTTCCTTTAGTGTGTCATAAGCCATGTTGTTGACGGTGTTATAAAGAGCTAGGAAGCATAACTTCATATAATCTGGCAGATGCTTAACAGCATTGATATCCCATCTAGAAACAATAGGATTCAAATAAACATGATGATTTATTTATAAAATAATTATTCAGTATGATAATTATTTTTCGTCATCATTTGTTATTCAGTATGACAATTATTTTACGTCATCATTCGATATGGTATAATTATCTTTAACAATTTTTTAATGAGTAATTATAGATATTCTCAATTTGTATTCTCAATGTGTCAGTATTTGGTAATTTTTGAGAATTGCATCATCGTATGAAATTCAAAAATAATACAAGATGCTAACTCGTATTGTTAATATAAATGGAGATATGATTCTTATATGTATTCGGAACATTGATCAGGTCAATAATCTCGATTAATTATGAATTGTCATGTATATTAAAGTTATTTGTTTGTTTTCTAAAAATTTAACATGTTTTTCATATGATAGTTAATGATTGATTATTGATCCCAGATCATATAACAAATTTTCCACTCTAATTGTCCTTTTGGGCACCATAAATTGAATTCTTTTAGAGTACAAACCTGTCAACTGCCTCTGTAAATAGTTGTAGTTCATCAAGAGAACCATAAACATCATATACGTCGTCAATGGTTGTTACGAGTGCAAACACTTTGGTTAGCCCTTTGCGGCATTTACCGAATCGAGGTTCAAAGACCATTCCAACCGCCCAAAAGAAGCTTTCCACCAGCCTGTCTCTAGAGAAGCTTAACTTGTTTGCTAAGCCCACATCTCTCCACCACCTAAATAATACAAGAAGAAACTATTTACTTCACATTGCTGCCACAAATTAACGGGTTTG
The DNA here is from genome assembly GCA_008638375.1 of Nyssa sinensis. NCBI lineage: Eukaryota > Viridiplantae > Streptophyta > Magnoliopsida > Cornales > Nyssaceae > Nyssa > Nyssa sinensis. The sequence continues at coordinate 49,419,907 of CM018046.1, forward strand.
GAAAGTCTCTATTGTACAGTGAAAACATTCCATTTATACGTATTAGACATAAAATAACACTGTTTTATTTATACAACAATATTTTAAATTATCCAAGACTGACCATTAGTTCAGACCAATGAATATATGGCATGTGTCAAAAAGTATATTTAAAAATCTAAATACATTTCTTGTACGAAAAATGGTAATTTTACCATTTTTATCCTATTTTGGTCTAGGGGCCGTAAACGGATCGAATTCAGAGCGGATCAGAGTCGATCCGAATCCGATCCATTTAATAAGAAATCCGATCTAATCCGTATTCGAATCCGTTAAAAATCGGGTATCCGATTCGTTTAAAATTATAATATATATATATATTAAAATAAATATATTATATATAAATATAAATATAAATTAAATAATAATAATATAATATATAATAAATAAAAATTAGATATAATCATAAAATAGACTTAGATATAAGAATATAATATAATAATACTATTTATCTTATCATAATCTCTATTCTATTCTTTATCTCTATTACTATTTACTTTTCCCTTTTTATCTTTATATTATTTATTTTTATATCTTATCATATATCTCTATCAATGGACCGGCATCGCGATGTAAATGGATCGGATTAGCCTATATCATATCCGGTCCGCTTATATTTGGGATAATCGGATTCGGATATGATCGGGTTACATATCACTATTTCTCAAACCATATCCGAACTTAACGGATCGGATCCGGATTGAGATCCGATCCATTGATAGCTCTATTTTGGTCCCACCATCTTATATAAGCGAGATCTATTCTATTAAATGAAGAATATTTCTTGCACTCATGTGAGAGGATGGAATCAAAATAGGATAAAAAAATGCGATTGCTCTTCTTGAACACATATCCTTATTCACCAGCCCAAAATCCCTCTCTTAGCAATGTTTTGAGCCCATTAAATAATTTCTCAGGCTGGATCTTACCTTGACATGTCTTGAAGATCTCTTTGGAGTGTTGACTGTACCATGTTGAAATCGAGTTTAGAAAGTTCAAGGAGAAGGCGATTTGCATCTTTTCTTTTGCCGTAAGCTTCGATATACCACCTAGCTTCTAGCCTCTGCACTCTGTGGTGTAGTGGGAGCTCCATGGCGTGACTCACTTGTTCTGCCATGCTTGAGTCCACCTTCTCCTTGAGATGCATGCTCGTGAACACTTTGGCCTCATCTAAAATGTTCTCTCCTTCAAATGCAAGATACGAAGCTTCATACAAACTCAACATTCCCTTCACATCCTCCGACGTGCATGTCTTAAAATTTCCTTCACGGTCCTTGAATTTCTTGAACAAATCTATGCCCCAGAAAAATCGTAGGCATTGAGGAAACAGAAATGGAGATTGCATTTAATTAAAAAAATAAAGAAAGAAAGAAAGTATAGGTTCAATGAACCAAGGCCAGCCCAATAGGAATTGGGTCCTAAAGCGAGCATTATTATGTAATAGTTTTTTTTTTTTTCTTTAATTCCTACAACACTTCTTAAGAGTTATGTTACCTGCTGAGACCTTGTAGCCTTGTTGTCTAAGGAGCCTGAAGTAGACAGAAGAAGCATGGATGCTCTCCCCTATTCTCTTCTTAGATTCTTCTGAAGATGTGACTTTATCAAGGGCTCTTGTTATACTCTTTTCGAAGAGGTACCCCAGCCCTAAACGTTGGATGTCATCAATCAATTCGAGCACTGTCAATGGCTCTGCATCTTCATCTTCAATCATGTTCCTCACTTCCTCCTCAAGCTTCTTTGCTCTCTTCTTGTATATTTCTCCCTACATACCAGAGAAAGAAAGATAAACGTAAGTTACGCAAGAACCATACATCCAGAAAAAAAAATCCAACCGTAAGGTAGCATCGAGGAACTTTAATATTGTCATACAAATCAAAATTTAACATTTGAGATATAATTCAAATTAGAGCATCATCATGACATTGAGAGTGGCTTTTGATGCAACGGTAAATTTACTCCATTTTAACCTAGAGGTGATCAAGGGTCTGAATAGGGAAAACAGCCTCTCCCCATAAGCCACTCTCAGGGGTTTGTATGGGACTAGCCTTTTTTATTTTGACATCATTTATGTCATATGTCTGAAGCAAATAACTTGAGACTGATACTAGTTAATGTTAGAAGTATATTATGATTACATATATAGTATTATGTAGTTTTAGTAGGATTAGACTTTCCATATACAACCTCATCACCTTCCTATATAAGGAGCTCTCTTGTATAAGAAGCTTTCTTGTATAGGAAAGTGATGAGGTTGTATATGAAAAGCCTAATCTTACTAGAACTACATAATATTATATATGTAACCCTAATATACTTCTAACAGTTAATAAGTAATGAGAGTAATAAAAGTGGTTACAATATGGTCACTCTTCAAGGACTCTAGAAAATCATGACTCCAAATGCTTGGCTGGAAGTTGGCCAAGCCTCTGGCAGCCGTTGGATGGTTAGTTTGTGTGGTGGCTGAGCACAGGAAGCGCCGAGTCATGCCAGAAGTACTATGTAGAGGTTTGTACAAGGAATATTGAATAGGTAGATTGGGTGCGAAAGAGCTTTGAAGGGTAAGAAAGCAGCAAGAGAGTGCCATTGAGCCTAAAATTGCTAGCTCCTGACCAAAAATGCCAATCTTGGGGACCTATATATAGCCACTTCCCGTACTGCTAAGTGCTAGCTAGCTCTCGTAACAATTGGCTTAATTTAGGCAGTTGCTTGATACCACAAATCCAATGCGCGACGACAAATAACTGTTTGATTTGGACCCAACATTAATTTTGTGCTACAAAAATGTTAGGCGGTCTCACATGCATTAATTCATGTATGTCCTGATGTCATGATAAATTACCAACTCATTAAAAAAACTTAAGTTTATTAAAGAAGATGTAACTTTATTAATGTATTTTCTAACCGTCCACACACACACACACACACACACACATATATATATATATATGAATTGTTCCAACAAAGATTCAAAAAAATAAAGTACCAAATCAATCAGCAAGTCCATGCTTAAACAAAATAAACCAACAAGTTTCTCTGTATTTTTGTAACTAAAATACCCCTCAAAAATCACATAGATCAAACCTTCATTGCATCAAGAAAACAACAACCACGTCATCTTGTTCAAGAGTTGAAGAGTATTGCGTGAATTTGTAGTTATAATTGAGAGAAGTTATTTGTGGATTCAAAGCAGAAAACTTGTGGGTTCGAGGTTGCAAAAATCCTGATTAAGAGAGCAAGGCTTGAAATACTAAGTAATTGTGTCATTTAGAGTCTGTAAATTTTCAAGATTCTTTATAATAGATTGTGTGAACATCTGAACCAAACCAGCGCCTTAAGATTTTGATCCGTAAAATGAATTTCGTTTACGAAGTCATCTTTATTGTTCATATATCACGTTTTATCACTGCATACATAACAACCTTAATTCACAAATAACTATAGTGAAACCTCAATTCCAAAGGAAATGAAAATTGGACGAATATAATTTGATCAATTGATTGAATAGATCTATTCACACCTCAATCAAGATCCGCATAGGTCCCTATAAACTTTTTTTCTTTTCAAAAATAACAAAAATATTCTTCTTCTTTTTTAAAATTTTAACATTTTCTAAATTTTTTTAAAGTTTTTTTTCATTTTATATAAAAAATAAAATTATGATAAATAACTTATATTTTTTTTAGTAAAATAAGATTTTAATTAATATTTATTTGAACATGAAAATTTTTTTTAAAAAAATTAGTCAAAATTAAAAAAATAAAATTAACATTTTTGTCATTTAAAAAAAATAATAAGACTAAAAGAGAAATCAGTCTCATTTTAAAAATCTCAAAAAAAGTTCCTATAATTATCATTAATCTAAAAAAAAAGTCTATATAATTTACTCTTACTTATATAATAAGATATAATTGATGAGTTTGATGGACCGGTCCATAGTTAAATTTCTCTTCGAACCGACCCTGACATAGAAACAGAAAAATGTTTGAAGCCAAGAATCAAAGCCGCTACCAAGGCATCTTAGTACCGCAGTCCTTACCATTGAACGGAACAAGAGATTCATAGCATTCTAATGGCTCCAATTCATTGTACATTCTTATCCTTAAACGGAACAAGATATTCATAGCATTCTAATGGCTCCAATTCATTGGACATTCTTATCCTTAAACGGAACAAGATATTCATAGCATTCCAATGGCTCCAATTCATTGGACATTCTTATCCTTAAACGGAACAAGATATGAATCTACCTTATTTGGTTTGGTGAACTCCCACGTAGTTGGTTTCTATGAGCCTCGTTTAAAAATGACCACGAGCCCACTCTAACCTTACGTTTGGTCCAACGTGAGGTTGACCCAACCTTTTGCTAGGTGTGTGGCTCTAAAGAATACTTTCACTGTGGACCCCCCCATAATATTCTACGTTGCAAGAGTAGGCAAATATTATTGTTTTCAGCCCATCATGTGACTTGACAGTCACGTTCTCTGGTTCCTCTGGTACCACGAAATTCGTTTTACCAAAACTGCAAAAGGATTTATTGGTACTGGCCCATGGGCTGGATTGACCGTTAGACCATCAACTATTTTTAAATTTTAAGTTGTTAAAAAATAAATTGACAATATATATTAAGCGGCAATACTTTTTCTCACTAGTAATCTCATTTGCACATATAATCAGTTTGTATTGAATTAAATATATTAAACTATACAACAGACCTTCACATATAAGAGAGTCCTAGAAAAAGAAACAACTAGAGTTTCAATACATTACAATAACAGGTGTCCTAATTCCCTAATAGCCCCCTCAAACTCAAGGTAGAGTATGAGAGATCAACTGAAGTTTGAAGATAAGATCATGCAAACATCTTGGAGAATGAGATTTAGTAAATAGATCCGTAAGCTGATCATGAAAATGAGAGAAGCTGAAGACATCCCTAAAGAAAATAATAACGGACGAAGTGACAATCAATCTTTATATGTTTCGTCTGCTCATAAAACACATCATTATACACAATCTAAATAGCACTCCTATAATCATAATAGATAATAGTAACAGTAGTAAGAGCGACACTCATATCCTGTAACAGCCATCTCAACCAGAGCAGTTCTGAAAAAGTATCAGGAAGGGCACAATACCCAGTCTCGGCACTAGAGCAAGTAACAACGGTTTGTTTCTTATTGCGTCACAAGATAAAAGAAGTACCAAGTAGAAAATAATAACTAGTAGTGGAACGGCAATTTGTAGGGTCCCCTACCTAGAAGTTGAAGAGGAGACTGTGAGAGAAAATGCAAATCATGGAACAATGTCCGTTTAAGATATTGAAGAATGTGAAGCACGACAATAAAGTAAGTCGAGTGAGATGCTACCATAAATTGCCTCACTTGATGAATAATATATGAGATATCAAGACGAGTGACGGTATTATTGAAAATTTGGAGGCCCAACTTCCCAATTAGCTCATCCTTAAAACCCAGGTGTTAAGGAGAGGTAGAGAGGACCCTTATATACAGACCAGATGAGCTAGAGACGGGCGATGTGGGACACTCCAACACGCCTCCTAGATTACATCGCGTGTCTCAGCGAAGCCCAGATGGGCGCGCCCCGACTCCTCTAGCCCAAAGTTAGGCTCTAGCCTGGCTCTGATATCATATTAAAAATTTGGAGGCCCAACTCCCAATTAGCTCATCCTTAAAACCCAGGTGTTAAGGAGAGGTAGAGAGGGTCCCTTATATACAGACCAGAGGAGCTAGAGACGGGCTGATGTGGGATACTCCAACACGCCTCCTAGATTACATCGCGTGTCTCAGCAAAGCCCAGATGGGCGCGCCCCGACTCCTCTAGCCCAAAGTTAGGCTCTGGCCTGGCTCTGATACCATATTGAAAATTTGGAGGCTCAACTCCCAATTAGCTCATCCTTAAAACCCAGGTGTTAAGGAGAGGTAGAGAGGGCCCTTATGTATAGACCAGAGGAGCTAGAGACGGGCGATGTGGGACACTCCAACATGCCTCCTGGATTACATTGCGTGTCTCAGCGAAGCCCAGATGGGAGTGCCCCGACTCCTCTAACCCAAAGTTAGGCTCTGGCTTGGGTTTTAAGGATGAGTTAATTGGGAGTTGGGCCTCCAAAATTTCAATATGGTATCAGAGCCAGGCCAGAGCCTAACTTTGGGCTAGAGGAGTCGGGGCGCGCCCATCTGGGTTTTGCTGAGACATGCGATGTAATCCAGGAGGCGTGTTGGAGTGTCCCACATCCCTCGTCTCTAGCTCCTCTGGTCTGTATATAAGGGCCCTCTCTAACTCTCCTTAACACCTGGGTTTTAAGGATGAGCTAATTGGAAGTTGGGCCTCCAAGTTTTCAATAGGTATGATATACCAGACTGTCAATCAATTATCAGTATAATGTGAGATCACGAAAAAGTTCACCCTACCGAGCTATTGAGTTTAGTAGGAGTGTCTTGTGGTCACTTAAATTGGCCCTTAAGATCAAATAAGATGCATATTTAGCCTGTGTCAGACAGTATCCATCAGAGGATGAGAAGATCTCTAAACCAAGAAAATAATTAAGAGGACCTAGGTCCTTCATCTCAAACTACTTCTGAGAAAGTGCTTGAACTCTTGAATTCCACTAAAATCATCCCCCATGATAATCATATTATCAACATATAGCAACAAAAGGATGGTCTTTTTAATAAGTAAATAATTTCTATTGTTGATCTTTTTAGCATAAACCTAATTTGATTCTTTGATATAGTTGTCAATCATTCTCTCCTAGAGCTTTTTAAATTGTTTAACTCTCTCTTTTTTAAATTTCACCATCTAGTTTCTTAATTTTTTAATCTCTTTATTCTTTCGTATATGTCTTTTAATATATATGTCTAAAACCATCAACCCAAGGGCATTCATCAATACCTTTAACCATGACCCCTTTTTGTTTCATAGTTTAAAGAACAAGTCAACTACAAACTTGACTTTACCGTCTAATAGCTAATTTGTATAAGTTGTCCTCTATTAAGGTGTCTCGTAGTTAAAAATCATAAGATAATTTTATAATATTACCATACAATTGCAGGTAAAAAAAAAAAAGTTCTCAGAGCCAATTTGGATAAGAAAACTACAACTATGGTGGTGGGATTGAAGATGACAACAACCACAAATGGATCACAGCATTTATTCTTCAATTTCTAACTGTGAAAAAGAAGTGGTGTGAACAGATCAGGATCATCATGTTGTGATAATGCAAGGGCACATCAAGTGTGCAGATCCAACATCATTCAGATATTGACCAAACATCCTCAACTTTATATGAGTCCCTTTCCATGCAGGACCATTTGCCAACTTGAATCATTGATTGCCTAAACACAAGTGACGTGGAAAGGGACTTAACCTTAGATTCCCATCTTTCACAGACCACAGAGAATAAACAGTTCTTGAAAGAACACAGTTCTTACCACCCCCCCCCCCCCCCCTCCTTTTTTTCTCTTTATGTACAGCAAAGACTTTAATATCTGTAAAAAGAACTGCTCTCAATTCACCTTTAATAGTGCAGAAAAGGTGGAAAAAAACTCTTCCAATCACAAAATGCCCATTTCTCATGCTATATACATACATAGGGGAATAATTAAGAAAAATAAATTTTATGCCATTTATATATCATTAACATAACCTGGGTAAGGATCTGGCATTGCTGTGTTTCGATAGTCTTGACTTCATGATCTTTGTCATTTGGGTTTGCATTTTCCTACAAACTTTCTCCAGTTCCAGTACCCTCCATTGCACACCTTGCAAATGTGCTCTAAGTTTTTCATTCTCAGCCAAAAGATCAATTTTTCCAGCATAGAGCACAATTTCTTCATTGGCTTCATCTTTCTTTTCCTTGGTATCAATTTCAACGGAGCTACATGGTGAGTCAATAAAGGGATATGGTTGGTTGGTGCCTTGAAGCAGATTTTTGAGCTTGCATTGCTGAGAGATGAGAGCTTGGACAGCCAATTTTGATGGAAATTTTGTGTTCTGTGCAAGATGTTTGCAAGTTTCTGATGAAAGCTTCTCATAATTCAGTCCGCAACAGATATTCATCTTTTCTTCTTCAGAAAATCCGGCATGGACCTGAATGACCAAATTTAGTGCAAATAATTCACTAACAATCAAAAAAAAGATCCCCAGAAATGGGATTAGACTGTTTTTCGAAGCTTCAAGTTAAATATTATGGTTATAAACCTCAATGTCACAATAAAATTTAGTAGTGACAAGCACAAACAAGTAAAAGAATAATCTAAGAAAATCTTTCAGTAACAATTATAGAACAAACATGCAAATTAAAAGGGCTAGAGAACTTCCATGTATGAGGAAAATGCAATGTGATACCTCTAGATACATGTCCATGGCATGGTAGATTCCATCATAGGAGTCTCTGGCAGAATCCGGCAGTGCCCTTACTAGAGCCAAGAACTTTGATGGTTTCAAACAAGGATCAGGGGCTACTTCTGCTATGTAAAAATCCATCAAGCTAGTGGCTTTCTTCAATCGATTCGATGGCACATAACATATTCCTCTGCCAAGAAATGATTTCAAAAACCTTAGAACAAGATTTACATCATACAGATAATTAGTCCCATTTCTAGAAGGTACAAGCAGATTGTCCAGAGTTGCTTGATCCAATTGTGTACCAATCATACTCTCTAACTGGTTCCTGCAGCATTTGCTTATGTTCAAATTCAGAGTAAGTCTAAGAATACCAAATAAACTCTTGCAAGAAACCGCGTCCCGGTTTAGAGAATAGAGCATATCAACTACTGTCTCAGTGATTTTGCGCTTCTCATCGGATGTGGCAGTTATAAATCTCGACTTCTGGTAATAAAAGAGGAACCTACTTAAAATGACATGCTCAAATTTCTGAGAGATCATTGATTTTATAACCATTTCAATCAAATTAGGATTCAATTCCACAAAATCTTCAAACCACCATGTTGCTCGAATGAAACTGTTTTTCAAGCTCCCAGTGCTTCTAGTGTCACAAGAAAGCCGAAACCCAGAGCTATCTGGGGAAGAAGTGGATGGACATGGACTTGCTTCACTGGCCAATGCAAGCCTTCCAACAAGAGAATCCAAGCGTTTGTGAAGTATGCCTGAAGAATTAGCAGCACGAAATAAATCTTGACACTGCTTCAAAGCTTCCATAAGCTCAGACCATGTCCAGTACCTGATCTCTTCAAGTGATTTCTCAGTTTGCTCAAATAAATTGAGGGTTCCAGAGGCAGATTTGTTCATTTCCATGAAATGTGCAATGCAGTATAAGAGAGGAAGGTTAAAGGGATTTATCTCAATTTTGCCATTGTTGTAGCAGAACCTTGTGAGAATCTCAAAACTTTCTGCCCCTCCCGGAAAGTCATGGAATATAACCTTCAGAGTTTTCCTCCCACCGGTTGATCTACCAAATAATTTGCTTATTCTTCCTGAATAAGAAGAAATAATTTTCTCCAAAATATTCAGAACACAAGAGAGTCACATAGATGATAAACAAATTCAATAAAAAAAAAAAGATTAAAAAAGGAAAAAAAGCTACCCAACAACAATGTCTTCAACAACTAAGCAATAAAAGATACATCAATGAGTAGAGTAAGCTAGAAAAATATGGAGAACCAAGTAATACAGGATAAAGCTAACTAACTAGTAATTAAAGGAAATATAATGAAGACAACCCCAAATCACTTTCAAATAGGAACCTTTCAGTGCTTAAAAACCCACCAAAGGCATTCAATTTAGCAAACCAAAAAAATGAGATTAAAGGGAAATATGTACCAATACCAGCAAAAGAATGGTGAAAGGTCATTATAGAAATAAATTGTTGAAGGGGAATCATGAAAAGATGTCTACTGATCATCCCAGCAAAGAAGGGAAAGAAACAATAATAAATAGCATGAGAGCCACCCCTAGTCACACTCTTGAAAAAGGAGAGAGAAACAAAACATTTAATCCCCATAGCAACAGCAATAAATAAGTAACACCCAAAGAAAGAATACCGAACTCATTGGTATGGAGGAATGGAACCTGTTGAATCTAATCCCCACATTGTTGCAAATGAAATGGTAGGTAGAGTAGGAAGAAAAAAAGGCTGTTGAAAGTAACGCAGAAAATTTACAGAACTGTTGAACAAATAAACTCTACATTTCACAAGAAACCCAGGTCAGAAACCATGAAAACTAAGCACATTGAAAATCCATACAATACATGTGGTTGCAGAGAAAATTGGTAAAAGAAACGAAAATAAAATTTTGATTCTTATGTTTAGATAATCTTTCTTGTAAAAAAGATGAAGTCATTCCAACTAAGCCAAACTAGGCTCAGTTGAGAAAAGGTTCTTGTTTTCAGGGGACCCTAGATTGTTCTCTTTTTTCCTCGTTTTTCCCCACACATTTTCTATGCAACCAAACGAACATAATAGAATTCCCATAGAAAGATACAGACAGAGAATAAAAATACACATGACAAAATTAATGTAAACAATTACACCTTGGGGAGAGAAGCGAAAGAAAATGTGCTGCTTCACAAAGAAAAAACAGAATAAAATTGAAGTTAAGAGCAGAAATTTACTTTGTCCACAATGAAAATCTCTTCCCCATTAACATCCACTTCAAGATCACAAGAGACATCCATGACCCAAAAAAGAAAACCTAAAAGCCACCTCAAATCAAGAGTCATTTAGGAACTCGTATCAGAAAAATAAAAAGATAAGCACCCAACAGATACAGAGTTGTGAAGAGACCAAACGAGAAGTAAGCCATATTCTGAAATGGGCAAGAAGACAAACACAAAGAGGTCCCTTCAGTTCTGCAAGTGCTTAGTCAACTGGAATAGAAGCTATATGGTTCTCAACTAGAACAGAGAGACAAAAGTGTGTGTGAAGCAACAAGGTGCAGAGGGACAGAACACACACCCATAGAAAAAACAAAGAGAGATCAGAGGTATAGATAAACCAAGACAACAGAGTTGCGTGCCCACGAATCTCTACATGATATTTCTGTAAAAGGAAATTTCAATTGGAAGATTTTATATTTGCGTAGACACAATGCTTAATTTTCAAGGAAATGCCTTTTCTCTGGCTTATTCCATTTCCATATCTTCAAGTTTCTTTTGTTTTGCCCACCATTGCAATAGTATAATATAATCTCTCTCTCTCTCTCTCTCTCTCTCTCTCTCTCCAGACAATTTACATCTCGTAGACAATTCATTGACTGAATTGCCCATTCTGGACCCCATAGATTTCACTATTTTAATTTACCTTCATCTCACTTTTTTTTTTATTCGAGTAAAATAATATAATAAATTCATAAATATTATGTAAAATAATAAAATTAAAATTAAAATTCCTAATATTTCTCTTCTAAACTTTTACTATGATTTTTGAAAAAAAAATTGTGTGAATGGATGAATGAATTATATTAATTACAATCAACATGATATTAAGACTTGAGAAAGTAAAAAAAATTGTGTAATGAATGAGTTCCTTAACATTAAGAAAGTAAAAAAAATTGTGTAATGAATGAGTTCCTAAACATTAAAGGAACGAAAAAAAAATTTAATTAAAATTTTATAATTAATTTTGTTCTTAAACTTGAATCTAATTTATTTAAAAATTATTTCTCACATTTTGAATTAAAATTTTTTTATTATATTTTTTAAAAACTTTTTACATGGAACATTTAATTCATGTCATATCATATATTTTAATTAAGTAGAAAAATGGAGAGAGAATGAGGGAAAAATCATTTTTGGGGGGGGGGGGGGAGGCTTGTCCCATTTTTAAAACTCCCATAGTCGATCGTGTCGGTGAGTTACCCGTTTATACCCAATTTAATCTTCAGTGGGCCCTACTAGCGAGAGATTTTAATGTGGAAATGATCTTGAATGGGTAAGATTTCCGGTTAGATATTTAATGATGACCAAGTTTGATTGGTCTGGGTGGGACCAGACACAAAAAGTTTAAAAGCTAGGGAATCACCTAGGACCCCACACATGTTGGATTCTAGTGTGCCACGTAGATTTGCAGGAATAATAGTCTGGTGTCCTACAATTTACCAGCACAACACCTCATGCATTCTTCCGTGACAAATATAAATAAAAATTAAAAAAACTTCTTCGAAAATTTTGGATAATTATAATTTTTGATAATTTTAAAATAATACTAACTTCTATTGCTTTTATTATTAAGTTATACAAATTTTTCTTACAATTTTATTTTTTAAAAATAACAAAAATACTCCTTTCATTTTTTAAAAAATTTGACCTTTTTAAACTTTTTTTTATATTTTATATAAAAAAATAAAATTAATATAAGTAACTTATATTTTTTTAGTTAAAGGATATTTTAATTAATATTTATTAGAACATGAAAACAAAAGTTAAAAAAGTTGGTTAAATTTTAAAAAATGCAGAAAAGAATAAAAGTGACATTTTAGTTATTTTAAAAAAAAATAAGAGCGGAAAAAAGATAAGTGTCATTTCAAAAACTTGTAAAAGAAGTCCCTGACAGGCCGTGACAAGATGAACGGGTCGGGTGGATTGTAAATGAATTGTGTCAAAATAGGTCGAATTTGAATTTTACCTATATTTAAGCGAGTCGTATGAGTCGAGTTACATATGGATCCGGTTAACCGTAAACTAAGATAATGATTTTTTTTTTAATCTTTCTCTTTTTTAAAAAAATTAAGAATTATAAACTTGTAAAGGACCCTTTATAATGGTTAAACACCCTATATGCGGAAGTGGCCCAGAAGGGCCATAGTTAGTAGAGACGAGAAAAATGATTCAACTGCAGCATCACAGACATTACATTAAACACACGGTCTGCACCTAAATTCACTGATAAGAAAAGGGGAAATTCTTCCCACTAAAGTATTCCAAATCAATTAACTGGCATCATAAAAGGGAAAAAAACTGTGAATTACTTAAGAAAAACAAAAAAATGGAGAAATTATTGGCCACCATTTGAATGCTCCTTGAGAAATTCCTATGTTAACAAAATCAATACTCTCTCTCTCTCTCTCTCTCTCTCTCTCTCTCTCTCTATATATATATATATATATATATATATATATATATACACATATCGGCCTATCACCTTGATGATCAACCCAACCTCAACCTTATTCCGATGTGGCCAAATTGAGAGCTTTCCATGCAAAGTTTTCCTAGCATAGGAACTTCGTGAGGAGGGTTGTGTGGAGAGATAATAGAGTACATCGGGAGATTGGGAGGGATGAGAAGCACTGTGCACGATAAGGACGAAGCCATTCATCAACGGTGCACCTGTAGCTTTTGGTTTGGTCGCGAGTTATAAGAAGGGGTTGGTGTTGCGATCAGTTAACTTGAGTTGCAGGTTAATATAAGTTAATAAGTGTATCCAGCGAGTTAGTCGCAGGTTGAAGATGTGTCGAACTCAAGAAACTCTTTAAATTCGGTAAATAAATGATCTTTTATGCATTATTCATTTACAATTTGCATAAAAGTTTTCTTCAACCCAAATTTGTTTATATTAGATGAGTTCGGACGGGTTCACAGATTTGGGTTATAATTGTGAGGTTTAATTTTTATAATTGTTAAAAGTTTTAAAAAAAATTAGTATAATTTATTTATAAAAATCGTTCATAAAAGACAAGCACGCAGAAGATACGCGATTCACTATACCTATGCCACTTATGCCCTGAATGGTATTCTTATTTGTAGGACAACCCTTATGACAAGTATAATTGCAATACCTCTGGGGGCATAATGTCTGGTCAAAATTTTTTTTTTGGGCTACCTTTTGATTTATGGCACAGCCAATAAAACATCCAATCAGAGCTTTAGAAGATGCGGCAATTTCGAGGCAATTCAGATTCATCAAATAAGAAAGAACTGTATTTGTTTCATACCTAAATAGAACTAATTAAGATACATAAAAAATTATAAATGACCTGAATCATGTTTAAAATGCAAGATAAGATTAAAAAAACATTAATTTCTCTAATATATTAGTGCATAAATTTATATATGAATAATTTAGCATATATATATATATATTAGGTTAATATTAATTTCTAAATATTTGGAGAATGGCAGAAGTGCCCTTAATACATGACGTGGGTCAATGAGTTTGGCCCAAAATTAAAGGACATAGGCGTGATCCACTATGAACAGCAGATTGCAAAGGGCATAGCATTCCACATTAACTTTAACAACATTACGTCATTCATATCTCCAATTTTTCTTAATCCCAAGCCATCATACTGTTTTTTTACGATGATTTATCCCAACTTAGTAAATGAATCTTCTTCTTTATTTCATCATCACCCCCACAGAAATCCCATTTGAATCTTCTCAATTTCACGTGCCACCTTCTTAGCCGTTTTGAAAGGGACATGTAATAAACAGGAAGAGAACTCAATATATTTCATGTTCTTCTTTTCCATTACTGAGACTTTCCCTAGGCTTGACATCAGAGCTTCTGTTTGATCTGGCCAGGTAGATGGAAGTTCATCCACATCAACTAAATAAAATAGATGAATTATTTCCACCCTCAGTTTTGTTATTTTGGCAATCAGATCTTCCTGCACACAAATGGAGTTATCATCTGGATTGGCCTCATTGCTGTTGTCCTGCTGCTTGTTTTGCCTGGGGAATGCCCCTTGTATTCTTTGTTGTTTTGTTTCTCAATAAGTTTTTTCTTACCCAAAAAGGAATGTACAAACATTATAGGGGCAAGCCCCAAAAAAATACAGGAACGTTAGCTCAACCATGAAACCAATCTACTTTCTTAAAAATCCAATGAGATATGTCTAACTCCATGCTGATCTCCCAATTCTCGTAGGTGTTGGGGATATTTCTCCATGAGGAAGCAGCAACACTAGAGTTGGAAATGATATCTTTGAAAACTTGATCCTCCTATAATAATCATTAGAACTTCCTGAACAAAGCTTCTGCAAAGATGAGAAAATTAACAAAAGTGATAGATTTTGTCTTCATACAAAGACAATGTGTACATTTCAATTCTCTCTTTGCTTTTTCATGTGACCATATAGCTAGAGCTCGAAGACAAAGGTAGCATTGGCATGAATTTATTCTCTCAAAAGTCCTGCCGTTTTCCTTCTTCTCTTGTGGCCGATTGCAACCTTTTGAAAACTTATAATTAACTAAAATAAAATTCTTGTGATAAAACAAGTTCTTGAAAATTAATAATCATTAGACTGACCATAAGTAATGTGACTAAGAAAGAGCTAACTAGTTATAAGCTTCTTTCAAAAACTCCATGAACAAAGCTTCTGCAAAGATAAGAAAATTAACAGAGTGATAGATTTTGTCTTCATACAAAGACAATGTGTACATTTCAATTCTCTCTTTGCTCTTCATGTGACCATAGCTAGAGCTCGAAGACAAAGGTAGCATTGGCATGAATTTATTCTCTCAAAAGTCCTGCCTTTTTCCTTCTTGTCTTGTGGCCGATTGCAGCCTTTTGGAAAAAAGAGAAAAGGGAACACTATTTTGCCATTGCCCTTCAACTGGACCACTAACAAGATTAAAAACCCCTCTCATGGTAGGGCCAACCAAAGCTACTTATGTACATTTTTTAGGACACTTGAGCCACACCCATTCAATCCTCAAACCCATTTGGGACCCAAGCTGTAGCATAGACTGAATTGTGGCCCTTCCATGTGAGCACCAACATATCATCTTCTCTCTTCATTCTCCAACCACTAGCATCTTCATCTAGCAATAACTTAACTTCCCTGATAGCTTCTTCACTATATAGAACACTAAAAAATCCCATGTTTTTCATACGTTGTGACAACTTAATTCCACTCTCTAGTCTCTCTATCCTCTGAATACCTTCGAAACCAATGATGTTTTCAATTTTATGACCAATATCAGCTTCATATTCCATTCGTTGGCAACTATCCTTGGGCAAGAAAGTTTCCAAGGCATCGAAAGGTATCCATAGATAATTGAAGCAAGTGGTAATCCTTGATGTTAGACTAGAAGAACCCAAATCAGAGTCCTCATCTACCACAGTTATAATACAAGGGTTAAGACCTTTAATTATTTCTAGGAAAGCATCTCGCCAAGAAGCATCCTGAGCACTGCCCTTTCTCTCATCCGGCAAATAACGTAGCCAATTTTGGCAGTTGATGACTAAAACCTCATCATCCTCAAGGTTTAACAATGTCGGATTCAATTGACTTAGCAGTGAATGATAGTGAAGGCTAGAGGGTTCTTTAGATATTACTGCACTGCCGGCTGTGGAGGAGGATGAGTCTTCAATCACATTGAACTCGAAAGGAACATCCTTAAACTTGGCAAAATTGGCCAAGCGCAGGCCAACTTCTTGGCTTGATACGTTAAGCAAGGGCGGGATTGGTGGCCTCCAAGAGGGCACTGAAATTCGAAGTGAAGGAGGTCCTTCAGGCCTCTTAGCCAATGCATCAATGAGAGTAGGCCACTGCATACAATGAGTGATGCTAAAATCTAAGATGTGAACTTTTGGGCACCCTTGAATTGCCTTTAAAATGGCACTATTTGATGCACAGAAGCCAAATCTATGCCAAGGGATTAGATCAACATACACAGCAAGCTCAGTCATGGACATCAACCTCCTCTGAAGGGTACTGCTGCCATTAAAATTCATCGCCGTGGGGCAAACCCTAGATGCTCTGGAGATGAGTGCCCTTAAAAACCATGAAGTGAGCCTCTGGTTAGGGTCACCCACTGAAGAAGCGACGTTGTTGAGTACCCACATCACCTGTTGTGCCAAAGTCACGTCGTTGCTCTCTAGGGCACTTGCACAGTGAAGGAGAAGCTTCTCTATGCATGCTCCGTCAAGGCTGCTAAGACATCCTGTCAGAGCACCTGATAGAGAGCTCTGAGGGGTGTTGAAGAGACTAGGGTTTTGTAAAGAAATGGGTGAAGTGTTTCCTCTTATTTCTGTTTTCATAGCTATGATTACTGAGGATACGAGAAAACAAAATTCGAGTTTTGTTGTTTCTACGTGCATGGAAGGTCTAAAACTATCAGAGAAGAGAAGCGAGATCGAAGAGAGGGAGTGCCACTTGTTTGTTTGATACACCTCCAATGGATATTGACATATTGGTGAATGGGATTAAAGGAGCTAGATTTTTATCTGGTTGTAGATGAGAATTTTCAGGATGAAGAAATATGAGGTTTTGGGTGTTGGAAATATGCACATGGCTTTCTTGATTTCTATATATATGCGTGTGTAGAGAGAAAGAGAAAGGGTTCAGAACTAGTGATCTATCTTCCACTGGCTAGGGCCATCTATATATACACACACTAGGAAAAGGTTCTTCTTGATAAAATTATCAAAGATATATACTACAGATTAAGCCAAATATATATATATATATATTTATATATATATATGCATATGTATATCAGTATGTATATGTTTATCAGTATGTATATAATGAATCACGAATTTATATACTAAAATGACAAGACTACCTAGGTTTCCCCTTATCCGTTCCCTATTCCTTAGTTTTTGTTACCTGCGCAGACAAATATGATTTGATATT
Organism: Nyssa sinensis; assembly: GCA_008638375.1. Taxonomy (NCBI): domain Eukaryota; kingdom Viridiplantae; phylum Streptophyta; class Magnoliopsida; order Cornales; family Nyssaceae; genus Nyssa; species Nyssa sinensis. Next base: position 49,437,504 of record CM018046.1, read on the forward strand.
ATTGTTTGCATTCCTTTGTTAAATTTTAGTAAAATTGGATATATTCTTCAATGGGTTAGCCGGTATATATATGGCATTAGGTACTTCACATATATAGTCATGGCTCATTATTGATTCAATCAAGTGAAACTAATATCATATATAAAAGGGATCTACTGCACTTGACCCGGCCACCTAGTATTATTGCTATGTTCCATAGATTCTATTTTCCATTACGTTACGTATCAAAATTAGGAAACTATCACTGTTTAGTTTGGCAAGAGATGGAGATAGTCTAAGCTAATATGGCTGATTTCTGTTTACTTCTTCCTCTTATTTTTTGTATGGAAGTGATTGTGGTTCATTTCCAGTTAGCTGAGGGTAAAGGATAGGTTAAAAAAGCTGTCTTGGCCGGCCAATTTTTGTCGAATTTGATCTTGTGGAATGCCATTTAAGACAAACTCAGTATAATTATTTTAGTTAATTTGGTTTACACTTTGAGTTTAGTGAACCATGAATACCATTCATTCCCATTCTTATACATAAAATATAAGATATCAACTTGGTTGCTTGTGCCATATAATGCCACAACAAAAGACAAATGAACCTCTACTCACAAGGACAAATTTGGTTAGTATTTCACACGAATTGTCACACCAGTGAACTGCCTACGACCATAGAGAATTTCCATATAATGTACCTATATTTGGATTACGTAAAGCTTTCATAGGCCAACACCAAAGTTTATTTGCCGAATGCTTTTCAATCGAAGTCTTACTTAGTCTCCTAATAAAGTCATTTAAAGCTGACTAATTGGAATCTTTCAGTAAGTTCCCTTTCATTTGATAGGTGTTAAATCATCTGTTGTTTTAATAGAGTGCAACATCTTGAATTTGAAAAACTTGCACGGTTTTAACAGAGTGCAACATCTTGAACTTGAAAAACTTGCACATGAACAGGAGGGAGACTTGAATCTAGGATCTTTTGAAACTAAAGTTCTGATACCATGTTAGATTACTAATTGCTCTAAAAGCTTAAACTAATAGATGATAGACTAATAATGTATATCAAGTTAATAATAAGGTTGGGCGAAAATGAGCTTTCCTCTTATTTATCGTTACCCTTGTCTAGTCCTTTTAAATATGCTTAAGTTACCCAGCCAAAAAAAAAAAATTCTCATCCACACTACCATCAATGTGTAAATTTTTTTGATTGATCAACTCAATTAATTAGAAGAAAGTAAAAAGAACTCTGAAGTGGCCCTGTATGTGCTCAAAATTATGAAAGAGCTAATTAGGAGAAAACTTGGTATGGCACTTTTGTTGCCTCTCCCACAACTGATTTTCATTTCTAACATGCTCAAGTACATGAATATTACAAGTTGCATGAGAGTCTCCCTTTATAGCCTTGTCCTCCATGTACAACAATATTGAAAAAGTAAGGAGAGAAAGGAAAGAAAAATTATTTATGTCAGAGTAGCTTGATGAGACCATCATCAGTGATTGGTCTCTGTAAAATTTCTTTTGAAACTATCTCTGTGACTGCAAAAGTTGTGAGGTCTGCTGCATATATACAGATATGTCTCTGTCACTTTAACGAGAACAATCCAACAAAATCTTGTGATTAGATGATACATTCCCTTCAATAGTGCAGGAAAAAAGGGTATTTTCTATGCAGATATTAAAGTGATCTACTCTCAATGACTCAAATTATCTATAATTTCTACAATATATGCAGTCTCAGCATCTTCACTTCACCCGCACTAAAAGATTATGATCATGTAAACAAGTTCATCTCGATCAAAAGTATTTTTTTCTTACAATATATTTCCATTAGAGCTTCCTTCATTCCTTTTATCGAGCATAATAATTAATGCAAATCGGGCTTTAATGAGTTATAATATGTAATGTCAAGTAGTTTTGCTTTCTCAGTTTGAGAAGTTCATTGATGGAACACTAAGCAGCTCAAGATTCAGAGGCTCTCACTATAGCCAAACACGGGGGAAAAGACATTTATGCCAATATTGACAGAATCATTTGATCAGGTAATGGAGATACTCTAAGCATTCTTAATATTATAATTACATTTATGGAAAAATTAGAACACAAAAATTAAATTAAATTAAAAAACCTCCAAGATAGACGACTCCTTTTGATTGAAAGTTGAGTGCCAATTGATGATACTTGTAGTTCTGTTATATTCTTGATCAATTGTAAGTTTGACTCATAAACGTACTCAGGGATATTAATTCAGCCATTAATTTTTTCCATGACAATGACAACTTTAAAATTACTTGGGATAATTACCATGCTCTACTCCAAGTAGATTAGGAAGCAGACACACGCACAAAAGCAAAACCCTTTGAACTTTATTTTACAAAAACCTTTGAACTCTATTTTGTTTTTATATAGTGGTGATTTGAGGACATATGCAAGTCAAAACCAGCTTATTATTTGTAATATATATATATATATATATATATATATATATATTGCCTTCAAAGATGATTCAATTGGACAAGGACTTCTAAGCATAGTGGTTTTCGCCTAAATTTTGGTTTGAAAATCAGATTAAACTTTATCTTTTTAGTCACTAATAAGCACTAATTGAGAAGAAAACAAAGGGGACATCTATAACTCACATCAAGAATACATAATTTCATTAGCATAAGGTTAAATGAAGTAAAATTTTAAGCTGCTACAATAGAAGGATTCAACATACAACTTACTTTGAAAGAGCTAGAAGAATGCATATATAATTTCACGATGCAGTCAGTAATGCTTGTCAATATCTCCTTAATTAGCAGATGGAAAATGCTTTAGAAGTTGCTATACAGTGATGAATCTTATATTTCTTCGTGAGTGTCAAATTGTTCAAATTCAAAATGTGTGTATTTTTACATATATATATATATATATGTAGAGAGAGAGAGAGAGAGAGAGAGAGAGAGGACGGGTGTTGGTGCGACACTAAGGATGGTTCATTATAACTTGTAGCATTGATTCAACCTTACTTTTCCACTGATGTATAGTGATATATTAACGGTTTGTTTGTTTGTTTATAAACATTCCATTCACCACCAAGCAAGAGAAAAAACATACACAAAAACAAATAAACAAAGGCCTGCAAGCAATTTAAGGAAGATAATTTTTTGAGAAGAGTATTCATTGTTTCAATGTAATTTCACCTTCAAAAAAGACATGAAATAGGCCACTAGGGATCATCCCATCGACTGTCACAATGCCAATCTCTTTGAAGTCTTTGAAATAAACTTCCAGATAAAGCTTTATAATAATGCCATATGTATGATGTGTGTGTGGAACTAGAAAATCAACCAGACATGAACATTATGAAGATTATGATCTGTTATAAACAACCATAATTACGATATGTGTGTGCGCGCGAGCTCCTATGTGCCGGAGTATGTCAATGAATGAGACCAAATATTTCAGTTTTTGACTTGATAATTTCTCATTTATACACTACACTAACAAACTTAGGCATATCTAATTAATTTGGTGGCGTACATGCAATTTGCCAAGGTTCAAAACTATTTTGAGAAGCATTTTCCTTATTATTTCCTTACCATTTGTTGGCAACAACTAATTTGAAGATTGTAATCTAGATTTGAGTTTTGCTATTTTCATCCGAATAGGTAAGCTAAATTTGCAAGCTGACTAAACACAATGACATGTTATATAATTTATTACAAATTCATGGATGATTGTGTCTAATTGACTAACTGAGTCAGATTGAAAACCATTTTCCTTTAAATTTTCTTTTCTCCTTTTGAAAATGAAAAGAAATTTCTTTCTCCTTAGGAGATCTGACTTCTTAAGAGTGTGTTTGGCAAGCCAAGGGAAGGACAAAACGGTTGGCTGCATCTTTGATTTTGGAGACCGAACTTTCTTCTCTGGCCAGAGATTCTAACCACCAAATGCACGGCCAAACGGGCCCTTAGTCAAGAATGTAAAGCTTACTTCATCATTAATTAGGATATTACTATACATAACGACTTTTTCTCACTTGTAGACACTGCAATAATGATGTAATAACAATTCTAATGTTGTTTCCATTTTTGTCCTCTAATGAAAACTATACTTTATGGATAGGTCTTATCCCCTGCTTTTGGGAGCTTTAGGTTGATATTTTATGCACAATTCATTTGGAGGGAAAAGGAATTTTTTAGGTCATGTCTGGCACAAAAGCAAGATCGACCCTACTAATGGCTGGGCTGAACTTGGTTGATGCAAGGTCCAGTCTATGCAAGGCCCAGCCCAAACAGACATTCAGAGACTTTTTTTTTTTCCAAAAAAAAAAAAAGCATAGAGATCTGTAATGTGTAGAGCAATCAAGTTGGCCCAATAAATTAATTAACTTCAAATGCAGCTCTTTCATAAGCATTCTTTAATGTGAAAAGGCGTTATCAGTTTATATGCCAATTAGAACCTAGATTGTTAATATCATTCAAACAAAAAAAAAAAATCTTGGTTGGATCCACATCTCATAACCCAGTGAACTTCCCTGAAATTCAGCCCATTGTTTCCCAAAACAAAATATAACCCCATTTATGAGGCAAACTAGCGGAAATACTGCCACTGAATTAATTGGGCCTCAGGACATCCCTACTCAAAATTGAACATCCTCAGGCCCAAGTCCGACACCATGTTGGATAGGATAAGATAGGGAGAGAAAAATTTAAGGTCGTGACAATGCGGAAAACCTGTTCGACTTGGATGACTAGGTTCAAAGTAGATCCCACAAAATAGTGAATAAAAAAATCGTCGAAGTCATGTCAGTTTCTCTTAGATAAGGGGTGCAAAAGGGTATTTTATAATTCCGGTCTAGAAATATAAGTATATTTAGAGAAGTTTTGTGTAAACTTGCATAATGAACCAAACTAATAACACTCAGTCAGTCATTTGGATAGGTCAGTTTGATTTGAAAGAAACAGAAAAGCGTTTTTGTCAAATTAGTAAAGTATTATTAGTTTGATCCATTGAGTTAATCAATAAACCTATTCACACAAAAACATTTTCTATATTTGGAGGCATTTTGTAAAAAAATTATCTTGATTGTTTTTTGTGACACAAAAAATCGCATCATGAAAAGCAATTCCACACATAGCTTTGCAAAGAAAAGGGGAAGAACAATATTGTAAATGAAAATGAGAAACACAATATTTATGATTTTTTTTATCTTTGTTTCCCCTATTAGAGAGGAAAACTTTATTTTTTTTCCCTATCCTATTTGTCCGAGCTATGAGAGTAGGCCTGTAAATGAATCCGATATAGAATGGATCAAGGGTGATCCAAATTTGATCTATTAAAAAAAATTCTAATCTAATTCAATAATTCAACGACTTACTTATTAATTGGTCAAAATCTATATCTGTTAGTGATATCCGATAATCATATCAAATATGATAATAAAATTTGACAAAGAATACTCAGATATTATAAAATTATCTAAGCTCATTACATGAAACTCAACAAAGAATGCTCAAATAGTATAAAATTATCCGACATTAGAAAGTCTACTATGTATGTATGTATGTATGTGTGTGTGCATATATATATATATATATCATATTTTTAATATATATCATGTAAATTCATATTCACTCCGTTTAACAAATATTCTTATAATCGAATCACATATAAAAAAGTATAATCCATATTCCATTGCAAAAAAAAGGCAGGGACTATTAGTGACGCACATGCACATCATTAATAGTCCATTGTTTGTTGGTAAAAACAATTAGAGACACAGTTATACTCTCTCATTCACAATATATATGTTTTCAAATTGACTCCTGAACTTCAATCATAGCCAAAGACAAAAAAGAAAAGATATTTTCACAATTTAATTATGTGAGTAGGATTGGACTGGTCCCAAAATCACATTAAAAGCAGGAGTTGCAGACCAAAATTTGAATCCATCACCTGCTTCTCTTCCATCCAAATTAATGTGTTTGAAATGCAACATGACATACCAAAATTTCTTGATCATTCTTTTCAATGTCCTCACATAGTGCCATATTTTATGTGCTTTTCTGATGCACCCAATTCTGAGAATTCACTACAATGAGAGCAGCCAAACAATGGAAATGTCAATTTCAAGTTACTTCCCTACTCATTCTAGCAATTGGTTATACAGAAAACAGAAAGGTTGGAGAGTTTTGAGGGAATGTGACAATGACGAATTCTAGTTTTCAGTCAATGTTTTGGCATTTTCACTAAATATGGTGGTTGAGATGGCTGAAAGTTCACTTTCAGTCTAGTTTGGATGGTTCAAATGAATTCTCTAGAGGCCACAATTGCCATTTTGTGGTGGAAAATGAATTATAATTTCCCTCTGAAGTGCGGCATGTACTTGAAGCACAATTCTCTTCCATCAATGTCTTGTAAATCTAGATTTTTTCTTGTTAATGGCAACACAAAAATTTGCCCTCGAAGTAGGAGGGACCTCCAAAAAAGTTATGATTTTGCATGATAGAGACAATTAGTTTGGGTTTTGTGAGAAATTTAAATATGGTTCACAACCATGAATAATGGGTGAAAAAATTCAATTAAGGAATCACAGTGGAGGAAAACTAAGTACTAGTTTGGCGGGGTGGCCCGGGCTTAAAAACGTGAGCCGGCCTCACGTTGCTCTAATTTCTCTCTCTCACAGCAACGCCAAACTTTTCTTAATACATGTTAGAAAAAGAAAAAGCTTAGTTATTGAATATTTGTGAATAACAGTGTTGTTGAAATATATATAATGGTCATTTTTGTATGTCAAGTTAAGCGTGTATAAGATTATATTAGTCAAATCATGTCATCAATCCCATATTTGGATTGGTAACATTGGTAGGATTAAATGGTGTTTGGGAATAAATAGTGATTTTTATCATGAATAGTTGGAACTCAAAAGGATATGGCTTTGAATAGTCTAGTATTCAATTTTAATGGTATCAAGTATATCAATTGAATTAAGATAATTAGAGAGAATTGATACTGAATTTTCATTTGAGATGACAAAGTCTTCTTCTTCTACAAACACAATTTAGTTTTAATGTACACACACACACTTAAGTAGAATATCATCCTCTTCTATCGATGTACTCAAAAAATAAATCATAAGAGAATTTAATGAGGTCCAATTTCTAGTATTTTGTAAAATTTAGAAAAGGTATAAGGAAAAAAGAAAAGGAAAGAAAAATTATAGTTTTTTTTCTTTGGTGATACAGGCTATTTACAATCCCTCTCACAGTCATTTTACACATTTACACGTGGGGGTGAGGTGGCTCAAAAAATTGTTAGCAATAGAAATCGAACCCAAGAGTTTGAGATGATAAGTCTCTAAACTAATAGTTCAACGTCATCTCGACTAACTTCTTAAAGTTATGAAAAATTATAGTTACAAAGAAAGAAATTTTCATTTTCTAAATGTTTGTAAATACTCACATTTATGATTTTTAATTCTCATACGCAAGAGACCTCCAAACTAAGATAGAGCCTTGGTGTCACTCATATTCAAGTTAGGCTCTCAGATTTGGTGAAAGGAAATGAAAAGAAAAATAATATTTTAATTTATTTAAATAAAATAAAAAGTAGACTCTATTTTGTTTGTAAATTAACTAATTAAAAGAAAGGGCAAAAAATTTATTGTTTTTGTTCAAAAATAAAACTCGTGTTAAATGATTTAAAATGCAGGTATCCTAGTTTAAATTTTGAATTTTTTTTTTTTTTTTTGGGGGGGGGGGGGTTCTTTCTTGAGAAGCTGGGTAGGTCACAAGTCATAAACTAATCCATGTGGGATTTCTTTAAGGGCAACAGGCAACAGCCAACTTGAGCAGTTGGGATTTCTATAAGGCCAACTTGAGCGTTGAAAATCAACTCATGCAAGTAATCTTAACCTTAAGGGTAGCTTGATAGGCTACGTGCTCCAATATTCTAGGGGTGTTTTTTTTGAGTTAAAGTAATGTTAGATACATTGAATTAATTTATTAAATAATATTATTTATTATATATTTTTTAAATTTAAATAAAAATATTAAACATATTTATTAATTATTAAAAAAATTATTGACACATCATAAACTAAATTGATATATCAAATTAGTATACCAATCTTTTTCTTATTTTAATAGGAAGACTCCAATTAACATTTGGACCATAATTTTGTGAAATCAGTTGGTGAGTAATTACAATCGACTGTAGAGTAACCCATCCCAAGCAAAAACTAGAAATAAAGACAGCTAATATTAAATTTTTCAGAAACCAAAAAAGCCACGTCAGAAAATCCCAATCTCTATATATACTGTCGTTATGTCATGAAAGTAGAGTCACGTAAATTCCGTTTCGCAGGCCCTTCCTTTTTAAGGAAAGAAGAACGGAATTGTGGAGAGATAGATACAGAGAGAGAAAGAGTGTAAAGCTGAATCTCACATGAAGTTTTTTGTGGAATTCAGTTCATGTTTTGGTGGCGCCATCGTTACTCCGGCGGCGGAGAGCGCTGCACCGCCGCCGCAAGAGGCTGTGCGTCTAAAGAGCGCTGGGAACGGTTACGCGCCTCGTCGCACTACTCGGAGCCGGTTAACGAAAGTGCACTCTTCAACACAGTGGAAACCGGCGCTTTCGGTCATTTCGGAGGATAGATTGGTCTCGGACGCCGGTAGGAACAATGAACGGATGGTTAGATCTGAGAAGAAACAATCTGTGAAAGCCAGATCAACGGAAAAGGTTCGATCTCCCAACCACGGCGATGACTACAGGTTAATCACTTGTTCTTCTATTCCGATAAATTTTGGTTTTTCTTCTACTCCGATATTTCGGAATTTTGTGTGTAATCATCTTTGAATTCGTTGTATTCTGTTGAGCATATGGTAGAATAACTGGCTAATTTCGTTTTATTTGGGTTATTTTCAGGAAATCTACATTGCCAATGGCCATTCCTGCGTTCTCGCCGACGCCATTTTTATTTTGAAGTTTGATGAATGGATGTTCTTCTTTATGATTCATCCCAAATCTTGTACTCTATATTGAAATTGTGGATAAATTGAATACAGTTTACTTTTACAAAGTGTATTTGGATGTAATTGGAGCAAAACTAGCATTGCTTCATTGTTATGTTTCATGCAGTTGTTGTATTTTCAAGTCGCCTCAATTTGTAGAGGTCAATTTCGGCTTCCTGACTACCCTCAGCCACCTACAGTTCAAAACTGATTCAGAGCAGGTTTGGAAAAGCTCTCTTGATACAAAGTTGTTTTAAAAGCCCGATTAAAAGACCAATTAAGTTTATACAAAAATAGGATATACATCGACCTGCCTGTACATGCACTGTCTTGAGATATCAACAAATGCTGAGGGACTTTGAGCCTTTCACCAACGAAATTCATAACAATGATTAAACAGATTTTCTGGTTCACCTCATTTATTCGCGGTAATAACTGAGCTTCTTCTTCGATTCATAAACTTTGAGTTGCTTTTTGATTGAGAACATAATTTTATTGAAAAATCTCTATTTTCACTTTCCCATTTGTCAAATTGACAAGTTGATGAAATATAATAATATATTTTTTGTTCATAAGTAATTTTTTTTTTTATGTACTAATTCAATTTATTATGTTAATTTTTGGGAAAAAATTGTTAGGAATAAGCTTTGACAGCAACATATCTATCCAAAATAAAGAAGTAAATATGTTTTGGCCTCATGATATTATTTTTCATTTTTAGAGAGATGTAGAGTTCAAGTTTTCCTAAAGAATAAAGAGAGAATTGTTTAGAAGAGACAGAAGTTTAAGTAGAAACTTAATGACTCTGCTTTAAAATTAAATTTCTTTTTTAAAAAAATATAATATATATATATATATATATAATGTTTGAAGAATTTATAATGGAGTTAAAGTAGAGTGCAGTAAACATCTGTGGAAGTGTGAATATTATTTATCTTTGAGTTATCCAAAAGAATTTCAATTACGTCTGAAAATGAATTTTAATATGTGCAAATATAAATCATACCGGTCATTTAGAGATGTATACTTGTCTTAGAAGAAAAAATATTATATTTATATTTTTATTAAATGCTATTTACAATTATTTTTTTTCTTCAATTAATTATCTAACTCTCACGTATATTTATTGTAGTAAACTCTATGCCCTTGTGTTTAGGAGTGAATATTCATCAAAACGATTCATTATGTAAAATATAACTCCTTTAATTACAAGGTGCATGTGTAATTTAATTTTTTTCAAAAAAAAATGTTGAGTGGAACTTCTTAGCAAAACGTAGGAAATGCCTGTTCTCATTTCATGATTTTTGCTTCAAATAAGAAATAAAAAATGTACAGAATAAATTTTTATTCGGCACAACAAATCAAAGTTAAATTAAAATTCAAATTAAATAACACTATTTATACAAATAAATATGAATAATTATACTAACTTCTTCAGTGATATTCAATAATTATATGGATCTCCTTTGTAATTTTTAATACTACACTAATCTTTTTTTGTTAAAATTGACATAAAACATAAAATTATTATTTTATCCTTAAAATATTTATAAAAGTCTCTTTTGTGATTTCTAAAACAAAAAAGAAATATCAATGTAATATATAAAGATATTATAGTTATATAATTTTTTTGAAACCCGGATACAAAAAATAATGAATTTTATATGAGAGAATAATCTGTATATTATCAATATAATAATATATAAGAGATTAATATAATTTAAAAAAATAATAAAAAATATTTCTATCATTACCAAATAACTCAAAACAACAATATAATTATCCCAATTAAATAGTAAACCCATCATTGTAGGAAAAATTAATTTTTCAAGATCTCAATTTTTTTCCATTTTTCTTCATAACAAAATTTAAATAAAATTATAATGCATAGTGTGAAAGGAGGTTCGGGAAGTTCAGTGCGTTTTGAAAGACTTATTAAATATTTAATTGATAATAAAATGTATGGGAATAGTATTTCAAACTACATTTATTAGTCATAATTTTTTTATTAAATACGATTTAAGTTAAGTTAATAAATCTAGTTTTTTTTATTAAATTAATAAAATTTATTATAATTGCTATACATTTAATAACTATAAATTATTTTTTAAATAACTCATTCAAACATTTAACTCCTTAATTTAAATAATATCTTTTTATATTTATTTAATTCAAAAATTACTTTTCAATTTCTATACATTTAATAATTATAAATTATTTTTTAAATAATTCATTTAAATATTTAACTCCTTAATTTAAGTAATATTTTTTTATATTTATTTAATTCAAATGACAGTTTTCAAAAACTCAATAAGACGAGAACTTAGTCAACCTTAATTCCAGCTGCATTCCGGAGCCCAGACCGTATGTCACAAAGAAAATACAGTATCACATACGGTCCCTCACTTCCAAGCGTATTATCGTTATAATTTCGTTAATAATTACAGAAAAAGGTAAAGAACGGAAAATAAAAAAAAAAGTACACAAAGAATTTCGTCTCAGACCAAGAACATCTAAGAACGACAGAGAGGGAAAATAATAGAAATACGTATAGAGAGACAGAGAGGGTGTTCAGAGAGAGAAAGATTTACATATATCCATTTTCAGCGCCATTCTTTCTCACAGTTTTCATCGATCTGCGAACCTGTTCGACTCTCTCTTCTTACGTTGTTCGATTTGGAAGCTCCTCGGATTCGCTCTTTCGATCCATCGACTCAGCTCTTGAATTATTCGTGAGTTATCTTTGTTCTCTTTACTGTTAGATTCAAACCCTAGGGTTTCAATTTCAATGCTGTGCATTTTATGTTTTCCTGTTATTCAATTAAAGGTTTGGACGTTGTATACGTGTTTTTTTTAGAACCCTACATTACTTTGGTGTCGTGTTGGTGTATGATCTGTTTTGTGTTTTTGATTGAAATTAGGGTTTCGGATTGGTGCGAAGATTGATAAGGTTGAAGGAATTGCAGTATGAGCATCGATAGCCCCGGTGAAGGGGAGAATTAGGGTTTGCTTGGTTTCGGGGCAGTGATTGGACTTCCATGGGCGATGGCGGCGTTGCATGCGTTCCCTCGCAGCATATTATGGAGCGGTTTTCGATTTCCGAGACGTTTTGCGGAGGCAACAATGGTAAGTTCAATTCTAAGTCGCTCAAATTCGCAGAGCGTAAGATGAAGATGAAGGTGAGCAGAGACGAATTTCCCAAGAAAACAGAGTCCGGGAAGAGTGAATTTGCATCTGAGAGAGGGAAGAGCAGTAGAGAAGTCGAGAATGGCGAAATCTGCACGGATAAGGTGCCAAAGGAGGAAGTAGAGGAAGGTGAATTGGGTTCGTTGAAGTGGCCAAGAGGGGAAGTGGAGAATGGGGAGTTCATTTCCGAAAAGCCACGAAAATTGGAAATAAAGAGCGAAATTGAGAAGGGAGATTTTGTTCCTGGGAAGTGGCAAAAAGGGGATGTCCATAGAGGAGAATTCAGTTCCGGTAGGTCTCGGTATGATGATGTTCTGGAGAAGTGTAGAAGAGGGGAGCCGGAAAGAGCAGAACTTGGCACCTGGAAAGGCTCAAAAGATGAAGTGGAGAAGGGAGAGTTTATCCCAGAAAGATGGCATAAAAGTGAAGTGGTGAAGAATGAGTATAGGTACTCGAGAGTGTGCCGGGATGGTTCAATTAAGGACAAGGGACGGAAATGTGAGCGAGAGTGGACACCACCTTCCGGGAAGTATTCATGTGAGAAAGAGTTTAATAGAAGTGAGAATCAGCATATGAAAAGGTTTTCCAGGTGGGAAATTGGCCAAGAGAGAAACCCAAGGATTAGTTCAAAAATTGTAGATGAGGAAGGTTCCTTGAAGAATGGACACAGCAATGGTAAGAATCATGGGAGGGAACACTCCTCTGGACACCGGTTCAAGCGGCACGGTAATGACTCAGATAACAGTGAGCGCAAACACTATGGTGAATGTGGTGATTATACGAGCTCAAAAAGCCGCCGGCTCTCTGATGATGGCAGTCGCTCTGCATACTCAGAGCACCATTCACGCCATTCTGTGGAGCGGTCATATAGAAATTCTTCGTCCAGGAATATTTCTTCTGACAAGTATTCTTCTAGGCATTATGAATCTTCTTCATCTTCCAGAGTAGCTTATGACAAGCATGGTAATAGCCCGCATCATTCTGCGCGGTCCCCACGTGATCGGGCCCGCTACTCTGATCACCGGGACCGTAGTCCTGTCCGCCGGGAGAGGTCCCCATATGATCGGAGCCGTCACTATGATCAAAGAAACCAAAGCCCTAGTAGTTCAGAGCGATCCCCACATGATCGGGCTCAATACCATGATCGCAGGGATCTGACCCCAAACTTCTTGGAGCGGTCCCCAAACGATCGGAGTAGGCCCAATAATTACTGGGAAACAAGCAAAACTGGAGCAACTGAAAAGCGATACAGTCATTATGTGAATAAAGGACAGGAAGACAAGCTAAATCAGAAGGATTCTCACGGAAGAAAATCCACATTTCTCAGCTAAAGAGTGTCAAGATAGAAGTGATTTGCATAATGGCAATGGATCCTTTGAGAAAACTGCCTGTCATCAGTCTCACGAGGAAGAGCAGTCTCAAAGTCCAAGTGTGAAGTGTAGAGAATCTCCTCTCCTCAATGGAACAACTGAGGAGCTTCCTTCCATGGAAGAAGACATGGATATATGTGACACACCACCACATGTGCCAACTATGGTGGGTACATCTACAGGGAAATGGTTCTACCTTGATCATTTTGGTGTGGAATGTGGGCTTTCCAAATTGTGCGACCTTAAGGCACTTGTGGAAGAAGGCTTTCTTGCGTCTGATCATTTGATTAAGCACTTAGACTGTGACAGATGGGTGACTGTTGAAAATGCGGTTTCCCCTTTGGTGTCTGTTAATTTCCCATCTATTGTCTCAGACACTGTTACTCAGCTGGTGAGCCCTCCTGAGGCTCCTGGTAATGTACTGGTAGATATTGGAGATAATGTGCAACCTAGTAACAGGATAGGTGAGGAAACACCATCCACTTTGCAGGAATCAACGTTATACCCAGATGATAGTTCCATTGCATCCGAGCTTTTAGAGGAGCTCCACATTGATGAAAGAGTTGGAGCTCTGTTAGAGGGTTTTACTGTTGTTCCTGGCAGGGAACTCGAGACAGTTGGGGGTAACTTATTATTCTTTTATTTTTCTTCACCATTTCATTAATTTTATGTCTCGTTCATTGAATTAGTTATTAATTATCTTCTTTTTTAATTTTTTTGTTGATATCTTATTTTATTCTGTTCTTCCTGTATTCGGAATTCTATTGTTTTTCAGAAGTGCTGCAAATGACGTTTGAGCATGGAGAGTGGGAGAGATTGGGAAATTTGGAAGGTAGATTTTTATTTTTATTTTTTGAGGCCTTTGGCATTATGTATAATTGTCCATATTTTTTGGAAGATCAACCCTGGTCAACTAAAGCTTCTTTGTGCTGACATTTCTCTTGAATGAAGTGCCACATATTGCTTAGTCTGGCATTTGTCTGCTTTTAGTGTTCAGTTTTAGTATTATATTATCATTACAAAATGAAAAGAACTGGTATAGTATAGGCATATACTTTTAATTATCGACACATGCTTGGTCTTGTAATATTATTATTAAGTGTGGATTCAATATGTTATCTGTTGTTGATGGTACTGTATTTTCTTATCTAATCATTTCCCTATTTGGCATATGTGGGTTTGGTTTATTCAAATGTTGGGCCCGCCAGAAAATAAAAGATTCAATTGGTTGATATGAATAAAAAATGGAGTCCATATTTATATCCTTACACTCATCTTTGACATAAGTTAATAGTTATCATTTTATTCAGAGAGATGGGGCAGACAGAAATAATGAAAAAGCATGTTAATAATTACCCTACTTATTATCTGAGGGCTAAATATTCTATCAAGTTAGTATAATTTTTTATTTGGTACCCTTTAGGACAGAGCTGGACACTCAGGCCTCACCAACAAAACTGTTCAG
This sequence comes from Nyssa sinensis, assembly GCA_008638375.1. Classification (NCBI taxonomy): domain Eukaryota; kingdom Viridiplantae; phylum Streptophyta; class Magnoliopsida; order Cornales; family Nyssaceae; genus Nyssa; species Nyssa sinensis. The sequence goes on from CM018046.1 coordinate 49,452,505, forward strand.
TTCCTTTCTACTGGCCAAGAATTCTGATTTTGTTGCCACATCTTATTTTCTGCCATTCTTGCTTCACAATCCCTTGGCAGCTCTTGAATTATCTTGATGATTGTACGCTGTACCTAATTAAAATTTTACGTACAGGGTTAGGAACTGAGGTCAAAATGAGCTGTCCTAGCAAACATTTAAGAAGTTAAACGTCAAGTCAATACACTAATGTTAATATAACACTATGATAATGCCGTATGTTAATGATCCATTATCTGAAATTCCTATTCTCAGACTTAGAACCTATATGAGCTATCTTGGCATGAATATCACAAAATTTCAAATTTATATCATTTTTTTAATTCAAAGTTTTTTTATCAGTATTTGTTTTAATAACATCATGAAATATGAAAGTCGAGTAAAAACATTATAGTACTTCCTTGTCCTGAACTTTTATCTTACAGCTTTACAGTTGAAATATGTTACATGTTTTTGTAAGTATGTTATATGCCCATACAAATGCATATCATGCATATTGTTTTGTGTTTCATGAGAAAGAACTTATTTTGGGCATGCACAGGTTTCCCTTTGCATCGGTCTCACACTGGGGAATTGTTTGATCGTAGAACAGGTGAGATTTTATCGAGGTACCCTGAATTTGCATCAAAAGAAGCTGCAGAATCAAGACCAAGTGAACCCTTTGACAGGGATAATTCCTTTGCCTGTGATGATATTAGTGACACATTCTCTGGCCGATGGTCATGCAAGGGTGGGGATTGGAAGAGGAATGATGAAGCTGAACAAGATAGATCCTGGAAAAGGAAATTTGTCCTCAATGATGGCTACCCTCTGTGCCAGATACCGAAGTCTGGGTATGAAGACCCTCGATGGCATCGAAAAGATGAATTGTACTATCCTTCTCACAGCAGAAGACTTGACCTCCTGCATTGGGCTTTTTCCTTGCCTGACGAGTGCAATGATATTAATGGTGTAAACAGAGTGGGTCAAACTAAATCTGTCATTGTAAGGGGAGTGAAAGGAACCATGCTCCCAGTGGTCAGGATAAATGCATGCGTGGTCAAGGACCATGGTTCATTTGTATCTGAGCCCCGCGTGAAAGTAGAGGAAAGGAGAGATACTCTTCAAGGTCCTCTCGGCCCGTACTCTACTACTGGTGATGCTAAGAGATCATTGGAAGAAGGTGCTTCACGTTCTAAAAATAATCATGAACAAGATTCACAGGGCTCTTGGAAGAGTATCACATCCATTAGTATGCCAAAAGACCATCTTTGCACAGCAATAGACTTAAAGTTACACTTGGGTGACTGGTATTACCTTGATGGTGCTGGGCATGAACAAGGGCCTTCATCATTTTCGGAGCTGCAAGTTTTGGCAGATCAAGGTGTCATTCAGAAGAATTGCAGTGTTTTCAGAAAAAATTGATAAAGTTTGGGTTCCAGTTACCTCTGCTGCTGAGACATCTGAAGCTGCTGTGAAAATCCAACAAGAGACTAATGCAACATCTGGTGATACTTCTGTAGCTTCTCTTTTAGAGTCGCAGGGTGCTACACTGGGTGCAAGCAGTACAGTTTCCAGTTCATTCCATAGCTTGCATCCACAGTTCATTGGTTATACAAGGGGGAAGCTCCATGAATTGGTCATGAAATCATATAAAAGTCGGGAGTTTGCTGCAGCTATAAATGAGGTTTTAGATCCATGGATCACTGCAAAACAGCCAAAGAAGGAGATCGAAAAACACATATATAACCCAGCTGCCAATAGTAAATTCCAAAAGTCTGGTATGTGCAGTCCTTCAGAATTTCTGTAGTTGTGCTGATTTTTTAATTAGCAAAATGATTTATATTTCAGGATGGCATTTTAGAGAATCCTTCTACCAATATTGCCTTGTTTTTGTGGTGCTCATTCAAGGGATGAGCGTACATTTCAGTCCTGCTTGGTTGTATCTTTTGTCAAAATATTGATTTGCATTTCGTTGATTGTAGCTACAGTCTATTCCTTTTTTTTTTTCTTCAAAAAAACAAAATAATACTCATTAAGTTTGACAACAGTCTGGAGATAAACTATCTCAGAAGGTTGATGAAAGCATACAGCTCAACTCATCTCAAACTTAGCATAACCCCAATACCAATGGCTTGAGCTGGCTGTATATTTCCCCCCCTTTTTCTTTTGCAACTTTAAGGCCATCATGTTGTTTCTCGTTTTATTAGCACATACAACTTTAAACCAAATTACTTCTTTTGGGTGCGTCGTTGGGTACCATAAAGCATGATGCACTTAATATGGTAGATGCTGTCTAAAGCATCGTTCCGTACTCTCTTTTGCCATGTACTCAGTGCCTCAAAATTCTTAAAATTGCATTTTAAAAAAAAATCTTGTTGACAGTGTTGTTCTTTCTAGACTTTGTAGTCGTCCGTTTAACATATCTGTGATAGTTGTTTTGTACCATAACGCATGTAGCATGGATTTACACTTGATATGGTAGGTGCTCTTTAATTCCGTGCACTAGTCCATTTAATCCGTTTTGCTATAATTGTCTTCAAGACATTTTGGTGCAAGGCTTTGTTTTTTGTTATGATTTAATGTTGTCACACACACATTCTCACACACTACACACTACACACTACACACTACACACTACACACTACACACTACTTAGTCTTCTAGTTGGAGGGCCTTGGATTCTGGTTCTTGTAAACTATATTTGTGCCTCAGTTGTTGCATGGTTCATCCAGTTGTGAGGGTTTCTTTTATCTGGAGCCTTGATATGTTTAGATCTCTTGTTTTCCTTTTAATATTTGCAAGGTAATCATCCGAGTCCTTTTTGGCTAAAATTACCAAAAATAATGAATTATTAATGGACACAGATCAATTTCGTGCTGGCAAAAGAGCAAGGTTGCTGGTTGATGGAAATGAAGAGGAATACGAAATGGAAATGGTTCAGAAGGATGAGTACATGTTTGATGATTTGTGCGGCGATGCTGCTTTTTATGAAGAAGACAATGCAAGTTCTGAAAATGAGATGGGGAGCTGGGGTATACTTGATGGTCATGTGCTGGCACGAGTCTTCCATTTCCTTAGAGCTGATGTGAAATCCCTTGTTTCTGCTGCTTTGACTTGTAAGCACTGGAGAGCTGTGGTCAAGTTTTACAAGGATATCTCCAGGCAGGTTGATTTGTCGTCTGTTGCCCCTAATTGCACAGACTCTACACTCTGGAATATCATGGTAAATTTCTCTCTCTCTCTCTCTCTCTCTCTCTCTTGTGGGAATTGGAGCAGCGGTGCGTTAATGTATGATATTAGAAATTTGTTACTCTCCTCAATTTTAATGTATTTGTTTCCTTGCAGAATGGGTATAATAAAGAAAAAATAACTGCCTTGGTTCTACTTGGTTGCACCTATGTTACTTCCAGCATGGTTGAAGAAATTCTGCAGTCGTTCACTTGTTTATCTTATATTGATATTAGAGGTTGCAGCCAGTTCGGGGAGTTGGCGGATAAATTTCCAAATATTAACTGGGTCAGAAGTGGGGGTGCACATACCAAATTGAGGAGTCTTCAACTTATAACTGAGAATACTTCATCTCTGAATAGTCACATGGAAGATTCCAGTGGACTAAGAGATTATTTTGAAAGTTTGGATAGGAGGGATTCAGCGAACCAGTTATTCCGCAGAAGCTTGTACAAACGGTCGAAACTTATTGATGCTAGAAGGTCCTCATCCATCCTATCCAGAGATGCCCATTTGAGGCGTTTGGCCATCAAGAAATCTGAAAATGGGTATAAGAGGATGGAGGAATTTCTTGCTTCGAGTCTGAAGGACATCATGAGGGGGAATACCCTTGATTTCTTCGTGCCCAAGGTAGCACCATACTTAGCTTTTAGTTTGCCTTGTTTGAGACATCTTATCCTCGATGCTATTGAGAGCTCGTATTCCTTGTTTTCTACTTGTTGATCAGGTTGCAGAAATCGAGGATAGAATGAAGAATGGTTATTATGCTGGCCGTGGCGTGAGCTCTATCAAAGATGATATAAGTCGAATGTGCAGGGATGCAATAAAGTAAGCTCCCCCGCCTTTCTCCCTGGTTTTTTGTGGCTGTATTTGGTGATTTGGCTAATACTACATGAATAACTCTAAACCCTTTAAATATTAAAGCTTTAGAGCTTTTTTTTTTTTTTCTTTTTCTCTCCCTCATAAAATATTCTAATGATGAATGTTTAGTTGTTTGGGAATTCTTTCTTTATTACACCTTTGTGCTAAACATCCAGCACAGAAAATTGTTTAGGGCTCTCATCTCAGTAATTTTTGTGCGTGTGAGTGAACGCAACAAGAGAATTTTGAAGGGGTGGAGACTCCCCCTTGGAGGTTGAAGGATGTTTTTGTTGAAGACTTAGCTTCTTTTGGATCAATGACGAATACTCTTTGTACCTGGAGACATTTATAGGTTTTTGAGGGACTTGCGACTTTAACTTTTGTGCCGATCCCTTTCTTCTGTATTCTAGGTTTGCCCTTCTTGGGCCCCTTTTATTAATATAAGTTACTTTTACTGATAAAAAAAACTTTTTTTATTGTTTTTGTGCAAAATTTAGAAACATGAATTCTCTGGAATCGACGTTGCATTTTACCTCAGCATTTTTATTGAAGTTATAATATCTGGTACTTGATATTGATTCTGTTTCATTTCCTCCACTAGATGTTATGGCCCTTAATTCTTAAAGTCTTGGGGGGGTGACAATTTACTTACATATTGTGTGAACGCAGAGCAAAAAATCGGGGCGAAGCCAAAGACATGAATCACATCATTACATTATTTATAAAACTTGCCATGCGTTTGGAAGAGAGATCTAGGCCTTCTCATGAGAGAGATGAGATGATGAAGTCTTGGAAAGATGATTCACTTGCCGGGTTCTGCTCCACTACCTCAAAATATAAGAAGCTTAATAAGGTGACTGAAAGGAAATATGTGAATAGGAGTAATGGCAACTCCTTTGTTAGTGGTAGTTCTGATCATGGAGAGTATGCGTCTGATCGAGAAATTATAAGGCGTTTATCCAGGTTGAATAAAAAATCTATGGACTCAGGAAGCGAGACATCTGACGACCTTGACAGGTCATCCGAAGAAACCAGGACTGATAGTGAGAGTACCGCCTCAGATACGGAAAGTGACTTGGATTTCCAGTCAGAAGGTGGAACTGGGGAGTCAAGAGGAGATGGATACTTTACGGCAGTTGATGGGTTTGATTCTCTGACTGATGACCGTGAATGGGGTGCTCGCATGACAAAGGCTAGCCTTGTTCCTCCTGTTACTAGGAAATATGAAGTCCTTTATCAATATGTTATTGTAGCAGATGAGGAGGAAGTGCAAAGGAAGATGCGGATTTCTTTACCTGAGGACTATGCTGAGAAGCTCAATGCACAGAAAAGTGGCATTGAAGAGTCCGATATGGAAATTCCCGAAGTTAAAGACTATAAACCTAGAAAACAGCTTGGAGATGAGGTCATTGAACAAGAAGTTTACGGCATAGATCCTTACACTCATAATCTTCTTCTTGATTCTATGCCAGACGAAGTGGATTGGCTTCTTCCGGATAAGCATTTGTTTATTGAAGATGTCCTCCTACGTACTGTGAATAAGAAAGTCAGGCACTTCACAGGCACTGGAAACACTCCTATGATGTATCCTTTGAAACCTGTTATGGAAGAGATCCTAGAAACTGCCGAGGCAGACCATGATATACGAACTGCACAATTATGCCAATGTATGCTGAAGGCTATTGATAGTCGCCCTGAGGACAATTATGTCTCTTATAGAAAGGTTTGCAAGCACTACCTGTGCTAATATCGTTGTTTTTGTTTTACACCTGTCTGAAGGGTTACTTGAGTTATTTTTTCTTTTATGATGTTGATTCTGTACTGATATATATATATATATATATATATGTTATTTTAATAATCCATTGGGATGTGTTGATCAGGGGCTTGGTGTTGTTTGCAACAAAGAAGGTGGTTTTAGTGAAGATGATTTCGTTGTTGAGTTTTTGGGAGAGGTACGGATATCATATCTTGTTCATGGGAATAATTTCTGAGCCAATTTTCATTTCATTGATGTAGTTGTGCTATAGTGTGGTAATGTCAACCTTCTTATTTTTCCTCTACAAAATACTTAATTTTTGCAATGTAATTAAATGTTTGACCATGATTTTCTTCTAAGAAGCACAGAAACGGGACAGGGACACCACATTTCTCAAAATAATAGGACACACATGCATTAGGGACACATTGAATATATATGTATATAAATTTATTTATTTATATTTTTTTATGATCATATAATAAAAACTTAACATTATTTCAATCAAAATTCATATAAAAATACCAAAATCATAAAAATATTTTTAAAATATCAAAATAACAAAAGTCTTGAAATAAAAATTCAACTTCTTTGTTTAATTTTCAACATTCATGATTTAAGTTTTAGAACAAATTTACTAATTACTAACTAGAACATATATATAACCAAAAGAAAATAAAAACAGAGGAGAAAAAGAGGGAAAAAAGAAAAAAGAAAAAGAAAACTTGTCAAAAATGTGTCCTAATGTGTTTGGGACGTGCTCCATGACATGTCAGCGGCGTGTATGAAATTTAGAAAAAATAAAAAGTTCGGACACTATTTTTTTGGTGTCCCACATGGACATGTGAGCCAAAATAGAGTGTCTGTGATATTTTTCATAAAGTAGGTGTGTGTGTAGCCCTAAAAGAAGAAAAAATTATGGTAGTTTTTGCTTTTGAATCAAAGATTGGAATGGTCTCTCTCTCTCTCTCTCTCTCTCCCCCCCCCCCCCCCCCCGGGAGAGTTCCTAATTTTTGTAAGGCTTGATCTTTTATACATTGGTCAGACTTGGTCTGTTATGTTTAAGAGAGAAAATAACAAATTAATTTTTGGATTAATCTTGGAATGCACGGTGATGTTACTCATTAACTAGTATTGTTTCTTATCTAAGAAGCACGGATACTGGACACGGGACACGAATATGACACGCGGACACTATTTTTCAAAAAAGTAGGACATGGACACATTGAGTACAGGTTGAATATATATTTTTCATATGCCTATATAATAAAAATTTAATAGTATTTTAATCAAAATTGACATAAAAATACACAAAATATTTAAATATTATTAATATATAAAAATGAAAAGTCAATGAGTAAAAATTTAAGAAATTTATTTAATAATCAACATTCATGATTCAAAATTCAAAACAAATTTTTAACTATTATATGTATTTGTGTGCGTGTCGAAAAAATAGTAGAGAAGAAGAGAAAAATAAAAAAAATCCCAAAAATGTGTCCAAAATGTGTTCAGGATGTGCCCAAAATTCAGAAAAATTAGACACTTTTTCGTGTGTTTGAGTGTGTCCGAAATGTGTCCAACACATGTCCGGAAGCTGACACAGGATACATGAGACAAAATAGAATGTTCGTACTTCACAGCTTCTTATGTCATTATTTCCAACAACAACTCCAATCTTCTTAAATCTTGAGTTCTTATCTGCCTTGACTATTGTCAATTCTTTCTGCATAATTTTTATTCATTGTCAGTAAAAGGTGATAACTAAGCTTTGCAGTCTAAGATGACACCTGCTGCTTAAATTGATTGTAATTTTTATTATCTGGTGAGCCCTTGGATAATATTGTGCACATAGTTTTTATGGAACTATTTTGTATATGCTTTGCAGTCTAAGATAACACCTGCTGCTTAAATTGATTTTAATCTTTATTATGACTAGTGATCACTTGGATAATATTGTGCACATAGTTTGGGGATTATTATGTCGGCTTGTTGAAACTAATTTTATGGAATGGTTTGTGTAGTTTTATATGTTGAAACTTATTACTGTGGATTTAACATGATGTGCCTAATTCAATCTGTGATTTAAACATTTTCGCTTTCTTGTTGCTGAGTTACTGACTTTAGACGAGAGTTTCTTATATCTAGTATGTTTTATGATGCTGAAACTCTTATAAAGTTGCCTTTTCCCCCCCTTATAATTACTACAGGTTTATCCTGCTTGGAAATGGTTTGAGAAGCAAGATGGGATTCGTTCTTTGCAAAAAAACAATAAAGATCCAGCGCCAGAGTTCTACAACATATATCTGGAGAGGCCAAAGGTGCCTTTGCTCAAACAAATTTCGTAACTTAGGCTTGTTATGTTCATTTGTTTCTCCTTTATTCTTTGAACATTTTCACCCGATCATGAACTCTTTTTTGGCAGGGTGATGCTGATGGGTATGATTTAGTTGTTGTTGATGCAATGCATAAGGCAAACTATGCAAGCCGAATTTGTCACTCATGCCGACCTAATTGTGAAGCGAAGTATGATTTTTTACTCCTGAGTCTAACTATTTATATCCATTTCATTTTTGTGGGTTAGGAATGGCTGTCTGTTTGCTTCCCATTAATGTTATGAAAATTTTTTGTAGCAGACATTGGAAAGTATATTCTAAAAGAGAGTGGAGATATTAAATCTTGAGAATAAACTATTCACTTTGGCGTATCACTGTGCTAGATTTATTTTTGTTGTTGTTATTCAACTCAACTTGAATTCGTGGTCTCCTAGTTGTTTAAATATGTTGATAATATTGAATGAAATTAATTATTTAATCCATCAGCTTTGTAGCTCGAGTTCCTTCACTGGATGCTTTTGGAAGTATGATTTAAGACTAAAATATGTTGGGATGATCTGAATGCACATTCAGCAAATTTATTCTCCTCTAGGTTTCATTTTAGCTTCATAGCCATTTCATTAATTCTGGGGCTGTTAATTGCTGTAATTATGCCACAAGTGATCTTCAGGTTTTGGAGTGTTGGACTTCCAAGTATGGATTGCCTTTTCCTAATCTTTAACATGAAATGGTGGGAAAAAAGAAGATCAAGTATGCACTTTGGAGAATATTCTCCCTGTGTTGAACTGAACTGCTTTGACAAATTTTTATGGGATTGAAATTTGAAGTAGTATAGGAAATAAATTAATGAGTTCCTCTTTATATATTATGCCCAGAAAATAGGCTCATGGAACTGAGGATGTTAAATGAACAACCATGTTTGGAAAGATTATGAACTGAATGCATCATGATAATTTGGATGTGACTCCATTGGAAGACAAGATGAGGGGAAGTCTAAGATAGTTTGGTTATGTATGTTTGGTTTGGATTATCTTGGCTGATTAAATCACTGAAATTCAGGTGATAAAGTCAGTTCTTGCTTTGAATTACCAGATAAAAATAATTATTCTATAATCACTTAACTGCAATCAGGTTTTTGGCTGATTAATTGTTTAAGCAGGTACATGCTTGGAGCCTAAGAATCTGAAATTCTACAGAAAAACTACTTTTTCTTATGCATTAACCAAACATGATTTTTCACTAAATTAATCTAATCTTAATTAATTGTATAACAATAATTTATCCAATAATCAAAATAACCTTGAATAATCTAAAGCAAACATAACCTTTGGGAGTTGAATTGTTTATTAAAAAAATGTCTTAACTTATTTACTGAATTTTATTGAAGTCATTGCAGATGAGTTCCCCTTCTCGTTCAGATAATTTTTTTCTTTTTCTTTTTCTGATTGAGTAATGTTGGTTACTCTCGAGGTTGCTCTTTTATTGGATTATTATTATTTTTTTCACCTGCATGGATGATTATTTGTGGTTATGTTGTAGCAATATTTCATGGTAGTACTGTGTTTACCCACCTTTTCATGAAAACAGAGTTACTGCTGTCGATGGTCAGTACCAGATTGGAATCTATACTGTTCGTCCTATTGGATATGGTGAAGAGATCACATTTGATTATAACTCTGTCACGGAGGTATGCGTCTTCAACCTGTCGTGCCTCTTTTATGCCTTAACAAAATTTTTAGTTGTTAATGGTTATTAGTTACTATCACAATAATTAATCTTGATGATTGATGTCTGCTGATTATGCTGCAGAGTAAGGAAGAATATGAAGCATCTGTTTGTTTGTGTGGTAGTCAAGTTTGCCGTGGGAGCTACTTGAATCTGACAGGTGAAGGAGCTTTTCAAAAGGTACAAACTTGAATGTAATTTAAATCCCAATAGAAAGAAAATGAGAGAGAGTTTTGGGTGGTCTTGGAAGTTTGGGCTTGACTTGACTTGGTGTAGAAGCCCCGCCTGTTTGAGCTTGACCTGCCTATTATTAAGGGCCCATCTGATTGTGGGGACTTGTATCCAAATCCAATCAAATATGATTGGTTCTTTTTTTTTTGTTGATAAATAAGCTTTCATTAACCACTATCCAAGGAGGCAAAACCTATATACAAAATGAACAACTCAAAACAAAAATTCGAGTCGTATGTCTCCCAAAAATTCTATAAAAGCATCAACTGAAGATGTGTATGGCACTCTCTGACTTGCTAAAAAATAACTTCTAACTCTAAAAGGGAGTATTTCTTTCAGCTAAAAAAATCTCTTATTTCTTTCTTTCCATTTATATAAGGAAAGATACATTGGGGCTGCAACCTAAATCTCGTGCATACTTTTTTTTTTTTTGCAACCTCCTCTCCAGTTCCTGAGGAACTCCCACTGATCACAGCATAATTCAGTGGCATCCAAACAGAGAGAACAACACAGTTCCTTAGTCACCTGACACACTAACAATGGATGAACAAGTGGTCCACTATCTCCTCACTACTACGTATTGAGCACATGTTGGCCAAGCAGAAGCCTCTTCTTTTTAAGTTCTCAACCGTAAGGACAGCTACCCAAGCAATGCCCACCCAAAAAATGCCACATTGACAGGAACTTTAGGTCCCCATATACTATTTCTGTGTGAAAGTCTACGACACCTTTTCTAGATAGCACCTTATAATAAGATCTGACAGTGAAATGCCTCTCATTCCCTGGGAACCATCTAATAGCATCCTCCCAATCAGCTCTTATTTGATACTTATGCAAGTTTTCCATCAACACGATAATGTCTTCTATCTCCCAATCATGGAAATCCCTCCTGAACTGGAGACTACAAACCACCCTATTACCCGAAAATGAAAAAAATCTGCAGCCATTGCTTCTCTATTAGATGTCACCTGAAAGAGCTGAGGAAGCCTTTCTTTAAAAGCCATATCGCTGTTCCAAATATCACATCAAAATCTAACTCTTGAACCCCTTCCTACCTCAAAAGGCTATGTATACTACAAAAAATCTTTAGCCCCTACCGTAGGCCCACACCAAAAGGACTTTCTACCTTTTTCAACATCCATCTCCCTTCCATACAGCCATACTTAGCTTCGATAATTAATCTCCACCCTTTTCTACCTACTGTTTTAAGTTGCTACTTTATTACTTGTTCCCCCCCACCTGAAAAAAAGAAGAAGAAAAAGTTGACACATTATCTGCTAACTGGAGTGTTAATGTCCTCTAGGTATTGAAGGAATGCCATGGAATACTGGATCGACATCACTTGATGCTAGAGGCTTGTGAACTGAATTCGGCATCTGAAGAAGATTATATTGACTTGGGTAGGGCTGGTTTGGGAAGTTGTTTGCTTGGTGGGTTGCCTGATTGGTTGATTGCATATTCAGCCCGTCTGGTATGTATCTTTGCTGTGCCACTTTTCACTTGTTAAACTTCTGAATATTCTTTTCTGACACATTCATTTTGGATGAAGGTGAGGTTTATCAATTTTGAAAGAACTAAGCTTCCTGAGGAGATTCTGACTCATAATTTGGAAGAAAAGAGGAAATTTTTTGTTGATATTTGCCTGGAGGTTGAGAAAAGTGATGCTGAGGTCCAGGTGAATGTTTTTGACTGCAACCTCTTTCTCTTTCTTTTGTAGTGTTCTGTGTGAGCATGAGCTTGTCAAGTCATGCATTTGTGAGTATGAAATATGATGCCCATTATATCGTGGAGTGTACTCACCTGTTTTCCTTTTTTCATGGGACAGGCTGAGGGTGTTTACAACCAAAGGCTTCAGAATTTGGCTCTTACTCTTGACAAGGTGGCTGCCTTTTCTCATTTTGTAAAGAACCTATTTATCTTCTGCCTCTCATTTGTTTTCTACAAGGGAGCATCTATATTATTGAGTACCCTAATCTCACCTACTTAAGCACAATACTGGTACACATCATACATGATCAATCAAGGATGGGCCTGCTATGGAGTTTCTCTGTATCAAAATATTGTTTGCTAAGATAAATTGAATCAAAGCATTTGGGATCCTTGATTCCTCGTCACAGTTTGGAGTCAATATTTTTAAAATCAATCTTATTCTGTTGACTATTAATTGATACTTGGTGGTCCTGAAACTCAATATGCCGTCCATGTGTCCAAAGTCCAAACATTGTATGCTTTAGTGCTCTGATTCCAGAATTCCAATTAAGAGAACAACACACATTCATAGCTTAAGATATTTAGTTTTTTTGAATGTTTTTTACAGGTGAGGTATGTTATGAGATGCGTGTTTGGTGACCCAAAGAAAGCACCGCCTCCATTGGAGAGGCTGAGTCCTGAAGCTGTGGTTTCCTTTATCTGGAAAGGAGAGGGATCACTTGTTGAGGAACTTATTCAATGCATGACTCCTTATATGGAAGATGGCATGCTAAGTGACCTCAAGTCCAAGATTCGTGCTCATGATCCATCTGGTTCTGATGACATCCAGAAAGAGCTTCGGAAATCTTTAATTTGGTGAGCAGCATGAACTCCTTTTTGTTCATTGCAGCATGTCAACCTGGTAGAACATCCATTTATTACGTAACTTATTCTTTCCTGTTTCAGGTTAAGAGATGAAGTCCGAAATCTTCCATGTACATATAAGTGTCGGCACGATGCTGCCGCCGACTTGATCCACATTTATGCTCACACAAAGTGCTTCTTTAGAATACAGGTATGTTCTATTATCATGCCTTATTTTCTGAATGTTATAGAACTCAGTTTGGGGATTTGGTTGGCTTGCTTGTGATTTAATTTTATATTATTTTTTGCATGCAGGAATACAAGACTGTAACTTCCCCACCTGTTTACATTAGTCCTCTTGACCTGGGCCCTAAATACACTGATAAGTTGGGCTCAGGTTTCCAGGAGTATTGCAAGACTTACGGTGAAAATTATATTTTAGGACAGCTGATTTATTGGCATAACCAGGCTAATGCTGAGCCAGATTGTAACCTAGTTAGAGCAAGCAGAGGTTGCTTGTCGTTACCCGACATTGGTTCCTTCTATGCCAAGATCCAGAAGCCATCACGACATCGTGTTTATGGCCCAAGGACTCTGAAATTTATGCTGGCAAGAATGGTAAGCTTTACATTTTTGTTTTTGTGTTTTTTAATTATTTATTGTTTGGAATGCAAGAAAACCCAACCCCAGCCTCACACCACTCCAACAAGGGGTAATCCTTCACGAGTAATGTTACTCTGTCTGAGACTTGGGCTCAAAAGTGCCGACCAAGTGATGTGGCAGCATCCATCACTCATCTAATGTAATAAGACACCACTCAAGTGCTGCAACATTTCTTGGGTAGTTGGGTAGCAATTTTTGGGCCCAACTCTTGGGCAGAGTAGCATTATTCATCCTTCACTAGGCAAGTGTCCTTTTTGGTGGTCAAATTTCTGGCATCCCTTTGGAGCAGAGCCCTTGATACCAGCTGAGCTTTCAGTATATTTGTGGTATTTTCTTCCAAATTTTGCGTCTGGTGTCAATTGAATAATGTTATCTCAAATTATGGATATTAGATCCAGTGTTTTACATGACCAATTGCACGCTACCCTCTTTGTGCTGTACAATTGATAAATTGTAGTGCAGAAAAGCATATGAATTTTGATCTTGCAACTCATTTTAGAATGATTCCACTAAAATCTTTTTGGGTAAAATAATCTTCTCGACTCTTCCATGCCTTGTATGGTAGATGACTTCCTGGATAACACGGGGGCACTATCAATGAATTTAAATGATTTTGGATAAAGGCGGGGTTGTTTTTGGAGGCTTCTGGTAGGGTTGAACTTGCTCGAACATGGATGTGTTATGTATGGTTTAGGCTGAAGAGTCCCAACACCAGCCTGACCCATGTATTAAGCAATCAAGCTGCTTACCCAACCTGCCGATGCAATTATATTGAAAATTATTTATGAAATTATAATTCATTGAAGACATTTAATATGCTTGACAAAGAATGACAGTTTTGATTTGGGGAATGGTGGGCTTCTTGCCTTTGAATATTTCTATTCCCCCCCCCCCCCCCCCCAAAAAAAAAAAAAAAACTTTTGCTGTTCAAGTCTCACAGAGAGCTTGTAAAGTGTTTTTATTTTATTTTACATGTATCAATTTGCTTAACTGGCTCAATTGTGTTTCTTCTCACCAGGAGAAGCAGCCCCAGAGACCGTGGCCCAAGGACCGGATATGGTCATTCAAGAGTTCTCCAAAAGTTTTTGGCAGTCCAATGCTGGATGCTGTTTTGCATAAATCCCCACTGGATAAGGAGATGGTCCATTGGTTGAAACACAGACCTGCTATTTTTCAGGCGATATGGGATCGGTGAATTTTTGCAGGTGTTGCAGCAGCAGCAGCAGGGAGGGGGGGGGGGGGGGGGGGGGAAGGCATTAGCATCGTTAACATTGTTTTGGAATGGTTCCTCAGCTGCCCCTTTTAATGTGGGGGTTGGATCATTTCAAAGCAACATTCCTTCTACCTGCTTTTTCTTCATTCTTCTGCACAGGTTTTCTCCTTTTTCTTTTTAAATTTTTTTTGTAATTTGTAATTCATTATTGGTAGTAGCAGTGTTCATTTTGTTTTTCTAATTTAAGTAAAAAAAGAAAGGGAAAAAAAATCCAAGGCATTCATAGCACCTCGTTCCATTGTCATTTTCTCACACTATATCCATTTTTTTCTTCTTCTTTGGGCTACAATCATGGGAAACGTTTTATTTAAATCAATGTTCTGCACAATTGTGAGGAACATTCTCATTTACTCATCTGATTTGACTCAAAAAGTGAACAATTTGTTGAATGTGAGACTAGATCACTCGATTTTATTGCTCCAACTCTTTTTTTTTTTTTTATATATTAATCGTAATGTGAAGGATGAATTTTTAGATAGTTGTAAGCAAGTGATTGAAATGGGTTGGGATGAAGAAGTGTGTTATAACTTAGAAGGAGCAGTGCCTGCCTTAATTGACAAGAAAATTCATTTTCATGTGGTAATCCTGTAGTTTGCCGGTGCAGTTGAGGGGGAAATTGCGGGTGCTTGCTTCTGCCCCATCTATTAGAAATATAAATATAAATATATATATATATATATAAAAGTAATAAAAAATCTGTATTCATAATTAAACTCTTAACAATTTCATTTGGAACTTCTGTTTTATATCAGTTTATTATTTTTAATTAAGTTACATCTAGGGTCATTGCTTATATTAGAGAGATTCTTTGGTTGGGGTATAAATTGATTGAGTTGGTCGATTTAGTTGTAATTGAGTTGGTTAATTTAGTTGTATAGAAAATTCTTATTTGCATAGTATTGAAATAAGGGGTGAAAATCAAAATGAGGAAAATTAAGAAAAAAAATTATAATTTTACTTTATTTTTTCTAATTTCTAATTATTTTGAATTTTTTATCATAGATAAAATAAAGAGAAAATATAAAGAAAATCGTATAATACGCGAAGAAAATATAAATAACATTCATTCCCTTTTCCCTTTCATTCTCCCTGAAACAAAAACCTTGTGAAAATATTTTTATTAGTAATGTGAAATATTGGATGGCTAATTATCATTCATCATGCTAATTTGTGTTATTAAAACTGGTGGATAACAGCTATAGCCCTGCTAGTTTTCTACTTCCGTTGGTGCGCAAAGATTAGTGAAAGATTTGGGCCTCCTTGTCTTTTCTTATTTTTATAGCAAGTTTTTTTTTCTTTTCAACACTGCGATATTTCTTAATTTTTTTATCTCAAATTTTACCTTATACATCTATTAGTGGTAGTGTATTAAATTACGTAATTTATGTGACATAATGATACATTGAAACGTCACTCTTACATCATTTGAAATATAAATTTGGGATAATTATTTTGAAAAACATAACATTACTCTTTCTTTTAAGGTATGGGATATTTCTTAAATTTTAATTCTAGATTTTACATCTAATTAATGTAGCACTATATTATTGACAATATATTAAATTATGTAATTAATATGATATAATGATATATTGACATTTTGATATCACATCATTTAAAATATAAATTTGAGATAAATTTTACTTGTATAAATGATTACCATACGAATAGAGAACTAGTTTTTATAATTTGAATCCATAACATTTAAATTATACTGCGAACAAAAGAAAATTATTTTCACGTCTTGAATTTGTAATTTTTATATCAAAATAGAGTAATCTTATTTATGTGTCAATATCCGGTAACCTCATATATATATATATATATATATATATAAAGTAAATGTGTTATGTAAATCCTGATTAAAAGTCAAAGAAATAACCCTTTTACATATGGCCACCGATTCATCTTTTGTCCTTGATAGATGCCCGAGGCACGACCCACTTAGCTGTGTTGATACCCTACTTTCCTTGTTCCCCCATCAAAGGAATCCAAAGAGAAGAAAAAAGAAGATAAAAGCAAAATAAAGTTAGCAGTCTTGTTGACAAAAGAAGCTTTCCTTGCATCATTTACATCTATACTATATACATATATACTCCAAGTTCAATATATATGTTCCTTAGCCTTGTTCCTTTTCCTCCTCCTCATCTGCATCTTAGCAACAACACATAGAGAGAGAGATCCAAAACCCATTTCTTCTCCTTCTTGACGCCTATTTTCAAAACCCAGCCTTCATACATATTAATTCTCAAAAATGGCTAAAATAATGGGTGTTCTTGTGTGTCTCTTGATTGTGGCCATGGACGTTGTAGCCGGGATTCTCGGCATCAAAGCTGAAGCCGCTCAAAACCAGGTGTGTATGTATGTATGGATGTTTTCACACACACACACACACACACGATTCTTCTTTCCCTTAATTACATGGCAAAAGTTCATATGAACATATGGAGTCTCTACTGTAAATAAAACCTTCTCTCTCTCTCTCTCTCTCTCTCTCTCTCTCTCTCTTCAAAAACAGGTTAAGCACTTGAGGTTATGGATATTTGAGTGTAAAGAGCCAAGCCATGATGCCTTCATGCTAGGGTTAATTGCTGCCACCCTACTGGGGATCGCCCACATTCTTGCAAACTTGCTTGGTGGCTGCACCAATATTTGTTCTCAAGAAGAGTTTCAGAAAGCATCCCCTAACAAACAATTATCACTGGCATGCCTTATTTTTACATGGTATGTACATTTTTCCATTAATTTTGAAGTCTTCTGCCGAGTCAACTCATAAACTTGAACAGTTGATTTAGAAAAGAAAAGGGAAAGCAGAGAAGAAGACATCGTTAATTAATTATGAGATTGAGAAGAAGAGAGTATAATGGTTGATTTCATCATTACGTGTTTGAATAACTAGTGAGAGAAGTTAAGAGGATCTAATTTGAATTTTTTTTTTTTTTTAATAGAAATAACTGAATGAAATATTTGTTTATGTGAATAAAAATGATAAAATAAAATTTTATTTCTTTTAATAAAATAAAAACAAAATAGAACTGAAGTTTATCTCAAATGACAAAAAACTCTCGGAATACACGGAACTGTAAAACGACAAAAACTCTTTGAATACACTGAACTGATTCAAGTTTAGACTTGACTTGACTGAGGAATTATATATTTATGATTCTATGACTACATGTATATCTTATTTTGTGTTGATTATGATTGATGATCAGGGTCATATTGGCCGTTGGATTGTCCATGCTGGTGATTGGGACTATATCAAACAACAAGTCAAGGGCTAACTGTGGTTTCACACACCATCACTTTCTGTCAATTGGAGGGATTCTTTGCTTTGTCCATAGCCTGTTTTGTGTTGCATATTACGTTTCTGCCACTGCCACTCAATGAAGAAGCCAAGCATGTAGGTCTTTCAGGAACAATGACTTTGGAAGCAACTTGTATCCTCTAGTGTAATGACAAAACTGCCCTCTACTATGGCTTTAATTAGTGATGGAGAATTAACAACCGTTAGTGCAAATCTTAATTTTCCTTAATTTAGGGATTAGATTAAATACTTATATCATATGTTACATTACCCACTAGAAAATGGAGGGGGTTATTAATCTATTGTATCCTTCGCGATGGAGTCATTGGATTGAAATTGGCATGACAATTAGTGAACTCAAACGATCTTTGGTCACTCCAATTGATGTCCCAATGCCATCTCCATGCTGGAAGATACACTGAGCAGTCCTCGCCATGTTTAAGGACATCTTTGCTATGAATTCATTCTGAGAAGTCCTTCCAACTACCTTGTTAAGCTGTTTCCACGAAAATCTTATTAGATTCTCAATGTGATCGTGAGCTTGTTCTTCTGACACGCCTTCCTGAATCATGTAACATTGAATGGATTTTGCTACGTCTCCTCTCACCATCTCAGCCTTCAAAATGAATCAAACCTTAATTATTAGATATAGAGATATGCTTGACAAGTAAAAATAATTATCTAAGTAAGAAAAAGATTATGAATATATACTTTGGAGGTACCCAAGTCATCGCTAAGTCGGGTAATGAGAGATGACCAGTAAATTGTCTCACGGTCGAGCTTGAAGGAATCAAGAGAGCCTTCTGTTATGGGGTGTCCTAGCAGAAAATAAGCATGGACTATGGCTGCAGGACCCCCTACTGACGTGGACGCATTTTCCAAGTACTCATCCAATGTTGGTTTGTAACCATTGTAGAACCACCTTGCTTCCACTAAATATGAACGACAAAGATTTAGCCACTGCAATGAACATAAATTAGCCACCATTAGTGAAAATCTCTGAGAAATGATACCATGATTTGTCCTATAGATTAGACCATTAGTGTATGTTGTGTACATCTTCAAATGATTTTTCTTTCTCTATTTTGTTTAATAAGAGAATCGAATTCATGCCGTAACACGGTCATCAGAATGGTTTGCAATTGAATCTGTGATTTCTGGTTCTTAGTGTGAAATTGCACAAGGGCCCGTTCTACTTGTTAGTGTTGTGCATGCACTTGGCATGAAATTGGATAAGGGGTTAATTATGTTCTAATACTATTTGTTATGGATAATGGGTCAATTCTACTTTGATATCACTTGCCAAATTCCATGTTTCTAACTCAATGGACTAATTAAGAGGGGAAAAGTACCATATTGGCTTAATAAATATAAAGACACCTCAATGCTTATTCAATGGGAGACAAAAAGCTTGTGACACTAAGCAATTGATGTAGGATAGATTTGATATTTTAAAAATAAGGATATTAGTTTTAGAGTTGTATTAATATTATTTAGTTTTCAAATTTGATTTATTTATAATTTCTCTAGTTTCTTTGTTTTATTATGATTTGTATAGAAAATATAGGAATTAATAGTTTCTTATTCGAATTATTAGTATTTATTGTAATAAGATTAATATAAAAATAAGAGCATTTGTTTCCTAGTCAAAATAAGAGTATTATAATACTATGGTCATGTTCTTTTTTATGTCATTATTGTTATATAAAAATTTTGACGTGTTTAATTCTTCTTTTACGTATTTGTTCCACATTAGTAGTCTAATGTTTTTCTTTAAGAACCCTTGGGCTTACCTCTTCTTTAATGTAGGGCAAAATATTCAAGCCATGATCTTTTAAACCATCATAGGCAATTTCATTCCCAAAGTTGAACATGGCTAAATAACATAGCTTCATATACTCAGGAAGGTCCTCCATGGCCTTAGTATCCCATCTGATAAAATAAATGAGATCAGATTAAGGTAATTTCAATGCTTAAAATCATGTGTTAGTTTCAACAAGAACAACATACAGTATTACATAAAGAGCCGTATGCCATATCATTCACGCACACACACACAGATATAGGTATATATACCTGTTGATTGCATCAGTAAAACGTTCAAGCTCATCTAGAGATCCATATATATCGTAGATGTCGTCGATGGCTGTTAGTATGCAAACGAATTTGGTGAGGCCTTTCCTACAATTGGAGAACTGTGGCTCGGAATTAATCCCCATTGCCCACAAATAATTTTCCATCAAACGATCCCGAGAGAAGCTTAGCCTTTCCTTAAAACCCAAGTGTTTCCACCACCTGAATAGTAAAATTTAACAAGCATTATTCTTGGGGTAAATCTTGTAAAACGGTAAAGTTATTTGGAGAAATAGATTTTTTTAAACTTCTTCAAAACATCATTTGCAAAACAGAATTTGGTGGGCTTCATATGCAAAACATGGTTTTGAAAGAATTAATTATTGGAGGATAGATTCTGAATAATTAATTATGCCATAATCAATTCATTATTTAAGTGTTGTTTTTGATAAAAATTATATAAAATGATTATGTACCGTGAATTTTTTTTTTTTTTTATCTCTTATATTGTATATATTAAATAATAGTATGTAAGTGATTGATTCAGGGGATAAAGCTTTCAAAAAAATTAAATTTTTTTAGAGAAACAGATTTTTTTTAACTTTTTCAAAATCTCATTTACAGAATCGAATATGGTAAATTCACATGCCAAAACGTGATTTTGGAGGGAAAAAAATGTCAAATACCCCATATTTTGTACAAACCAACCGCTTACTTATTAGCCCTGGTGAAGGCATTTTTGGTCTAAATAAGTTTAAAAAAGAAAATTGGAAAAGAAAAATAAGTAAAACTTACTTTGATAGTTCCTTTAATTCTTTCTGGTACACTGATTGCACTAGATTGTAATCCAATTGAGCTAACTCCAGCAAAACTGAGCTCTTTGTTCTGTCCCTTGAGTAGCAATCTATGAAGTTTCTTGCTTCTAACCTTGGTATCCTCCAACGAAGGGGAGTTTCCAGTGACTGTTGCACTTGCTCAGCTTGTTTCCTCTCCATCTTCCCAATCAATGACTTCAGGTGTTTAATGCTGAAATTCTTGGCTTCTTCTAACTCATCCTCCCCATCCATTCCAAGGTGTGAAGCTTCATACAAACTCAATAAACCCACCACATCCTGGCCTAAGCTGTCCATGAATCTCCCACTTCTATCCCTGAATTTGTCAAACACCGCTGTTTTTCACCATTATTCAAAAGTTATATATAATTAAAGACAATCTAATACATGAGACTCTCATCATTTAGGGTTATGAAAATGGTTAGATGAAAAGAATCTTATCTAACAGTTGAAGATGTTGTCTTTATGAAAAGTAAAGTTCGATAAACTCAAACTTATACGAGAAATGATATCCTAATTATTAGATGACCTAAGAACTTCAAATTTAAAATATCCTATCTCGTACAATGGCTTAACCGGCAATTTTTTCTAATAAATTCGTTCAATAGCTTATTATTACACCAAATCTATTTATAATACAACTATATATGCAACTGTATACCTGAGCTAATTGAATAACCATGTTCTCTCAGAAGTCGAAATTGTAATGCAGCTGTGTGTAGGTCATGTGGAACATGGTTGTGAACAAGACTAATACCATCTTTGATCTCTTCCACAAAGTGGTAGGTCACTCCCAGCCGTTGGATTGAATCAATAAGCTTTAATTGAACAGAAGGGTCTCTGCTTGATTTAAGTAACCTTCTAGCTTCCCTCTTCAACTCTTCTAATTTGCTGCCATGGGACTCATACTGCAACATATATAGACCAATTCTTGAGCTAATATTTCCAAAATATATGGAGTTTACTCTTTCAAAAAAAGTCTAGTGATAAAATAATATGAAATTTTTTTTATAATAATTCTAATATGAAAAAATTTCATGATCGTGTTTATTATATTTTGACGCCATATATTAAAATTTGATATGCATGAACATGAAATTATTTTGTAATAAAATAAGCATAAAGACGAACTTTACCGTATAGGGTGTGGTAAATGATTCCACAGACTTGGGATCCCAAATACTAGGATGATAGTTAGCTGATCGCCGTTGATTCACTCGAGACTGATCGGTGTTACACATAATAGTGTAGCAGGGTACCATTGATTGAGCTTGCTTCATTCTCATTCTTTGCTGCGGTCGGAATAACATTCCACGGCCAACAACTACACCGCAGCTGAAGGGAGAGGGATCTACACAGGCCAGTTCCATGGGAGAGCTTCTGAAACTGATCATGAACAAGTTTTTCGATATGAATACCAAACAAGTTGTATGTAGCATTTATAGGAAAAAAATTTAGGAATCTTATGCAGTTGCGATGCAACTTCTAGTGCGTCAGAGGTCGGTGCATATTATTGCAGGTGACAAATATATATTAGGACCTATGTAGTATGTATGATGTCTGAAGTGACTGCACATTATTAAACATTGAAAAGATTATAAATATGATGTCTTAAATCACTACATTATTACACATGGAAAAAAATATAAATATATACTCATATATATATATATATATACACACAGATCAATTTTTAATGTTTTAATTTATTTGATTATTTTTATCAAAATTTTAATATATTTTATAATTTCCAACTAATGTCTTATTTTATTATATTTTAATCATCCACCTAATTTGACTCCGCCACGAATCAAAATTGGCTCACAGTACCTACTGCAAAATTCTATATAAGACATATGTAACGTGCAAAACATTAGGATTGATGTATATATGATATTTACGTAAAACATAGTACCAATAGGCATATTATATAATATCTGTATATGTAATGTGCAAAACGTGCATTAATTATCCTTGTGGTTGAATAAAATCAGTAATAAGATACACAAGATTAAATTATTTGAGTGACGAGTGCATGAACGGGAAAATAGAGTCATTGATTACATCAAATAATTTTGAAAATAGTATTACATCAAATATTACTATTATATCAAATAATTTTGAAAATAGTATTTGAGGTTTGATTAATTTCATTTTCTTAACAAAATATATTATTTTGTTGAACAGATTAAGTTCATTCATGTTTCACACTCACTCACTGTATACTTGCTGCAACTCTGCAATATTTTACAATTGAAAATGACACTTGAGTTTTAATCACGTGATGTAATTAAAATGTAATTAATGGCATCACGGGTGAGCCATGATGCCACCCGTGATGTCCTGAACCGGTGAAAAAATATCTATGATAGCAGATGTTTGAGTAATCAATGGCATCACGTACGGGTGAGCCATGATGTTATCAGCAACAACACCCACACACACATGGTTACAAACTTGTTTGTTTCCTTTCCATGAAGTTATGATCAGCAACAACACCCACACACACATGGATACGAACTTGTTTGTTTGCTTTCCAATAAACAAGGGATATTACACATGTTGATACGTCAAAAATATCCCAAACCGACCTTCGTAGAACACGTGTCTGGCCTTGTTCTATGAATTCATAAAATGAATTAAAAACAGTCAAAATGATTTCAGTAAGAGGGTCCATGAGTTATAGCAATTTGGCATACCGATCTCGTTCCACACCTCGGTATACCGACCTTATGGTAATAAGACAAATACAGGTAAGGAAAAATATCGTAAGTAATTATAACGAAACTGTCACCTTCTGACACACGCCACACTCTAGTCCTGTAAAAGACGGAAATGGTTCCTAGCCCTAGATAATCAGCATGGCCGGTGGTAAACATGACGTGTGTAATCATGATGAAATGGTTCCATCGCTTGACTATTGGATTTGATATTTCTTACAGTTTATAAATACGAAGGCAAAGGTATGAAAAGGGAGAGTTCGAAAATTATCTAAATAATTATTGTCTGAGAATATACATTTCTATCTTCTCTAATTTAACCATCGGAGTGGCTACCACCGGAGCCCTCCCCGGTGGCCCTCTGACTCTTTTTTTCAGGATGTACAACGAAGAACGATTCAAGCCTTGACGAAGTCGAAAACTGCAACATCACATGCTATCATCGAAACCTCAACTCAACAGTTGTGCAGCTAAACAACGATGTGTTACGTGTCGGATTCTGCAGGTCCCGTGGACGTGGCCCATGCAGCGTCATAAGTGGACCATCATCAGCATCAAATAAGTTCAAGGAGAACAAGTCTCATTCAGTTCCTATTCTTTTTGCATGTTTTTCCTAGTCTTACGTAACTACCTAGTCTCTAGAAATGAGTGGAGACGTGTTTTAATTTCTGCTGCATGTATGGCTATTAATATAGCCCAATTCAATGGAATAAGGGAGCATGAATTGTCCATAACTCTTAACCCTTATCTTCTCTTCCTTATCTCCTAAATTCACTTATAACACAATGACTTCCAAGTGTAGAGGTCACGATGAGCAGGACGACTAAAGCATTAAGACAACAAAATAATGATTTTAAGTCTCATCTAAAAAGAAGGTTTCAAAATTTATATTTTTATAATATAATTTGATTAAAATTTTAAAATCAATAAAATTTTAACTCTAAAAAATCAATAAAATCATTATTATTATTAAATTTAAATTGAAAGTTTAAAATCAATAAAAGCATAACTTTTTTTTTATTATTATTAGTGTTTTATTTAGATTTAAATTAATCAAAATTCTTATAATATAAATTTTTTTAACATTATTTTAAATCATATTATTTTTATAAAAAAAATTATTCTTATTGCATTTCAAAATGGGGAAAAAACTTCATTTATTGTAGTAACTTTAGTCCTCAAGTTATTTTGAACTGGTCCTGACGATGAGAGAGAGAAAACAAGAAAGAGAGATAGATGATGATAGAGACAACGAGAGAGAGAGAGAGAGAGAGAGAGAGAGAGAGAGAGAGAGAGAGAGAGATGGGCAAAAATGATAGTTCCTTACATAGGGTATTATTGTCTCTTGAAAAAAGGATAAATATAACACCTTATTAAGATGAACTTCGACTTAAAAAAAAAGGAAAAAATAGTTGGACTTGTAACAACAAATTAAAAGAGTGCGCACTCATTCTCCCACAAAGTACATATGAGAGACTTATTACTAATTATTTTTTTTTTATTCGTATTTTTTTCTTCGATTGATTTTAATTATTGTTGATGCTGCACTTTTCGACTCGTAATAAGTGTGGGCTCCGTGACCTGTAGAACACTCAGAAAGATGATCAGAGGACCACCGGATTGGCTTCGGCGGTAGCCGCTCCGATGCTTAAGTAAGTAAACTGAATTGAAAAGACTGTATTGAAAGCCAAAGAATGAGCATGAAAATAAAGCGTACCTTTAGGGTTTGATTTATAGACCGTGGCCTTCCTAAGTTGATTAGGATTCGGAGCCATGAATATAGGGATTTGATCATCGAAGATTGCAGTTACCTTGTGGAGTATTGCATAGAGATAATCATAGATGGTAGTTTCCTTGTTGAAGACTGTTTCCGTGTTGAAGACTGTTTCCTTATTTCCTGCTCGGCAACCACTAAGGTGGTGACGAGGTCTGGAGTGTTGGTCTGGATCCTGTAATTAACTCTGAGATCCTTATCCAAATATATATGTGCTCTGGAGGCATATGCTTGGCCATTTTCGATCTTTTATCATGTTCTGAATGTTCGAGCGCTTAGCCATTGGCTGAGCGTGAGCTGAGTTAGCCGAGCGTGAGTTGGATTCATAGTCATACGTGTCAAGTGCTGATTGGCCTGCTCTTTTATGGTATATCAGTTACTCCCCCCCCCCCCCAAGTCCTAGTTTGATACTAACAAGCAACTAGGGCTAAGCCTTTTTCGGAGAGTGATGTATCCTGCCTGTTCGCCTTTCAAGGCGACTGTTGGGGCGTCATTTATTGCGCAGCCGGAGATTGGGTCTTTTCAAGGCCATCATTGTACTGGGCCGATGGTTGGGTTTCTTGAAGTCATCATTGTTCCGAACCGTCATGGCGTTTGGGCTTGGTGGGTCCCTTCTGATACTGCGCTTATAAATACAGGGTGAGATTTGAAATGACCTTTTCCCCATCATTGTCACTGTGTTAGAAGATCTTGTCCGCCATTGTTGGTTTGTGCGACCTCGAAGAACACTGGTTTTCTGAGGCTCTAGTCTAGAACAGGTTCGACCGATCTTTACTCTTATTTTGCTTCTTCCTCTTTAAGTTCGGGAGTAATGTTTACTCCTCTTGAATCCTCAAACGTGAGTGAGGGGGTAGGAAATCCCTCTGAGATGGCTATGCCACCTCCTGTAGAGAATGTAGGTGACCTTGCCCCCAAAGATGCTGGGGAGAGGCCTGTTGAGCCTCCCCCTAGTCCTGAGACTAGGATAGTCGATGCCTTCATAGAGCCCCGAAATAGAGCTGGGGAAACCTCTGATAGGTCTTCCCATAGAGAAGAGGGCGAGAGTGCTGTTACTCAAAGCCTGCTGAACGAGTGGAGGGTGAAGTATAATTTTCCCTCAAATGTGACCTGTAGAGTACCAGGCCCAATGGATCGTCCCCATAATGTTGAAGCCGGGGAGATATGTGTTTATCGTGCCTGGTTTGAAATGGGTTTGAGACTTCCGTTGCTTGATTTAGTTAGGCAATTCTTCTGTTGGTATAAGCTCTGCCCTGCCGACCTTAATCTCAATAGTTGGCAGCAACTTTTAGGGTTTGTAGTGTTAGGGCATAAAAATGAGGTAAATGTGTCCATGGATTTGATTTGTAGTAATATGGATCTGAAGTTTAAGAAGGCAGAAGGCCTTTTTTACATGTCCTTTAAGAAGGGGTTCCGACCCCTGTCTTCCGTTCCCACTTCTAATAAAATATGGAAGAAGTGGTACTTCTTTGTTGGAGGAGGATGGGAGCATGAAGACTTCCAGGATGGTGATGTCTCGATATTCCCTCGTACCACGGGTCATAAGGGTGAGGCTTATTTCTTTAGGTTTGTTTTAGCTTCGTTGTGCCTTCCGAACTGATAATCTGATATGCCATTTCTTGTTTATGTGCAGTCAAGAGTGCTTAGAAGAGATCTGAGTTTACCAACGCGCTCCAAGATCAGTATCGCGTGCTGCTTTCGACTTCCAACCGGGCTCACACTGTTATTATTACTTAGGAGAACTTGATGGCTGCTCGTAATGAAGAGCTCAAGAAAAGGCTGACGTCGAAATGGACGAAGGCGGAAGCCTAGGCGGCGGGGGAGGCTTCCTCCCAAGTTGAGCCCGAGCTTCCTCTACAAGTAAAAAGGAAGAGATTGATTTCTGGCTCTCCCGAGCCACCTCCTGCCGAGGCCGAGAAGGAGGCCAAACCTGCCGTTCCTGTCTCGGCTGTTCCTCCTGCCCCTTCCATTCCGAGCAGAAGGACTAGGAAGGGGAAGGCGCCTGCTGTACCGTCCGAGCCGTCTGATGAGCCGGACTACCAAATTGCCAAGAAGGCTTTTGACCAGATATGGGCCCAGGGCCCTTATCGGTACAGGGGGGATAACCTTGCAAAGTTGATGAATGAGATAATGAATCTCCAGATGAAGGTAACCTCTGAAGCTTTTCTTGTCCTTTCTGTTTGCTTGATTGTTCAATCTAACTTGTCTGTCTTGCGTTGTGCAGAGCATGCACAGTTTAGCTGCTCTGATGGTGACTCCCATGAGCCTCGAGGAGGCTGATAAGCTGAAGGCCGACCTGGACGAAGTGAGGTTGGAGCTTGGGACAACTCAATCCAAGGTTCAGGCTGCCGAGGAGAGTCTGAAGGAAGCTAGCACCAATCTTGCTGTGGCAGAGTCTAAAAGGGACATCTATGCTCGGTAGGTTGCAGGACTTCAGGCGGAGTTGGTCGACCTTCGAAGTACCTTTGATCAGAAGGTTCAGGAGGCAGTTGACAATGCCAAGACTGAGACTGAGACGGAATTGAGAGAGGAAGTTGACCAGATGGGTGATGACCTGATCCGGTTTGGTTTTGAGAGCTTCCGAACTAGATTTCTAGCTAAGTTCCCAGACTTTGACATGTCGTCAATCGTTGCTCCTAGACCTGCCTCGTCTGGTGCTGGTCCGAGCAAGAAGGCTGCGACTACCGACCTTCCTTCGGCGAAGGATCCTGGCCCTTCGGATAAGGCTTGAGGCTTTATCAGCTTTTATTTTTCTCTGTTTTTGCCAGTCCTTTTTGATGTAATGAAATACCTTCTGATCAGTAAAATTAACTTTTCTTTAGATTCTTCTTGTGTTATTGCTTTCCGTGAAATTTGCTGTGAGTATAGCTGTTTTGAGCCCATTGCATGTCAGATCAACTGTCCACTAGTTAATAGTTGTCTTTTGAGCTTCAATACTTGTAGTTGAATAGTGAATGCAGATTAACTTCTACTGTCTCATCATAATAAGATAAGAAAACAAACATAATCAGATAAATAGAACCCAATATTGATTTTGTATCACACAGAGTGGGAGTAAACTCTGCAGAGTTCTGAAGTGGACTGCTCTAAACCAAAGACTTGTGAAAATAACTAGGCAGCTTGTGCTCATCATTACGATGACCGAAACTACCGTTTCCGAGCCCTTAGGATCAGGATATGTTAGAGCTGTTGGCCTTTGTTGTATGAATGGCCTGTCACAAAATAGATAAGACTGGAGGGTCTGTATACCGGATAAGAGGCTTGTATATTTAGACTTTGCCCCCCCCCTTTTTTATTACTTCAGAAGCTTCAGTGCCAGATTGTGGTTTTTTGTTCAAAGAGCTCTGTACCCTGTCTCTTGGTATTCCAAAGAGGCAGGTTTAATGCACCGTTTATTTATACGATTGTCGTTTGGGATTTCGAGGCCAACCTCTCTTTTAACCGTTGCGACGGTTCAATTGGGTGGCTTTTGGACTTCAAGGGTCTATATATATGGAAACGAGGGCATACGGTTGCGCCCAATCCTCTTGTTCCCAAATTGTTCCCTCGTAGGAGAGACTTTAGATGTTGTTGGAAATTTGTCGTTCGCCCGGAGATGATTGACGATTCTTCGTTTAAGTTACGAATGATTAAACTGTGGCCGAGAGTTAACCTTCCCCTTGATTTGGTCTCCAAGGAAGGATTAAAGGAGGCACAAGTCCTCTTGTCCATCTTGGCATCCAGTCGAGATTTCTTCGATTGGTGGTGGACCCTCCTTGATTCAACCGAGGTGTGGAGCGTTGGTGATGAAGACGAAGGTGGGATGCCTCCTTTTCTTCATGTCTTGGCAGAGACCCTTGCTCAAATCAGCTGAGGTGTTATGCCGGATTTGAGGGAAACGAAGGTGGAGAATGGAGGTCTCCTGAGACCCAGAACCCTCATCATCCGTTGGTATCGAGACCAATGATAGTGATGATGAAATGGCCTAGGTGCTTCTTGATACAGATTGGGGTTCCGGGTTCCTTCCTTTCAAATGGAAGCTGATGGCAGCGGTAATGGAGGTTGGAACTTGGGGCCCCTTTCCTGTTCGAGGAAGAAAGCCATGATGTTGCAGATCGTAGTGATGTAGTAGCTTATGTAATGATGTATTTGCTGTAGCCTCTGTTTTATTTCCAGTCTTTTTGTACTGATGTAAACTTCTATGAACCATCAATAAAATTGACTTCTTTTTTCTTAATTCTGATGTTCTTTTCTATTTGAATGTGATTTTCTGAGTTAGAACACCCTCTTGTGCACTTCTGATAAATAACTCTTAAGAGTAGATCAACGAAACTTTGTATAAAACTTAAAGTCTTGAACCAATATTCTTTAAATCTGCTCGGCACTGTAGTATTTGTTGCTTGCTGGTAGATAAGCCAAATAATCTAAGTATCAGCTTTAAGGTGTTCCGATTTGGGAGACTTGTGTAGATAGTAGTTGGACTCTGGTTGAAGACGCTTAGAACTTCCGCCTTTGGACGGACTGGATCATAGAGTCTGCATATTGAAGATGAACCAGGCTCGGAAGGCCTGTGCATTAGGGGTGGACTAGGCTCTGGAGGCCTGTGCATTAAAAGATGGACCAAGTACTTAAGACTTGTACATTATGGACCAGGCACTGGAGGCCTGTGCATTATAGATGGACCAAGTACTAAGACTTGTACATTATGGACCAGGCTCTAGAGGCCTGTGCATTATAGATGGACTAAGTACTAAGACTTGTACATTATGGACCAGGCTCTGGAGGCCTGTGCATTATAAATGGACCAAGTACTAAGACTTGTACATTATGGACCAGGCTCTGAAGGACTGTGCATTATAGATGGACCAAGTACTAAGACTTGTACATTATGGACCAGGCTCTGAAGGCCTGTGCATTATAGATGGACCAAGTACTAAGACTTGTACATTATGGACCAGGCTCTAGAGGCCTGTGCATTATAGATGGACCAGGCTCTGGAGGCCTGTGCATTTAAAAAATGAACATTCTATGGAGCCACTTAAAAAGAAAGAAACATCTCTATTGATAGTACTTTCGTAAATGTTCCACATTCCACGGCCTAGGAATAGGCTTCCCAGTCATGTCTTCTAGCCAGTAGGTGGTAGGCCTAACAACCTTCGTTACTTTGTAGGGGCCTTCCCAGTTTGGTGACAACTTTCCCATAGTGGGATCCTTGGTGTTTTGAAAGACTCTTCTTAAGACAAAGTCTCTGACTTGAAAGCTGACCATCTTGAGTCCTACTTTGGATTTGTCGACCATTCTCTGTTGATAGGCTTCCATCCTGATGCTGGCTTGATCCCTTCTTTCTTCAAGCAAATCCAAATTTTTCATCAGCTGCTGATCATTGGATTCTTGCTCAAAGGCTTCAGTCCTCAGGGTTGGCATACCGATCTCAACCGGAATTACTGCCTCTGTACCATAGGCCAGTGAGAAGGGAGTTTCAGAGGTGGGCGTTCTTCTGGTTGTTCTGTAGGCCCAAAGAACTCCAAGGAGTTCCTCTGCCCACTTTCCTTTGGCCTGTTCCAACCTTTTCTTTAATCCATTAAGGATCGTTCGGTTGGTGACCTCTGCTTGCCCATTCGCTTGTGGATGGCTTAGGGAGGCAAAGTGTTGCCTAATGTTGAGGTTTTCACAGAATTTCTTGAAGCCTTTACCCTTGAATTGCGTCCCATTATCAGAGATAATCACACGTGGTATGCCGAACCTGCAAACAATGTTCTTCCAGGTGAAGCTCTCAACTTCCTTTTTTGTGATATGTGTTAGAGGTTCAGCTTCGGCCCACTTAGAGAAGTAGTCGATGGCTACCAAGAGGTACTTTCTATTCGATGGTGCCTTTGGTAATGGACCCACGATGTCCATCCCCCACTGAGCAAAGGGCCAAGGACTTGGAATCGGGATGAGCTCGTGATGAGGCTGGTGTTAATTTGGGGCAAACCTTTGGCATTTGTCGCATTTCTGGACATACTCCTTAGCTTGCCTTAGCATGTTTGGCCAGTAATAGCCTTGAGATAGAGCTCGGTGAGCTATAGTTCTGCCTCCATTATGATTCCCGCAAATCCCTTCGTGTATTTCAGCCAAGACATATTGTGATTCTTCTAGAGCTAAGCATTTTAACAAAGGTTGAGAATACGACCTTCTGTACAGCTTGTTATTCAGGATTAGGTACCGAGCCGCTCTGATTCGGATTCTCCTGGCTTTGTTTTTGTCTTCTAGGAGGAGCCCGGATTGTAGGTACTGGAGGATTGGAGTCATTCAGCTCTGAGGCTGTTCGGCAGTTTGAGCAACTTGGGCTTCCTCTATGCTAGGTCCTAGCTAATAGGAGATTTTTATTGTGGAGTTTGCTTCAGACTTTAGGCGGGACGCCATGTTAGCCAAAGCATCTGCTCTGCAGTTCTGGCTTCTTTCAATTTTCTGGATAGTGAATGTCTGGAAGGAATGCTTTAAGTGGTTCACCAGTTCGGAGTACCGAAACATCCTATCATCTTTAATGGAGAATTCTCCCAGGACTTGGCTTACCACTAGTTGGGAGTCTAAGAAGACTTTTAGGTTCTGAACCTCACATTCCAGGGCTAACTTGATGCCTAAGATTAGGGCTTCATATTCTGCTTCGTTGTTGAAAGCTTTGAATCCCAGGCTGACTGCTTTTTCTGACGTGAGCCCATCAGGGGACTGTAGTACCAAGCCTACTTCTGAGCCTTGATCGGTTAACGATCCATCGATGTAGAGCAGCCAGGTTCCTGAAGTTTCGATGAGCTGTGCCTTGTCTTGAAGTGCTGGGGGTGAACTCGGCAACAAAATCAGCCAATGCCTATCCTTTGATGGAGTTTCGAGGCACATATGATATGTCGAATTCTCCTAGCTCCACAGACCACTTTACTAATCTTCCCGATACCTCAGGTTTCCTCAATATTGACTTCAGAGGATAGGTAGTTGGGATTTCAATTGGATGGGATTGGAAATAGGGTCGGAGCTTCCGAGCTGATATGACCAAGGCGAAGGCTAGCTTTTCCACTTCTGGATATCTCTTTTCTGTGTCAAGTAGTGCCCTACTGACGTAGAATATGGGCCTCTGTACTCCTCTATCCTGTCTGACTAATGCGGAGCTGACCGCGTTTTCAGAAACTGCAAGGTACAAGAGTAGCTTTTCTCCCTGTACTGGTTTTGACAGAAGCTCTGGAGAGGCTAGATACTCCTTTAGTTCTTGAAAATCTTTCTCTCATTCTTCCATCCACTGCAAAGCTTTGTTGCCTTTTAGAGCTTTGAAGAAAGGTAGGCAGCGATCAGTGGATTTGGAGATAAATCTGCTTAGTGCCGCGATTCTGCCGTTCAGTGCTTGAATGTCCTTTTTGGTTTTTGGTGACTTTAGTCCAATCAGAGCCTGGATCTGAGTGGGGTCTGCTTCGATACCCCTCTGAGAGACAATGTATCCCAAGAATTTTCCCTTCGTCACCCCGAAGGTGCATTTCGAGGGGTTGAGCTTCATCTTGTGCTGCTTCAGGATATCGAAGGTCCGGGCTAAGTGCTGAAGGTGACTACCTTTCTGCAGACTTTTGACCAGCATATCGTCAATGTATACCTCCATGGTATTGCCGAGCAGTGGGCTAAACATCTTGTTTACCAACCGCTGGTATGTGGCTCTAGCGTTCTTCAAACCAAAAAGCATTACTCTGTAGCAGTAGAGCCCTCGTTCGGTTATGAAGGCTGTCTTCTCTTGGTCTGGAGGGTACATCTGAATTTGGTTGTACCCAGAGTAAGCATCCATGAAGCTCATGAGCTCGTGCCCCGCAGTGGCGTCAACCAGTTGATCTATCCTTGGCAGTGGAAAGCTGTCTTTGGGGCACGCCTTATTGAGGTCTGTATAATCAACCCTCCACTTGCCATTTTTCTTCTTGACTAAGACGGTGTTGGCTAGCCACTCGGGGAGAACATTTCTCGTATCATCCTAGCTTCAAGCAGCCTCTGGACTTCTTCGTTTATAATCCGATGCCATTCTGAAGCAATCGGCCTTCTCTTCTGTCTAACTGGTGGGTGATCTGGATCTACCATCAGCTTGTGAGTTGTGAGGTTAGGATCTATACCCTCCATGTCTTTGGTTTCCCAAGCAAATATAGAGAGGTTGTCTTTCAGAAACCTAACTATCTTCTCTTGCTCGATGTGTGTCAGGTCTGGGCCGATGTACAAATAATGCCCTCTGATTCTAAACTGACCAACACTTTGATGGGCTCACCAATGGGTTTGGCTCGGCTGTCCCGTCCCCTTGGGCTCAGGGGTTCTTCGATGCTAGATAGGCAACATTCCTCCTCGGGAGTGTGGGTGAGAACTGGATCTGTACAATCCCAAGTATACAGTAATTGCTATTTGGTGGCCTTCTCCTTGAGTGCAATGGCATGGCACTCTCGAGAAGTTGGTTGGCATCCCCTCACAGAATAAACATTCTGGTTGTGAACGTACTTCAGACATTGATGGAGGGTCGAGGTGACCGCCCCTATCTGATGCAACCATGGTCTCCCAATTATGACGTTGTAGGGAGATTTCATATTCAACACCATGTACTCTGAGATGGTAGTCTTCTGCCCTTCTTCCCTCTCCCACGGTAGTAGGAAGGTCGATTCTTCCCAGTGGGGTACTAAGATTGCCATCAAAGGCTGCCATCACGGCAGTGGTAGGCTTGATGCTGTCGTGGTCCATCCCCATTTGTTTGAGTGGCTCATGGAACAGTATATTGACGGAGCTGCCAGTATCGACCAGGACTCTCCTGATCTCAAAGTTGGCTATTTTGAGAGTGATGACGAGGGCATCACTGTGAGGGCAGTGTACCCCTATGAGGTCCTGTTCAGTGAATTGGATCTCCGGTGCTGGCTTGAGCCTCTTTTCAACGTTGGAGATCTGCAATACGTCCGGGGCAGCTCTGGCCTCCCGAGCATATCTCTTTCTCGCCCTATTTGACATTCCTGTAATAGGAGAGTCGGCATGAAGGACGTAAATAACATGGTTGTTCTGCCTCTAGGGCTCGTTTCGTCCTTCCCTATGCTCCTGTCTCTGCTCGGGCCTCTGGTCTGGCCGTTGTTGAGGCTTGTCTTCTTGGGGGTTCTGCCTTCCGTCTTGCTTGACGAACTCCCGAAGACGCCCCTTCTTTATGAGTTGCTCTATCTCATACCGGAGGGTCCTGCATGAGTTAGTCGTATGTCCATGATTTTTATGGAAATTACAATACTTACTTTGGTCCCGAAGACTGGGATCTCCTTTGATTAGTTTCGGCCACCTCAGGTTTTCCCGATCTCGAATCTGCCGGAGTACCTGGTTAGGTGTAGTGTTCAATGGGGTGAAGTTAGTGAACTCCCTTGGTCCGGAATTGTACACAGCTTTGGGTGCTGTTCTCTTCTCTGGACTCCTGGCCCTCTTCTTGCTGGAGTCTCTTCTGTGGTCCTCTTTCTTGTGATCCTCCCTCTTCGGATTATCCCTCTGGGTCTGATCTTTGGCCTTTTGGGATGTGCGGTTGGCTTCTTCCAAGTTGATATACTTCCTGGCTCGATCCATTAATGTAGCCATGTCGGTTGGAGGGCTCTTTGTCAAGGAGTCTCTGAAGCCACCGTGAGCAAGTCCAGTAGTTAAGGCGGCTACAAGGAATTTTGGGCTGCAATCAGTGATCTCCGTGAGTTCGGCATTGAAGCGCGCAATGTAGGCTCTGAGGGACTCCTCCTTAGTCTGCTTGACATTTAACAGGAATTCTGGTCCCCTTCTGAGCCTTTTGCTGGTCATAAACCTATCTAGGAATTGTCTACCGAGCTCATAGAAGCTAGTGATTGAGTTCGGAGGGAGGTTATGGAACCATTTCGGAGCAGTTCCCTTCAAGCTGGCAATGAAAGTTCGGCACATAAAAGCGTCAGAGGCCCCGTGGAGGGCCATCGTATGCTGGTAGTGGGAGAGATGATTTCCTTGGATCTCCAGACCCATCGTACAGGGTGAACTTGGGCACCATGAACTTTTTGGGCCTTTCTTCTGATATGATGGCGTGAGTGAATGAGGTGGCCAGTCTTCCGAGCAGCCTGGCCAACTCGTCTTGCTCTAGAGGGTTCTGGGCACCTCTCAAAGCAATTGTTCGGTCCATAGACTTCGGCGATTTCTTCTACCTTCCGCGAGTCTCTGAATCTGACATCTTGTGAACCCTGTCTGACAGCCTCGGCTTCAGGGTAGTTGGGTTGAGTACGTCCCTCGGACGGAAGAGGGTTCCTAACCAGAGGGATTGGTGCTGCATGGGGATAAGGCTCCTGTGGTGCCGGATGTGCTCCCGAAGCCCTTGGAGTTGGGGCTCGAGTAGTGTTCCGGTAATGGACGTCAAGGACGAAGGCTGATGTTCCCCAGCCTGGAGCTGCTGACGGCTGTGGATCTCTTCCAACGCGGGCAACACCCTGGGGGTGCCCAGGCTGGTTATTTGGAGCCTGCTCGCAGGGCTCTTCATTCTCAGTGTTAATAGGGGGTTGTGTTCCCGCAGCAATGTTGACCGGCGGGTTAAGAGGGTTCGTCCCTTGATTCTGTGTGAGCGTTGCCAGTGTTCTAGTGATGGCAAGCAACTGTTCCTGCACCAGTTCATTGTGTCGTTTGATCGATTCGATCTCTTGTCGCATGGGATCAACCGTTGGCCCCCTTGCTCGTGGAGCAGGCGGCCGACGTTGAGAGCTTTGCGGATTCTGAGTATTCTGTCGCGGTCGGAGATTTGGGGCCATAGTTTCCTGGTAAGGAAAGAGGTGAGTTTGTGAATAGAGCACTTGGAGATTAGTCGTTCCCACAAACGGCGCCAAACTGATGCTGCACTTAATAAGTGTGGGCTCCGTGACCTGTAGAACACTCAGAAAGATGATCAGAGGACCACCAGATTGGCTCCGGCGGTAGTCGCTCTGATGCTTAAGTAAGTAAACTAAATTGAAAAGACTATATTGAAAGCCAAAGAGTGAGCATGAAAATAAAGCGTACCTTTAGGGTTTGATTTATAGACCGTGGCCTTCCTAAGTTGATTAGGATTCGGAGCCATGAATATAGAGATTTGATCATCGGAGATTGCAGTTACCTTGTGGAGTATTGCATAGAGATAATCATAGATGGTAGTTTCCTTATTGAAGACTGTTTTCGTGTTGAAGACTGTTTCCTTATTCCCTGCTCGGCAACCGCTAAGGCGGTGACGAGGTCTGGAGTGTTGGTTTGGATCCTGTAATTAACTCTGAGATCCTTATCCGGATATATATGTGCTCTAGGAGGCATATGCTTGGCCACTTCCGATCTTTTATCTTGTTCTGAATGTTCGAGCGCTTAGCCATTGGCTGAGCGTGAGCTGAGTTAGCTGAGCGTGAGTTGGATTCATAGTCATACGTGTCAAGTGCTGATTGGCCTACTTTTTTATGGTATATCAATTGTCATTGAGATCTAATTAGATCTTGTCATTTCTAATGAAAATCTTGATCTTGATTTTGATTGTAATTGTGTTCATTTTTTCTGGATGTGTTTCAATTGTAACAACTAAGGTCATTTTTTTCCCTTTGGGATCTAATCGAACCGAGCCCAAGTAATTTTTTTTCTTCTAACAACTCAAGGAAACTAATATAAATAAATTTAAACTTGAGCTAGGATCAGACTAGGTTGCTTAGGCTAAGGACAAACTCGAGTTGGCTATCTCAAATCTCAAGTTAAGCATAGACAGGCCTCAAGCTCGTTTAGGATAGCCCTACATGCAATCATAGATGTAGGGGAATTTCAAATTTTTGGTATTGTATTTTTACCACTAATTTTGTTAGAATTTTTTAATAAAATAGAACTTAGTTTTTTTAATTTTTTTAATATAGTAATATATATAAACTCT
Organism: Nyssa sinensis; assembly: GCA_008638375.1. Classification (NCBI taxonomy): domain Eukaryota; kingdom Viridiplantae; phylum Streptophyta; class Magnoliopsida; order Cornales; family Nyssaceae; genus Nyssa; species Nyssa sinensis. Next base: position 49,489,707 of record CM018046.1, read on the forward strand.
CCTAAATTTTAAACTTTTTAATTTAACTCCCAAAGTAAAGTTCTTGAATCGGCTAGAGCCATTACCTATAGGCAATAATTATTCTTGATAGTGACTAATCTCAAACTTTGCTAGAATTCATGTTTTAATGATCAATAATGTTATATTTACTTCAAATTTTTATCAAAAGAATTGGTTTTTATAAATTGATAATGTTATATTAATTAAATATCATGATAAAATCTAAAAATAAGGCTAGTATTAGAGCAACTCCAATACAGGGTGTCATCCGGGGTGCCAAATCCATAACCGCCGAAATGGCACTCCAAACTCAAAATTTTTCACTCCAACAGGGGTGGCATCTGCGATTGCAAAATGACACCCAATGGTCTGGGGTGCCATTTTTACAAACTTTGGAGAGAGAAAAGGGAGATGTGACATTTGACGGTTGTGACCATTTCATTTTTACTGTTACAACGGCTACCATTTCAACGGTTCTATTTCAACAAAAAATTTTATAAATACAAGAAAAAAAACTTATCAAAGCACAGAAAATACAGGGGGTTTGTTATTTTTTAAATTAATTTTTTAATTAAATTAATTTTTATCATTTAAATTGATTTTTTTATTTTTAATTGATTTTTTAAGTTATGATTTTTTTGTTAATTTAGGATGATTTTATTTATTTAACTAATTTTTATAATTAAATAATTTTTTAAATTTAGTTAATTGTTAGAATTAAAATTAATTTTTTAAATTAAATTAATTTTTGTAATTTAAAAAATTAATTTAAATCAAATTATTATGAAAATTATACTTGTTAAAATATAACCGTTAAATTTAATTACATTTTTTAATAAAAAGATATTAAAATACTACCCTATTTTAGCTACCTGTAATTAAAACAAATTTATAATTTAAAGTACCATGATACTATTTAAGATTATAAATAAATTTTTTCAAAATGACAACTATCTTTTGACAACTCGCTTGAGTTACTCTTAGCGTTTAATAATAGGCTGGCGCTATTCTCATCGCTACACTCATAGTTATTCCCACGCCAGTCAAAATGTAAAAGGAGCAAAATACTCCCTTTACCTTTCCAACCTCTCACGCTCTCTCTTTCACAGACCTCTCCAAACCAGTAAAAATAATACCAAAATCCTAACCTAGTCTCTTCATACTACCACCAGGTTGGCATTACACCAATCTTTCTTCCTCTTTTCCCCATTTTAAAGTTCACTCTTTTTTAACAACCGCAGCTCTGACAACCACAAACCATGAATATTTTCAATTCATTTCAGTTTTAAAGATCTAGGGTTCCATTAGAGCATTGGTTTTGAGTAGGCTTCCATTAGAGCATTGGTTTTGAGTTTTCGTTTTCTGGGTCAAAAAAACAATTCCCATTTTGCAACAATTTGTGTTTCTTTGGGTTTCTAATTTCTTTTCCTTTAAATCCTCTTCGATTTTAAATGTGGGATACAATAGCTTCTATATTGTTTCCCTCACTTATTTTTGAAGTATTCAAATTCGCCCCCTTCTCATAATTATTTTATAAAGTTTATGGGATTTTCTTAGTAACCAAAGAGAGAAAGAAAAGACAACGGGTTCCAAATTCTTCCTCATTTTGATATTCATTTCCTTCTTTTCTGTGCTTTCGAAGCCTTTGTAGTGTGAAGTTACCAACTCATCTAAAAGTTTAAGTTTTTAGAGAGGGTGTAATTTTATTAATACGCCCTCTCACGTATGGTTAATTTGAACCTACACGTGTCAATTCAAAGTTTTAGGGTGACAGTGAGACTTGAACTCAGGACCTTTTGCTTGTTCTGATATCATGTGAATTTATCAACTCATTTAAAAGCTTAACTACCAACTCATCTAAAAGCTTGAAACTTTTAAAAAAAAGTGTAATTTTATTATTATATTTTCTAACATGCGGGAGGTCAAAATCTCATTAAGTTCGTTGTTTGCCTCAACATGCCTTAATAATCACTATGTTGCAATTCCACTATTAAGGCAGATGCAACTCCTCGCGGTTTTCTCCATCTCCAGTGGCCACTGATCTTAAACTTGTGATGACAGCATCCAAAAAATAGGGACTCGAGGCCTGTGATGGCAGCGATTAAACCTTACCGACGTTCATCTGTTCATCGATGAGACTCGATCAGCAAGGGAAGAGTATTTCTTTTTGAGATGTGAGGGAAAGGAGAGAGAGACGCGTGAGTAGTCACAGACTTGTGGCTGTGAAACAGTGTTGCAGACTTAGGGCAGAGAATTGGGTTATTCGGTTATTTCTGTCTATTACCTTATCAATAATGTTAGGTTTTCTTAAAAATTTTACAAAAAATGTTTACTTTCATGAGTTGTCAATGTTGTATTAGTTGAATATCATATTATGTCATATGATAATGTAATATTCAATCAATACAATATTGTCAACTCATGAAAATAAATATTTTTAATAAAATATAAAAGTAAGACTAGCATTACTCATTAGACATATATATATAAAAATAAATACATATAATATACATATTAATCAAATTATAAATACAATCACCCATAATTAACACTACTATTTCTCATATAACAATTAACTAACGTTCAAAACATATCATTTTTATTCTTGACAATCACAAATGGAAACCTTAGCCAGAATCCATGTACATGCAATTATTAAACTTTGACAATCCCAAATCTTATCTTAATCTTAATCTTAGCTAGTATTAAACTTTGACAATACCAAATCTTAATCTTAGCTGAAACCATGACGCAATCTTATCTGGAAACTACGATGCAATTATTATACTTGACAATAACAAATCTTAGATGGAATCCATGTTTTAATGATGGATATCGGTTGATGGAGGTGTATAACATGCAATAATTTTCCTTGACAATCACAAAACTCAACCTTTAGTTAGAATTGATGGATATCTGTTGATGGAGGCGTATAACATGCAATTATTTTCCTTGACAATCACAAAACTCAGTTAGAATTCATGATTTAGTGCTTAGATTGGATGAATAATAAAAATGAACATTTAGAAAATAGACGTTTCAAAAATGAATATTTTAAAAAAAAGTTATTTATTGACATTTTTTCAAAACGTTCGTTTTGATATTAAAAATGTTTAAACTAGATGTTTCGAGAAATTCAAATAGACACTTAATTAACTTAAAACTTTATTTGAAATGTGAAAAATTCAAAATAAGCGGTAAAACCGCTGATCCAAACACTGCTTTATATATCGATTAACAAATGTACAAAAACATGCAATAATTATCTTTGTTCAAAAATAGTGTCGGTTCTATCATAAAGCGAGAAAAAAAATCACTTCTATTTGTTAAAAAAATTCCAAATTTTGTATAACTTTATAGTATAAGTTAATTAGTAGTCTAAACTTCATAAAAATCTAAGACCACTTATAAAGAATTTTTTAAATTTTGTACAACTTTATAATATAAACTAATTAGGAGTCTAAACTTCCTAAAAGTCTAAGATTATAGAAAAATAAAATTATAAAACTAGCCAATTATATCCTGTAAATGCCTTTTTTAGATAACGTAATTTCTTTATGTAACTTAATTTAAAGATTTTGTAAATAAATAATATTATTAGAATTAAAATATTTATTACACACACACACACATATATATATATGTATATATGCCTAAAACGAAATTCTCCTTCCTAATTTTTAGAAAATTCTATCTTTCTAAATTTTAATAAGAATTCTAGCTTCCTAACTTTAGAAAAAATTTTACCCGCTTTGTGTGTTAAAAAAAGAACCAAAAGGAAAGTTAATTAGTGACTTTTCAGGCAATAAAACAGGTGATAAATACTTATAGTCTAAAAAAATCTACAATGAATAATTCTATTTTAATTATATTATATATTATATAAAATTGAATACAAAAAAAAAACAATTAATATATTAAAAAAAAATTAACACAAAAACAAACAAAAGAAGAATAAATTTTGTGTACAACAACTTATATAATTAATTATTTTTCATATCAAAAAGCAAGAAAATAAAATTTGAATAAAAGATTATATTAATATATAAAAAAAATCTTATTTAAAATTGTCTTTTTAAATGTTAATGTTGCAGCCAAAGCTGTTGTAATAAGATGATAAAGTGTTGACTATACATAACGAACTATTTTATGACAAAGCTGTTGAACTCCTGATTGAGATACCAGTCTCTTTTTCTTTTTCAAGTTGAATTCTTTTGAGCCATCAACAGCAGATGATGAGAATGCCAGTATAACAAATGACAAGGATACAGAGATGTGTGTACTGATGATAATTTTTGTGTGTAGTTGTACGATTGGTCGGTGGACTCATTTGCACAACATGACAGGTGATGTGATTGTAGAGGCTGCCGACAAGCAAAGAATTGAATATGGTAACCAAAAAACCTAACCTTAGTGAAATTGTAGAAAAGTGTATCAAAATTTTCCTCAAAACACTTGCTTCAGATGAGGGCATATTTGAAATTTACTATAATAATTATAAAATGAGTAAATTACACAACTTCTTCTTAAATTTTTGACAATTGTAAAAAAAATTTCTATATTTTTTAAAATAACACCGTCCTCATTTTAATTTTAATGTCAATAATAAATTCTCCTGCCGTCAATGACTATTAGTTGATTTAATAGAGTTTGATAATGTAAACAATTTTTTTGTTTAAATACCAATTTTATTCCTTATAAGTTATGATTAAAGAACAAAACTACCCTCACAAATATTTCCTTTAACCTTCTATCACTTCTTTCTCTCTCAATTTCTTTGCCCTAAATTCTCCATTTTCCTTTCTATGTCAAACCCATTTTCCTACCCAGTCCTAAATTTTCCATTTTCCTATCTCTGCCGAATGTAAGCACATAAAATGAAGTTCAGAATGGACTAATGGAAATCAGAACTTCATACTACGTTTCTTTACAACAGAAGAAATCATTGTACATTTCAACCTTCTATTGCAAAGCAAAAAATAATAATTTGTTGAGCATGTATTTTCAGCTTCTTTACCACGTACGAGATCAAAACCAAAGTTAACACCTACCTATAACCAAATCAAATCTCAATCGTCAATGAAACCCTAACAGTTCGTTTAGATAAGTAGGGAGAGAAAGGAAAGGAGAGGAGAGTATTAGTTATGAAAGAAAAAAAAAAAGAGGAGAGGAGAGGGTAATCCCTCCTTTATGTTTAGATAACTAATGAAAGGAAAGAAATAAAATCTTTTCATCTTGTTTGGGAATGATAATGGAGAGAAAGGAAAAGAAAGAATTTTATATTATTTTATTATTATACCCTTTTAAATTGTATTTGGATGCCCTAAGATAAAGGTGTCATTTTTATTTTGTCTTTTATAATTTTAAGAGTAATATTGGTATTATTAAAAATTCATTAAATTCTTATTCCTTTCCTTCTATTTTCGTCCACTTTTAAAGAATAACAAAATTGCTTAAATGAGAGTTAAGCTCTTCCTTCCTTTCCTTCCTAATTTTTAAAACAAATATGATATAAGCTCTTTTTCCTTCTCTTTCCCTTCCCTTTCTTTCTAATTCCTTCCATCCAAACGTAATGTAAGAATCGAACGACAAATGAACAAGAAAGCATTCAACATTAATTACATTTTCACTGATATATGTAAAAACACACACACACACATATATATATATATATATATAGAGAGAGAGAGAGTTTGTGTACGTGTGTGTACTGTAAAGAGAATATACTTGAATGTTCTGGCAGGAAATCTAGGCACAGGTCCACTAAGATTGTTGTAAGACAGGTCCCTGAATGACCAAAAAAAAAAAAAGAAGATTTTTATAGACAGAACACAAATTAATTACAAACGAATCACAAACAAAATCAATTGAAAAAGAGAGAGATACCATACAAAAAAGAAAGTTGAGGAACCTCGGCTAAACATAGAGGAATAGCTCCAGAAAAGCTATTGTTGTTCAACCTCCTGTTCATTACGTGACAATAAGACCAGAAACAGAGGAATCAATAGAGAAAAGAAAGCGAGTTTTAGAGAGAGAAAGTGCAATGGGAAAATACTTACAGTTATCGAAGACCATTCAACGGTGCCAGGGACTCCGGCACGTCTGACGCTTCGTTAGAGAGCCGAGCTCCGGTGGGATTACGCCAAATTTGTTGTTATTCTGTAATAGTCTGCAAATACCCACAAACCCACATAAGAAAATGGAGAGTCGGGACTCAGAAATGAAGAAAGAGAGTAGAGAGAGAGATCGTTCCCCTCAATTTCTTACTGTTCTGAGATATTTACGAGAGAGGAGAGAGAGTATTATGAATTTTTTTGATAAAATTTTAATATTAAAATATAAGAATAAATTAATAATTTTACCTAATTCTGTTAACGAAGTTAAGAAAATAAGACTAATAAAGGACAATATTATTTCAAATATTATAAGAGAAATTTTTGACAAATTATCAGAAATCTCATGATAAGTGTAATTATTTCTTATAGAATAAGAATCTATTCTGTATATGTCTATATGTATTTATATATATATATATGTGTATTTATATTTACGTTCATCTCTATATCACTCTGTTTCTTGAAAATAATGGCATATACTACTTTTCAGTTTTTAATCACACGAGAAAATAAATCGTGAAAATTTAAAATTTGTACATTATTGATGAAAATTAAATAACTAAAATACAACTAATAAGTAAATCTTATTAAAACTAGTGAATAATAAAATTTCCAAAACAAAAATCAAAATTGGGAACAACTGAAATGTGTTAAAAATAAAAATTAGATAGAAAAGAAATAAGTTTGCCGACAACTTAATCGGAGTTTACTACGAGTTATGTAATTGATGAATTAGTACTTTTCAACAATAGTGAAAATGTGCAATTAAAAATTTCAATCTCAATTAAGTAATAAATTTGTCTAAAATTTACCTTTCGTTACGAATTTAGTAAATTAGACATTTTTAAGTCAAAATATGAGAGTTTCAGGTAGGATTATAGTGATAGATGCACTCCAACCACTTTCAAATTTTTAATCACTTTCTTAGTTTACGTATATTCCTATATGCATACATTTGCTTAGTTTTTTTTTATAATTGATTTTTTTGCTTATAGACTCTGCGCTCGTTTGATCCAGCGTTTTAGAATCACGACACAGAGAAAAAGTTCTTCTCTGGAGCTTCAGCCAAAACGCTCCGCCAAACGAACCTGTTTTTTGCCTTTGGCTTCTCCTGCCTCAATATACTATCTTTTCCTAAAAACAAAAAAAATAATGGTTTTTTTTTTAATTTTTTTGCAAAGTCAGTTTTATGAAAAGTGAATTATGTACATAACAAAATGGGAGCATGCCCTCCTATACACAACAATTGTCAACCTCGAGAAATTAAAATATATATAAGAGACTGGGACCAAAAAAACCAAGGACTAGACAAAAACCAGGAGAACAACAGGCTATAACACATCCAAAACAACAGTAAAAAGTGTTTAAACAAAGAATAAACTGAGAAAGCAATCCAAACTAGCTAATAAAGATGGAATTAATTATTCCTAGATTCAGGCTATGTTTGATGAGCGATTCTAATGTCTGTTTAATTATTTTTATGTTTCAAACAAGTTTTTAAAAGAAGTGAGTGTTTGTTTAAATTTTTGGAAACACCCTGTTTAAAAATTTTCAAAACTAAAACAGGCGTCTTGAAAAAGTGTTAATAAATAACTTTTTTCTAAAACGTTAATTTTTAAACACTCATTTTTACCGTCCATCCAAACGAGCACTTATAGAAACTTACTATTTATGATAATTCTTAAGGTAATATCTTTCATTATTATAGATCAAACCTATAACTATGAAGTGCTATATTATTCATAAAGGAAAAGGAAAGGAAAATATATCCCTGAACCTTGTGTTGAATGCTTAAAGAAACTAAGACAGTCAATATTTTAGTTGTTTGATTGAATAAAGTTAATTTGTTTTAGTTATTTTCAGAACATATTGAGATATTGTCAGACCCTCATGGAGTTATACCAATAGCTCAAAAATAACACCTTGAAAAATAATCCACCATTATTATCCAAGAGTTTATTGCATAATAAATAATATAATAAAAGTAATGTAATTAACAACATAAGATAACTTTCTAATAAAGAAATTTCAGTTTGAAACACGAATTTTTAGTAGAATTTTATATCAAATTTGAATCTTATTTAATAAATTTTAATTTTTAAAATTTAAATATATCCAACTCATACAATATTACTAACTTGTAAAAATAAATAATTTTAATAAAATATAAAAGTAACACAAGCATTACTCTCACCTATTTCCCATGCATAACCCTCTTTGCATCACAGAATGACAAATTTCTTCGACGTCTCTCACTTCCATGAGTCTCTCTCCTTCCAAGCTTCACCTAAAGAACACAATTCTATCACTCCTTCAAACCACCAAAACAACCTCACAAATCCAGCAAATCCACACCCAATTGATCACCACCAATCTCATCTCCGATCCCTTTATCGCAAGCCGATTGCTAGATTCCGTAGCATCAAACATTTCAAACGTGACTTATGCAGAGCTTATATTTACTCAAATTGACCAACCCAATAGCTTCATTTGGAACACCATGCTCAGAGGCTACGTGGTTAGGTCAAACCCACAAAGAGCCTTACATTTCTATATCGGAATGCGAAGGAATGCCGTTTTGGGGGATAATTATACATACCCATTCGTGCTCAAGGCCTGTGGGATGATGTGCGGGTTGCGGGAGGGACGAGCTGTTCATGGGGAGGTTATTAAAGGAGGGTTGCAGTGGGATTTATTTGTGAGAAATGGTATGATTGGTATGTATTGTAGATGTGGTGAAATGGGGTGGGCTCAGGCCTTGTTTGATGCATTTTGTTGGAAGGACTTGGTGTCTTGGAATTTGATGTTGGGAGGGTATGTGAGGTGTGGAAACATGAGAGAGGCCCGGAAAATGTTTGATGAAATGCCTGACAGAGACGTGTTTTCTTGGTCTATTATGATCGATGGATATGGAAAGGTATAACTAGGAATGGCAACTGGATGAGATGACCCTTCCCAACCAATTCTGTTTATATTTTTTGTGTCTGATTCTATTATGTTCCGTTTAGAAATTTATCCGACTCCAATTCTAACCTCATTTATATTTTTTGACTACGTCTCGTCCCGTCTCGCCTCAAAGTCCGATATATATATATATATATATATTTTAACTAAGTTAAAATTTTTAGTTTGATAAGTAAATTAATTTTTTTTTTGTCAAAATAACTAATATAAGAGTGTGATATGAAAAATCTTAAAACTAATTTTATGTAGAGTTGTTTATTGATAAATATAATATATATAAGAATAAATAAATAAACTTAATATATAAACAGGGCGGGGTCGGAGCGAAGTGACCATTTTCCAAACTTGTTCAGAATCCGACGGAATTTTAAAAGTCACACATCGATCCCGTTTATGAGCATTCCATACTTGTTCTATTAGGGGAGAGGCAGGGCGGACGGGACAGGATAAATTGTCATCGCTAAGTATAACAGATAATAAAAATCCACAATTTATAGTTGGTTTTTTATTCCTCCCACCAACACCTTTGGCAAGTGTGAAAATAGGAGTAATGTTGGTCTTGTCTTCTAGATTTTATAAAAAATATTTATCCTTCATGAGTTGGAGTGTTATATTGATTATATTCTGTGAAAAATTTGAAGGAAACTACTTTGGGCAAAAATGCAGATGATGGTTCTAATTGATGGTTCTAAATTTCTAATTGCCACTTTCACTGGAGCCTGCAATTCATATAACACAAGCAAACTGTCACATGGAAACTGACGTTTTCACACTACACTAATCTTAACCAAATCAAATGATGCCTTATACTCAGATTTTCTCTCTTTTTTCCCCCTCTGTGGTTTTAGTTATATTTTAACATATGTTGCTGGTGCATCCTTTTCAGAAAATTGGTGACATTATTCAAGCTCGAGTGCTGTTTGACAGCATGCCCACAAGAGATTTGGTTTCTTGGAATTCTATGATTCATGGGTATGCAAAGCTAGGAGAAATGGAGGTAGCTTGTCAATTATTTGAAGAAATGGAGGATAAGAATGTGATTTCTTGGAGCATTATGATTGATGGCTATGCTCGGCATGGAAATCCCAAGGAAGCCTTGAATCTGTTCAGGCAGATGCTTAGCCAAGGTGTCAGGCCTGATGAGGTATCAATGATTGGTGCAGTGATGGCCTGTGCCCAATTAGGTGCACTTGATCAAGGTAGATGGATTCATATGTACATGAAGAAAAACAAAATCAAGCTGGACATTGTTGTCCAAACTGCCCTGGTGGACATGTACATGAAATGCGGAAGCGTTAATGAGGCTTGCATGATTTTCAATAACATGTCAGGAAGAAATGTTGTTACTTGGAATGTGATGATTTCTGGACTTGGTTTGAATGGTTTTGGGGAGGCAGCTCTGAAATGTTTTGCTCAAATGGAGATAGAAGGTGTTCCAATGGATGATTTAATTGTTGTCAGTGTTCTTACTGCATGTAGTCATGCAGGTTTTGTATCTGAAGGTCTTGATATCTTCGACCGAATGAGAACTCAGGGAATTGAACCTAAGGTTGAACACTATGGTTGTTTGATTGATCTCCTTGGCCGGGCAGGACGGTTAGATCAAGCTCTAACTGTCATAGAGTCAATGTCCATGCAACCCAATTCAGCTTTGTGGGGATCTCTGCTTCTGGCATGTCGATATCATAAAAATGTAGCTCTTGCTGAAGTTGTAGTGAAGAGACTGGTGGAGCTCAAAGCTGATGACTCGGGGGTTTATGTTCTAATGTCAAATATCTATACTGATAGTGAAATGTGGGAAGGTACCCTGAGGATTAGGAGATTGATGAAGGAAAGAAATGTCAAGAAGGAAACTGGAAGGAGTGTGATAGAGGTAGGTGGGGGCATGGAAGAGTTTATTCGTGGTAATGCAGCACATATTCATAGTGAGGAAATAGAAATGGTTATTTGGAGCTTATCAAAGATGGTAATGTTTGCAGAATAGGCTCTAAGAAGTATGAAAATCTATGTGATGAATGAGACCTTGCTCTCAATTGATTGTATTCACAGCCAAAGTGCATACCTTTGGATATCTCAAAGTGGAGAGGCATTGATTCACCATGTAGTGGTTCATATTGCTATGAAACACCCATATAATTAATATTCAATAAATTAATACTTTTTAATAATTAATAAATTTTTAAATAACCAACATAGTTTTACAGTAGATAATTAATAACTTTACTACTTAATAATTATATGCTTTTTATATTTTTTAATAATATTAATTATTAAAAAAATAAAATAGTTATATATATATATATATATCATGCCTTTATATTTATATTGATTAATGCTATATAATTATAATCAAAAATATTTTAAGTGAAAAATTTATGACATGAATAAACGTTTAAAAAAAAAAACATAACTTCTTTAGTATAAAAAGGTATTAGAAATTTTGTGTCTCAAGTCGAACGTTAAATGTATTTTTTTTAAAAAAAGATTAAAATGTCATTCAAAAGTTAAGAATTTTTTATATGAAAGTTATATACATAGAACACTCTTAGGTTAATAAAAATATGAAAAAATTCAATAATTAATAATTAATAATTTTTTTGTAATTGACTGTACGTCCTGGTGAGCCTCTGGGCAGAATATTCACAATTTGACTGAACCACCAATTTCATTTTATTTTTGGGGTCAAAAGAAAGGATTTTATCCAAATAATAACAACAGTTCCAGAAGATGAGTCTTTGTATACAGGTCTAGTATATGATGGGCCTTTTACATTACTGAAAAGTTTGGAGAGAGACATTGCCACCATTTTGATATTTGGGTTCGGTTAATCAAATACAAATAATTTTAAAATTTAAACTGTTAATCTCATTTAAAATGCCTAATTATTAAGAAACTTAATTAATGTCGATTTAAGTGAGACAAAGAATGAATACATTTTTAGAGTCAAAAATTTATTTAAAAACAAAATTAAAATTGTTTCTGCTCGAAACCTGATACAATCTCATTGACTTGAAAAAATATAAAAAAAAACACGATCAACAAGGGCGAAGCCAATGAAAATAAATGAGGAAATTTTTGTTTTTTCTCAAATTAGAGAAAAAAGATTCACAAAATTATTTCAAATCTTACATGTAAAAAATTATTTTCCAAAATTTTGGGGGGGCTAAATATATATTTTTAAAAATTAGAAGAAATTTCATAAAATTACTTTAAATATTCAATGTAAAAAAATTCCCAATGTGATCATCATGATCTCAGCCATCCTATTTAAATAAACACAATTATCAGTGAAGTGAAAATCCTAAGAGCGCTTCCAATAAAAAGTATATTTAAATGCTCGAGGAAAGGTCTTCAAAGTTCAAACCAGTAAGAGACAACTATAAAAGTAAGACCAAGAATTAGTATTAAGTGTGAAAAGATAATCTTGAACAAAACAAATTGGATGGAGATGACATAATCCCAAAGCCAGCGGAGGAGCTCTTTACATGTCTGTGTGTGTAGTCATATCATGTATGTATAAATGCATGTCCGTGTATATACATATATCAGAACTCTGAAAAAGTGTAGAAGGGGTAATAAGAAGTTGATCACTATAATTTTATCAAAACTATCCAACAATACAGCCAGACATTGACATTCACCTCATTTAAGCACTAGAGAAGGAGCCCGACTGCTAAATCAATACAAACTCAGCACAACAAATTGAATATAGAGTTTTTCTTTTTTGGTAGTTAGGAAATTTGTAAAAGAAATTTCAAATTCATGTTCCCAGATATATGAAATATCTGCTTTTATAACAAACAGAGGGTCATAAAAATTCCAAACTGCCACAAGGAACACAACTTACTACATAGTTTACCAATCATGTTGATGCCAATTATAAAGCTTTTTTCATATTGAACAAAAACCCTGAAATAATTTCGAGAATAAGCCTAAGATTGCAGCTCTTCCTTTCCTCATTTGAATGGGAGAAAAGTGTTTTCATCAATTGATTGATGATATTTTGTTGATGGATAAAGATCTAGTATAAAAAAAAGGGGCGCCACTTGAAGACATGATCAACAAAACATAACAAAAGAAGCAAGGAAGCCATTTTGAAGCAGTATGTAGTTTAAGTTCCTACCAGAGCATATCTTGAGGCAACCATAAATTTAGGCAACATGAACTGAGAAATTGAGAAATACAATTATCTGCATTGCTTACACCAAATCATTGAAAATAAATAAATAAACTAACACAAACTGAACTATAAGGAAAATATTTCAATTAAGATTAACAGAGAACACAATGGTATCAACTTGTATCACCATGAAATAGAAAGACAATTAGAAAAATGTTATGTGAGGAGCCTCGTGCATTTAGCTAGCTCTTAAACCTAAGAATATGATTCGTAAGACCAAAATTTTCAAAGCCCAGTAGATTAAACAAAATTAGTGCATTGAATAGCAATAATAATTATACGACATTGCATCGAATGAACACAGCCCAAATTGTTAAGATTTAGAAGACTTCATTGCAGCCAACACCAATTTAGTCTGTTCCCGAATCAACTCTACCCGTTTTAGGTACAACTCAATTTCATCGATCCTCAAATTGTTCCACTGCTCCTCCAACTCCTTTGCCTTCGCACTACCAATCAAACTCAATCTTTCCATCATGAAATTCCTTCCGGACTCCGGCAATGACAAAAACGAACCCTTCTCAGACTGTAATGACTCGTTCAATCTGTGATACATTGAGCAAAACTCCTCTTCACTACCATTTATGTCACCCTTCGATGCCTTTGGTGTCTCTTGCAATGCAAGTTCTTGGGCTACTTCTTTGGGCGAGGGTGAAGCAGCAGAATTATTGACTTTACTGCTCTTTCTAGCTCCACCACCCCATATCATCTTTGAAAGTTCGAAAGACTTGTGCTCATGGGGCTTAGAGAAAACTGGGTCTTCGCCTTTCTCTGCATTATTTTGGTACTTCTTCTTCAACCGCCTAATCTTATCCGTCAGCTGATTCTTTGAGACATCAACATGAAGCGATTTCTTCAGAAAATCGTGAAATGCACCCATATCTGCATATGGGTCAGCCCCTTTCTTCGATTTGAAATCAATCATTCCCTTCAAGATGGCAATCTCATCGTCCTCGCTCCACAACCTATTAATCGCAGACTTCTTCTCTTCGATCGCCCCATCCTCTTCCTCGCCATTTGAGACCTTGCTCTTCTTCGTCCGAGACTCCTTCCCCTTTTGCTCGGTCTCCACTGGGCGTTTTGCGGCAGGTTTAGACGGATATGGGGACGAAGGAGCGGCAGATTTTGGGGCCAGTTTCTTTGGTTTGATGGAACCGTCCATTGGCTTAGAGACAATGGGCTTGATAGTGAAATCGGAAGCAGTGGGAGAGGGTAGGCTCCTTTCAGAATCAGATTCCGAATCGGATCCTTCATAGGCTTCGGATTCCGACGACGATCGGGGTTGTGGGGCTGTGGTTGGAACGGGCTTTTGAACAGAATGCTTCTTGTCCACAGGAGTTGGAACCAGAAAAGGTTCTTCCTCCTCTTCTTCTTCGTCGTCAGATTCTTCCTCTCCGGACTCTGCTTTGCGTTTGTTTTCTCTTTCGCGTTCCTGATCCTCTTGTTCTTCTGGATCGTCTTCTTTGTCACTGATGTCTTCAGATTCTGCTACTTCTTCAGAAGATGAAGCAGGAGGTAGCTTTTCTAATGGAGAGAGGCGCTTCGGAGCCATCCTATCAAATCGAGAGAGAGAGTTGGGTTTTAGAGAGAGAAGCAAGAAAAAGAGAGAGAGAGGTCTGATATCCAAGTAGGGTTTTAGAAGATGAGTCCACTTTGGGGAGAGGATGTGTTGCTGCGTCAGCCAATTAGGTTTCGTTTATCAAGTGACCAATTAGGTTTGGAATTGTGGCAACTTCAGCACAAAATGATAATTTTGCTGACGCGACCATAGTAACAAAAATCTTTGAATCTTTCAAAATCTCTATGTTATGTTTGGATAGTTTTTTAGAGTCAGAGTTTTAAGAAATTTTTTGAGAAGTGTTTTTAAGTAATATTTTAGAATTTGAAGCATTGTTTGAATACTTTTTGAGAGTTAGAGTTTTAAGAAATTTTTTGAGAAGTATTTTTAAGTAATTTTTTGAAATTTGAACCATTGTTTGGATTGATTAATTTAAAAAAAAGTAAAAAAAGTGTTATGTTTGGTTATGTTTTTAAAATAAGACTGTTGGAATTTCAAATTACAGGATATGTGTTTGAAATTAATTTTTTATTTTTTAAATTTAAATTATCATATTGCAATTACTTTTATAATTTTTAAAAAATTAATTACCATAATTTTTTAAAAAGATTTTTTACAAAAATGTATCTAAAATTACTATCAGGTAAGCATCTAACATTGATCTATTGACAGTCATTCAAGTTCCTTTTTTTTCAAAATATTATTATATACTGGTAAAAATAACAAGATTTTTTTTAAATTTAATAATTAATTTAATAAAAATAACAAGATTTAACAAATTCGATTAATTAATATAACATATATTAATTATTAAATTATATAATATTTTTTAAAATTAAAGTTATATATCATAAGTTTGGCATATTATAAAATAATATTTTATATGTATAATATAAATTATAATATAATATTTTATAAATATAATATTATATTAATATCATTGTCAAATCAAATAAAATTTATTTTGATAATTAATTTCTTGGAATTTGAACAATTGTTTGGATTTAATTTCTTGGAATTTGAACCATTATTTGAATTTAAAATTAAGTTTTGGATTTTGTTTTTTTGTTTACAACACAAACAAGTTTTAAAATGTGATTTGAAAAAATCTGTTTTTAATTTATAACCAAACATATCCCTCAAATTTGTCCTGATATTTTTATCAAATAAATAAATTACACATATATTAATAATTCTTGAATTATATTCAAATATTTTCAATATTAACAATTTTTTTCATTTTTTGAAATTCTTCAATTATTTTGAAAATTTCTATAATGGGGATTTATTTTTATTTTTATTTTTACATTTTTAGCATGTATCACCTTTTTTATTCAAAATTTTATCTTAATTTCTTTTCTAATTATTAATAATATTTTTCATATAACTCCTGAATTACAAATTATTTTAAAGTCAAATGATTATGAATGAAACAATGAATTGTCACTATAGGCATAGCAAAATTACGGAAATTTAAAAATTATTTAAAAATTTGAAATAGTGTCTGTAAAAAAAAATTATTTGAAATACTGCCATTCGAGACAATTTTATTTGAAATTACATGATTTATAAAAACAATTTGAGCCAAGGAATGATTCACTTGCACATATGTAGACAAACTAGAGGATAAAAAAGTAAATTGTATTAACATGAAATTTTTTTTTTTTTGCTAGGTATAAACATGAATTCCCAATTTCTCATCATGTAACATGTCAATGAAAGCATCAAGAAGACAAAACTAACCATGATCAAGTGTCTCAGGGAAACAAAAGAACCTGAAAGCGAAGCAACTTTTATGTTCAAATAAATTGTATCACCATCCTCATATAAGGTTTCAAAGATCAACACAACATAAAAGGTAAAATGCAAAAGACAATATTTATATATAAAAAAAAAAAAAAAACATTACTCTTTATCATTTCATAAAAAAGTTGGGTCATTTGAGTCTTTATACACAAAGGTCACAATAAACAATGGGGTATGAACTAAATGAATTTGGTTCCATGGGGTTCTGGTGATGAGGCCCGGCAGCAACATTTGTGACATGAGCTTCAGTGGGGTGCTTGTGAACATTGTTGTTTCACTGTTTTCTTTTTTCTTCCTTCCTTTAAGAGAGATCTGAATGCCACAGAGTTATCCTTGCTTTTTTCAAAGCACTTACTTTCATTTACCACAGAGATCATTTGAAGGAAGATCAAGGATTATACCTCAAAGCTTCACATGCTGCTGCGGAACCACCAAGATTTCACAGGCACCTGAACAAGTGTCAGATACAAAGGAAAGATGACTTAAGACTAATTCTCAATGTCCCTTTCGATTTTTTTCTCTTCATTCATAGAGAAAATACAATGCATCTTAAAGAGAGTCTCTCTTATCAACCTCCAAATTGGCATTTGTAAAATATATAAATACATGCCAGCTATTCAACTGGTCTCCCATTCCCACAGCCCCTGAAACTCACCAGCTCAAAACTCCTTCCCTTCCCTTCCATTTGGACCACTGTCCACAAACTGTTGGCCTAATAAATTTCAACTAGTACCCAAAAGAAACAAACACCCCCCAGCCAAAAAAAAACAAAAAAGAAGAAGAGGAAAGAAAAAAAGTATAGAAATACACTTCCAGGTTATAGAATCTTAAATACCTATTTGAACTGAAAGCTACGGAGATGAGCTTTCATCATCTGAACTTGAATTGTCCATCCGCTGATCCCTGATTGCAGGAAATAGTCGTAGGCGAACATCTGGTGAAAGTGGCTGACGTGATTCTTGAGAAGGTGGGGCTGTTGAAGCCTCTTTCCTATTAGTCCTCTTTTGCCTTGCTGCTGAGTTCTTCACCTCTTTACATGCCTTAACCACCATTGTCAAGAAATCACGAACAATCACAAACAAACGCAAGCCTTCATCCTTTCCTGCATTCCCTTGGAAGTAATCCACTGTACTCTTCACCAGAGCCATTATCCTCTTTTCTTCCTCTAGCAGCCATGTGAGATCATTTTCGGCACGCTCTACAAAACTAGCAAGTGTATCATGGAACTGGCTCCCTTCCTCTACATGTTTCATCTCATTGTTCACAAACTCTCTAGTTGTTAATAGTGAGTGACCAAGTTTGGATACTGTCCCCATAAGGTTATCACCATCTACAAGTGCTGCCTTTCTTACATTCTCAAGGTCATTATCTAACCCCGAAACCACCTGAAGACCAAGGCTGCGATAGTACTCTTCTGTTTCATGAGAGGAATCCTCAACAAGATCTTCTGATTTCGTGCTGGACATGCTCTGGTTCTCTCTTGCTTTACGTGCAGCTCGTATGCCTTCAGTTCGAATAATCTCCTGAACAACAAAGTGCAGAAGTGTGGTCTTTCCATCAGTTCCTTTTACATCCGAAAGTTTCAAGAGTGTGTCAAGCTTGAATGCCTGTGCGCCACCACGGAAGGTACCATCATTCATGCGGTTGCCAGTTTTCAGAACAGCTTCTAAAAGTTTCAGGAATAGTCTGCTGTTTTTGAGCTCGTCACAAGCTACCTGTAATTTAAGATGGGGTATTATTATATAACCAAAACCAAAGGATTGGTGTTTGTTCAGGCCACACTAAATATAAGATACTAGAGGTGCATCCATCAATGCTAGTCATGTCCATGCACTGACCCATGAGGGTGCCGTCAAAATCTCCAAACCCTCACTTAGCAAATCGCATGTGTGGTCTAACCCCCGAGGAGTGACTCACTGTTTTTTAACCTAAATGTCACCATCAAATATTCAACATGACTGGCAATGGTGCAAAAAAGGGATACTAGTGTCAGTGGCAACATGAAGAGGGAACAGATGAATAAAGAAAAACAACAAAAACACAATAATCTATATGGTTGCCACAAATCAGAGACTGTGTATCAGGAGATTGCAAATTTCATTAAGTAATGAAATACATATATGGATTAGATCTTTCACCTCTAATATTTGGAATGACTCCTTTATGGAAGGGACATCCTCCTGGAAAAAACTCATGAAGGACAATGATTCCAGCCGTTTGAAGGCAAAGGGGATGTCAACCATGACTTTAAGGAACCGCTCAGCAGGGCCAAGTTGAGAAAGATCCCCACTAAATAACCTAAGCTTTAGTTCTTCTTCTGCTGTGGGTGCCATCTTCAACAAAGTTTGAACTAGCCCTATGGGAAGCTCATTACCTGATTAAATTACGAAAGAAGTGGTTAATGCACCTGAACCCAAGAAATAAGATTATACACAAAATCTCAACAATATGACCATGGGGATATGACACTAGTTGCATATTTGCAATCAAAAGTACATAATAACTTAATGCACATATAATCTGTTATATTTTAGTTTACATTTTGTAAGAAAAATGTCACTTTAATCTGCAATGACAAGAGTCCCATTGTATTAAACAATTCCTGTCACTTAAAAGAATCAATAGCTGTGGGAAGTGAAGTATCAATATTCATAATCTGGCCAATAAGAATGTCAATAGCAAGTATGAAAACTGTAAATAAGAGAATTTAAAAGATTATCTTTTCTTAAACCGCAGACACCAGAGCACCACCGGTGCTATTAGAAAGAGAGAACACAAAGAGGTCTCTAGGCTGAACCTAAGATATCCATAATTAATATTTTCAAGACTTAAAATTGACAGAGGCACAGAGCATTGGTCCACAGATCAGAACCTCCAATCTTACAAGACGATTGATTGTAATAAATTTTGTTGTCTCAGATAACAAGGTCAGTAACCATCACATTCAACCAAAAAGTGAAATAAAAAAAAATAGTTCCAAATTAATAAAATTCAACTTAAGTAACTAAAGATTTCACTAAATTAATCATCAACGCATGCATGTTGTATTTAAGAGTAAAGCCCAACTTGAAATTAACATCTATAATGAATGTGTCTATGCTTGCACATATTCCCCGGAGGTGCCTTCTTTTTTCCCTACTTAAATTTTGGGACATTCTAATTTTTCTGAGGGAGTCCCAGATAATATACTTGTATACTCGCAGTATAACCAACATGCCAATATCAAATATAATTCGTTACAAGAGAGGTTATTTGTGTTTAAACTTGCTGGTGCTCCACGTGAATTTGTTTAGAAGCCCCCTTAAACTGCTGCAATCAACTTCTCCCCGTCCCCAAAATTTAAAACAAAATAAAAAGAGGAAAATAAATAATAATGGTTTCACTTATTACAGTGCCCCCATCAAATCAAAACTTGTCTTTCATGCTCAATTGAAAAGGATCTAAAGAAGATTCTTCTCTACATGCTAATCATCAATGATCAAATTTCGTTTCATAGAGTTGTTTTACTCACTTAGAAAACGAAAACGTTTCAAAAACATAGTAAAAACGATAAAAAAACTAAAATATATAGAAATACTTGAAAACATAAAGTAAAATATATTTGTGTGTAAAGATAAATATTATAATTAATTAATTAAAAATGTTTAGGATACATGTCTCTCCATACAAGAAGAAATTAAGGTGAAATTGAAAAGAAAAAAAAAAACATAAATGTAAATTAGTCATTAATACTAAATAACTATTTACTAATTAAAAAGTAGTATAAAAAATTTAGAGCTAGTTTTTTTGTCATGTGAAATTATTATATATTTGTTACAAAATATGTGAAATTATTATAATTAAATACAATACCATAACATAATAGATATATAACCATGTAATATCCATGAATTAGACAATTTGACACAGGTTACATATAAAATAATAAAAAAAACGAATAGCAATTTAAACCTTTTATTAATAGTAATTAAGTATTAAAATAAATTATTTATCTACTTTTTATTTTCACTATTTCTACTTTTTCTTGTCTATTATTTTTGAATAAAAATAAAAATGTCTCATTGTAATTTTGAGTCTTAATCCTTCAATCTCCTCTTTCATTTGAAAAATAAATGAATATTATCTTTTAAAAACTACTAGAATTATTGCTGATACAAAATAAATGTTTGTACAGTTTCGATATGTTTTTATGAAAAAATGTAAATTTCTATATTACACTAGGGTTTCATTTCGGTTTAGTAAAAAACAGAAATCTTTCGGCCGTTTCGATAAAAAATAAACGAAATTTTATCCCTACTAATCACATAATATGTTTCATCATTTTTAGCACATATTATTTGAGAGAGAGAGTTACCTTCCTTGAGGGCATCACAGACTTCTTCTGTTGTCACATTCAATGCTTTTAGAAGAATTGCCAAGTTTTGTGATTTCTTAGCATCAATGACCTGAATAAACTGGGTGGAAGGTTCAAGGGATGAAGAATCCTTCCTTCGCTCATTTTTGTCTTTATCTGAAGGGATATAACCAAATAGAGATTCTATCCTCTCCTCATTGAACCTGCAAATTCATAACAAAATTCAGAAAATTCGTTGACAGATTCAGATAATTGATTCTTTGCAAAATCAAAGTAAATGATAGAGAAAAATAAGCCTTACTGGAATGACCCAGCTTTAATGTCATGCCAAACCATTGCCTGATCAGCGTTGGCAGGAACCTTGTCCCAAAAGAGTGGCTTCAACTTTGTCTTTGGAGCATCAGATTCAGCAGATAGATCATTGCCCTCGCCTGAAGAAGACTGCCCTCGATGATGCGGCCCAAGAGGTGAAGGTTTAGTCAAATGACCAGATTTTGGTGGAATAGGTGGAGCACGAACAACTTTTGGGGGTGGTGGTGGAGGTCTAGGAGCAGGAGGTTTGGGTGGGGGAGGAGGAGGTCCAGGGGGAGGTGGGGCTGTTTTTCCTGGTGGGAGTGGTAATGGTGCATTAATATTTACAGGTGCACCTGCAGTAGTTTCTGATGATTGAGCTTTGTCCTGTGAGGAATCCTGACTGTCAGATAAAATGGTCAAATTGTTATCAGACCCAGTTTTCATAACTTTGTTAAGATTTTCAACACCATGAGACTTCTGTGAAGAACCTGAAAGATAAAATTTAAACAAAACATTCAGAAGTACTAAAATCAGTTTGCAATGACAAAACTTAATCCTCATAATAAATACCAGCAGATGCAGCGCTTGAGAAAAAGTTGAGAAGAGGTTTCTCATCTCTTTTTCCATCCGTGGGGCCTATTTTGTTGCTATTACCCTTAAGAAAGCAAAACAAAAGCAGCGCAACAAAGGCAAGCGTTGCCGCAGCAGTTGCGGCAATAATATAATTCTTCTGGCTGTCGCTGTTATTATTTGATGGATGAGGTGGACCAGCTTGTGGTCTTGGTGGAGGATGTTTAACAGCTGAAGGTGGAGGAGGTGAGTCATTGAGGTCTTGAGGGAGAGATGGCGCTGGAGCCTCAGAAGGGGGCTGCAAAATTGGGGAGGGGGAGCTGGCAGGCACGAAATAAGATGGTGCTGGAGCATAACTTGGTGATTCTGCTGCAGGGCCTGGAGTTGGAGCAAGGCCTGGAGCTGCAGCAGCGCCTGGAGTTGGAACAAGGCTTACAGATCTATGTCCATGCCACTTACTTGTTGGAGCAGGGCTTACTGCTCTATGTCCATGCCACTTACTTATTGGAGCACGGCTTCTTGCTCTATGTCGATGCCACCCACTTATTGGAGCAGGGCTTATTCCACGACGATGCCACTTACTTATTGGAGCAGGAACTTCTCTATGTTGATGCCACTTACTTATTGGAGCAGGGCTTGCTGCTCTATGCCACTTCCTTACCAGGTACCTTCTGGGAACACTGGGCCAACCAAAAAGCAACTCTAGGCACTTGATGAACCAAGTCCTAGAGCCAGCCGCATTGCCAGTAACATGAAAGGGAATATTTTTCTTTCTTAAGCAATCTAAAAGAGTTCGTTTCACTTGGGGAGGCAGATCAATAATAGCCTGTGGGGAATACAAGTCAAGATCTTCAACAGCTTGCTCACTGTCCTCCAATGCTCTTGTGCAATGAATCCACACCTGCTCTGCCTGCATAAAAAACAAGTCATCAATATTAGGAAAGAGCTGTCAAACTAAATATGATAAGAAATAAAATATTTTTTCACTTTTTTCCTCAACTAAACAGCGGTCATAGTTTTCCCTCATCTTTGGGAGAGCTCTTAAACAGTTTGACAACAAGCTTTACCTCATAAAGGACAATACAACCAGGTAAGTTGGGTACTTCCAGTGTAAATTAACAGAAAATAAATAATAACATTTCAAAAACATGAATCAGCATTATTACCTATAGGATTTTACTGGGGAATAGCATGTCAATAACCCTACACAGATTGCAAAGACTACATTATAACTCTTCCTCTATTTGGCAAACAACAATATATGTTTAGTAGTTAATGCGGTAGTGAGTGTCAAATCCTCAATGATACTTAAGACTGCATCTCCTTCAAACACACATACCCCACATAAGTCTAGAACGATCACAAATGAAAACCAAACCTCTTGTAAGTACAACGAGAAACCGTAAATTAGCAAAGCTTTTGAAGCCCTACTCAGAAGCACCAAGTGGGTCAAGAATGCTAGTTTTGCACAGTAGAAATGGAGGAATTTAGTTGGAATCACTTTAACAAAACATGGTTGTGCTGTGCCACAACAGGAAGCTTCTAGTTCTTCCATTTCTTTATTTGTATCTCCATAAAGAATGTCGTGTCCTACCTTTAAACTCTCCCTTTTCTTATTTCAATTAGATTCTTCATTCTTGTTTTTAACATAAAAAAAAAGATAAATTAAATATTACTCCTCCCTCTTAATAATGACAACCCTCTCAATCCTACAATAATGGCAGATTTGATCAGTCACAAACTTTGACGGATTTGTTTTTTTTTTAATAAGTAAAAGTAATTTTATAAAAAGAGCGCTGAGTGAGGCAAACCCATAAATACAAGTAAGAGGCTACATCAAACTTTGATGGCTTATTAACTAGCCAGCTGATCTTCCACAACTTATATGTAAATGTGCTATGTGTATAACTAGCAGGACGTCCACAATTTCTCATTAATCTCATAACTCACAATTTTGCTAACTCGGTATTCATGACAATGCCAACCACAGAAGGTTACACGTCCCTTGAAGAACTAATTCCAAATAATTAATCTTAATTCCTTTGGTAGCAGAAAGAGTTCCTTATAGCACCATCTCATTCACTCCTCTAACCATACAGTTTGTCCTAAATATTTTGGAGCTAGCAGCATAAATCTTGTTTTGTCATTCTCCTTTACATAGTAATATATATCTTGAGGCTGGCTAAAGAAAATCTTGCTTCGCCTTTCTCCTTTTTATATAGGCCATACTTTCTGATCTTCTAGCATTTAATCTTAAACTATGAGAACCTATGAGTCCTTTAAATACATGGCTTAGACTTCTCTCTCTTTCTTTTTTATTGTCTCTAGGTCTTCCATTTGCAATAGACTCAATTCAATCAATCAATATCCCATAGAACTTATTTTCATATTTAAAAAGGAATATTGACAAAAAGTGTAAATCATTGTCAATTAGAGTAGCCATTTAGAATCAACAACAATTATAACTAAACATGAAACACTTTTTCTAATAAAACCAGGCATTACTTGTTAAAGAGAAATGCTTGGGACATGGGATAATGTGTTTTGTCTTTTTATTCAGATTTTAAGAAAGAGTTATGTTAGTCCATGTCAGCCGGTAAACAGATGTAACATTACAAACAAGGATTCAAGTTTCTCTGAAACAACAATAATATCTAATTATAATACACAAATAATAAAGCAGCTTATCTATAAACATACATATATATACACATTATATATATATATATGTATAGAAGAGAAATGTGAAATCATGATACCGTATCTTCGTTTGTTTTTCTAAAATTCCAAGCGACTCCATTGCCAAAAGGGGTTTCTGATATTCTCCGATTGGCTTCGGAATCCCCCACCGCCAAAACGCAAAGAAAAACAACGAAAACAATTACAGAACAAACTCTTATGGCGTTCATTGCTTGTCTCCCATATAATCCTTCTCATTTCATCGGATATACATACAGAAACCTATATGTATGTATAATATGTATATGTATCCTTTGCTCTCATCCTCCAAATGCAATGCCCCGCAAAACCCAAAATGTCTTCCTTATAGAGCTGTGACCGAATCTACAATGCAACAAAGATGGTATATACTTTGAATTTCTTGTTCGTTGGAAGATTTTGTACGGAATCAGCCGAAAATGTTTTTTAAAAAACCCCTTTTGGTTTCTTGCTAGATTTTCTGTTGGGATTTTTGTTCATTGGAATTTTTCAGGTTTTTCGGGGCACAGAGAAGAGAGAGGGAGAGAGAGCGTTTTAGAGAGAGAAAGTAACGGGAAAATGACGCGGTAAAGAGACGTGCTGAGACCAAAGCTGAAAGAGACCCTCAAAATTGATTTTTAGGTTTTTCGCGTTGCTGCCCCAATAGTCTTTATTATTCTCAAACTCGCTCGTATTATTATCTTCTTTCACAGTTGTACCCATAATTTTTGTGAGCTCTTAATTTATAACCTACCATGTCAACATGAAATTAAAGTTGATCAAATTGGAACTACAATTGACTTAATTTCTTTATGAACTAACTTTATTCATGGTGAATAAATATCATAATTATGTCATGTAATAATTAACATTTTTAATAGGAAATTATGTAAAATTATGAGTAATATTAATTTTTTTAATAATAAAAAAATAATATTAGAAACTTTCTTATAACTTAATTTTAAATAGCAAATTTTTATGTGAAAAAAAGTTCCTCACCCTTACATATATATTCATATATTTTTTATGTTGAAAACAAAAAATCATATATTTGTGACTTGTGAGTTTATTAATTGAAATCATAAATTTAATTAATAATTTGTGCTCTTTGAAAATTATTAATTATTAAAAGACTGATTTCAATATGTTCAAAAAGGCCTTGAGAAATATATTAATTATTGGTTGTATTTTATGTTTTGAAACTCTAAATTTGAGTCATTAATTTTTTTTTTTTAATTCAAAAGAATACTTAAAAGGTGGAGGCATTGGCAGTACTTAAACGTTAATTTTTACTTTCGAATTATTATTCGTTATTGACTACAACTTAATGCATTTTGAGAGATTCAACTGCCCTTGATTGATTTTAAGATTATTTGGATGGACTTCAAGCTGCACTTATTAGTTATTTTTTTCATTAAGTTACGATTTTAATTAAGATAATAAGTTTAATTTTTGTTATTAAGCTGATGAAGTATGTAATTATTTAATTCTTTTAATAACTTAACTCAAAAAATATTTTTATATTATTATTTAGTTTAAGCAACACTTTTACACCTGTCAATTAAATGGGCACATAATTTGGAACCCTCACAAAATGCTAGTCAATAGGGCATTTGTATTGAGTTGGCTTGCTAGAAAGAAGACATAAAAACCAAAACATCATAAATTGGGGTGCCAGTGTAAATACCCTTAATTTCCTGGCCAGTAGTTGTAAAATGGGAGATGGATTTATATTCTATTTTATTTTGAAATGTTAAAAATAGTAGTTTTTTTTACCCATATTTTAATTATTGAGAATGTTGGCAACAGTTATAAAGATTTACTATACAAAATCTATATTTGATCTGTTTCTATTGTGGGAAGTCAATCCTAGGGTCCATGGTTTTTTCAAAACCAATTTGACTATTCTTTTGAAATGCTGCTGTTTCATTTTAGTTACTTAATTTGGTAATTGCTAATTACTATTTTTTATTTGAAAAGCAAAAAATGATGAAATTTTTTTTTTTTATATAACAATATAAAAAGGGAAAAATTGAACTTACATTAAATACGTAAAAAATGAATATATACTTGTTTTACTTAAATAAGAGTTCAATCTTGAAAAATAATGCTTTTACAGGTAGCACTTGAAATCTCTTTGGGAAGCTTCGTATTCTAAAAAAGTTGATTATGAATAATTGTTTATTAAGAAATAAATTATGAATAATTAATTATGATATAATTAGTTTATTATTTAAGTGCTTGGTAAAAATTATTATGCATTGTAATTTTTTCCCTTTTTTTTTTAATTTTTATATTGTATATATTAGATAATATATAAGCGGGGTTTAAGGATAATACTTGAAAAAAAATAAAAATAATTTTTATTTGTAACTTTTCGGAAACCCTACTTTGTAAGCGGAATTTAATAAAGGCAAGTGTGAGTTATTTAAAAAAAAAAAGAAAAAGGTAAAATGTCTACTTTGTGACCAAACTCCTATTTTGAACAAAAAATGAAGTTCTCTTGGGTGGGGGCGTCAAAAAGTAAAAAAGGGCAAATAATTTTGTTGTACGAATAAGAGTCATGATTAGCAAAACTGATTATTTGAAAAAAAAAAATTAAAATAATCCAAGAAAATAATTTTTAAAAATGAAAAAGATAAATGAATACAAATAAAGTGATGAAGAATAATGATGGAAACATTTTGTCAGCAAGAAATGGGGGACAAATTGAATTTACAGCTCATGTTTCATAAGTTTTAAGCAATGATCATCATCATGTTCTAGCTAGCTTATGTTTCCTTTTTCTCTTCAATCATGTTACCTTGCAACTCTCGTGTCTTTGGGTCCAATTTGGTTCTCCAGCAACTTGGCCTGCTTTGGAAAAGAAAATGAAAGACTGTTACTATATATAACTTCATAAAATAAGAAGAGGGGGGAAATTCGCTTACCATTGACTGTTCTGTGCGGATCAGAATACATATTATAGAAAAAAAAAAAAGGAAAAAAAAATAAAGATCTTGCAAATTCATCCAGAAATGGTCTGTGAAGTTCTAGCTATGATGATTTAATGAGGTAAAAAAAGGATGAGAAATCTTTTATCTCATTTTCTCCTGTGCCTCATTGTCTTTGATTGAGTTTATGAAGTTCTTTCTCAGGAGTCTAATTGAAGCCAAAGTAGAAGAAAATATCTTCTCAGGAGCCCATGACGAATATATGAAATATTTTTATTAATATGATAATTATAATGTTCGAATCTCCTATTTAATCACAATACAAGTATATAGATTAGCCATTACATTGCTTTTTAAATTTTTTCCTTAAAGAGAATATTTTTGTTTGTAATATTTTTAAAATTTATTAATTTAAATTGAGTTGATTTTTGATTTAAAAAACAATAATTTTATTTATAGTTTTGTTTTAAATCTATAATTTGCTAAATTGAATGAACAAAGAAGAAAAAATATGAAAGAGATGATTGTCATGTTATGATACAATGAGAAAAAGTGAGAGAGGAGAATGCCATATTACAATTATATTACTATAAAAAAATAAAAAATAAAGATAAATATAAATATAGGAAGGTGTGCTTGTATATGTACGTATATGTATATATTTTGGTGTCATTTTGAAGTCGTACAAATTTCATTGAAGCACGGGTTGGGCTTCCTTCAGTAAATAAACGCAGCAGTTCTCCCAAAATTATAGATGCCTTCACTGAAGCACGGCCGCATGGGATGTGCTTCCCTTCAGTTAGTAAACGCAACACCTATGTCATCAGACTCGACACTAAATTGGCCCCTTTTCTGCGAGTTGTGTTAGCATGGCAGAAGCCCAGGTAATTTTTTGCTCAGATTGCATTGAAAAAATTCATTTTTGTGGAGTTTCATTATGCTTGCAAGTGATTTTCTATGAAATCTCTTGTCTTGTATCCTGAAATGTTTTAGTTCTATCCAAATAGCCGGATAATTTTAGGTACACCATTTGTTCCTTAAGGCTTGTGGTAATTTAAATATTGTTGAATCTGGAAGGAAAGTTTATTGGAAGGTAATTGTACGTGGGTTGGACTCAGATACTTGTATGGGTAATTAACTTCTTGATATGTTTTCTAAGTTTGGGGATATGGGAACGTGAGGACAATGTTTGATATAATGACTGAAAGAGATTTAGCTTCATGGAACACGATGAATGTGGGTTATGTGAAGATGGGTGATCTGAGGAAGGCTTTATGTATATTTTCAAATGATGGGGGAAGATGGGACACCATTTTGCTTGGTGTCCCATCTGCTTGTGCTGACAGCAGAATTGAAACAGTGCAAAGCAATCCACAATTATGTTCTAGGTAAAAAAGTTTTGTACACTAATAATTTTCTGATCAAGTCTTTTAATTGAAATGTATTGCAAGTTTAAATCAGTTTTGGCTGCAAATAAAGTTTTTAATGAGGTGACATGGAAAGATACTGTGTTCTGGAATTCTTTGATTAAGAGTCATGCAAGGAATGGAAATGCTTTTGAAACCCTGGGAATTTTCTGTTGAATGGTTTTGGACCACGAAGAACCTAGGGGTGAAAGTATGTGCATTGGAATTTGGGAGGGGGACTTATGGAAAATTCAAAAAAATAAAATAAAATTGAGGGCCCAATTTCTAATTTTTAATAGATTAAATAGATTTTTTTTCTTTGTAGTGATTATGGTGAATGAATATTAACTGAAATGCAATTATACACTTGAAATAGATGTGGGAAATGCTAATTGTTTTCTTCACAAATAGATATCTGAATTTGTTCGGACACAGTGCAGAACATTTTATTAGCATCTCGTTCTGGCAACTCTTTAATTCTATGAGAATTGCATTATTACCCATCTTTTGTGTCTTACTTAAATATAGAAGTGATCTTGTCAGTCAAATTGTCCAAGAAATCGGCGAGTGCACCACCAACACTCATATCTGTTTCTTTGTCAAATGGGAATGGCTTCAATGGTTCAGTTGCTTCTAGGAGGTACTCAATTGGAATCTTTGGTTTTGACCGCTGCAGGGGAACTATAGGGCTGTTGTACTTCCATGGATCTGGACAGTAATCCTGGAAAATTTTTGAATTAATAACAAGAATTAAAAAGGAAGAGGCTTTTGATTTTTTTTTTTCACAATTGAAGCATATGTTGTTTCAATCATTTATCACTGAAAATTTCTTACCTGATCAGCATGCATTTTCTTCACAAATGTTCTGAATATCCTGAAATTCTGTGTGTCCAGTAGATCATCTGATAAACGAAGGTATGTCAACCCTGACATCTTCAGTTTTGGTGGGCCATTTTTGTTGACACCATTTGGTCTAACATTTAAAAGTATTTGATTGTATGCTGCACGATCGTATCTTGAAAGTGCATTTTCACCTGCAACCTCGATGTTCTCTCTCCATCCTCCACTCAGCACCTTCACATACATGTGTAACACATCAACTGGCCATTGCTTTGATTTCATGGTATATAAATGATTTTTTTTTAGAAAAAAAAAAATCAATTGCATTATTATAAGAGTTTTTTTCTTTGGGGAGGGGGAATAGGTATGATATTGAAAATGAAGAGATAATAACAAGTAAAAATTTTGTTATATAGGTTCATTTATTCATTGAGAAGGAAAAACTGGAGATGATATTACATATAGAATTAAAGTTTAAGTTGAAAAGTGAGTCTGGCATATTATGCAATTGATGTATACTTTTAAAACTTAATGGTAAATTCTATAAAACAATTATCAGAATAGCAATGCTATGTGGAATAGAATGTTGAGCAGTCAAGAAACAACATGTTAATTAACTGAGTGTAGCTAAAATGAAGATGTTGAGATGTGTGGTAAGACAAAAAAAGATAAAATTAAAAATGAACATATTCTTGAGATAGTAAGATTAGCTACCTATAAGAGATACAATGAGAGAAAACCAATTAAAGTAGTAAGGTCATGTATAAGAAAGACCAGTAAATGCATCAGTAAAGAAGAGTTATATGATTCATATCAAGGGTCTTGCTAGGAAAGCAAGACAACCAAAATTAACTCTGATAGAGTTAGTGAAAAAAAAATGATAATGTGTAGTCTAGCTGAGGAAATAATCTTAAATAGAGTAAAAGAGCGAGATACAATTCCTGTAGCTGGCTCACAATCATGGTATTAAATATCGATTGTTACGTAACCTGTTTTGAACCCTCTGATACCGTTACACACTGATATATCGATGTATAAAAAATTCACAGGCGTAACGACCATTACAGGACTAATGTGTAACGGTATCGGCCGATACGTAACAATAATGGTACATTTTTCTATTTTTCTCTATTTTAAGGGCTAAAAAACTCATTTTTGACCATAGATCTAGTGATTTAAATTTATAAAACACAAGATTTGGTATCATGGATATGGTCAAAGTATTTAGTAAGTCCTATAATTATATCTAATTATCTATTATCACAAACTTAAAAGTAAAATTATATCTTATTAAATTTAGTAGATGTTGCTTAAAAATGAATGAATCTTATTACTAGGGCCTAGACTACTTCTAGAAAAAAAATTCTAACTTTAAAAATTATTTATTTGCTACTTTTGTTTTTGTATTAATGTTTTTGCTCTAAAATTATATAAAGGTATCTTGAGTGTTTTTTTTTTTGAGTAGAAAATTCGAGTATTGCAATATGATTAATCAAATTTATATTTTTTTGCTAAATTATGTGTTTATTTGACTTTAAGTCTATTAGTTAACAATGAATATTCTATTTTATTTTTTTATATTTGCTGAAATTACTTATAATTGTATTTGTAATTGTTAGTTGTCATAGTTAGTCATAATAAATTGTACTTTCTTCTTACTTTGATATAAAACCAATATAAAGTTATATACAATAAGTAGTTTTTTTAATAGGAGCTATAAAAATGACTAAAAGTAATTAAAATGTAGTAAAGTGGAGCAAAACTATGCATATTACTAGCTTTTAAGGAATTTTCTAGTGATTACAAAAAATTCACGGGTGCGGCTCCTGATTCCCGTTATATATCGACCGATTACTCCCGATACCGTTGTACCGCTATAGCGACCATTACGTGTCCCGATACCGCGATTTAAAACCATGCCCACAATAGTTGGGATAAGGTTTTGTTGAGTTGAGTTGGGTATATTGTTTGATTGAAAACCTGATACTTGGGTTAATCACACCTAGGGTTTTATCAGGATGTTTCTTACTACAATTTGTGGTGGGAAAAAGAAAATATTCTATAGGTGATGCGAAGGGTGTTTATCAAGCACAATTTTGCATTCAACTTGAAATTTGATCTTAATATGGAATAAGCTTCTTATTTGCTTTACCTGCTGAACAAGTTCCTCAGGTCCACTTTTAGTATCGGGACTGTGTTCAGAGTCCCTCATCTCAAGACATGTGAAACACAAAATGGCATAATGCCTGCACAGCATCCTTGCTATGGGTCGGTACCCATCTCTATCTTTCAAGTTGTAATATCCTGTAGTTAGCTCGGCAGCATGATTGTCATCTTTATACCACCAATGGATTCCAGCTACCTGTTTTGACAATGAAATGTGAACTGTTTGGTTGATATAAGATGAAAGATGGTAATTACTGGCAAATGAGATACTTGTTCTGAGATTTACTTTAGCT
Source organism: Nyssa sinensis (assembly GCA_008638375.1). NCBI lineage: Eukaryota > Viridiplantae > Streptophyta > Magnoliopsida > Cornales > Nyssaceae > Nyssa > Nyssa sinensis. Next base: position 49,521,884 of record CM018046.1, read on the forward strand.
GCTAACTTGACTTTACAGCCCAGGAAAACTTTATTGGCTTCATCAAGTATTTGATCGCCATGGCTTAGTAACTTGTTAGAATACCATGTCAAGAAGAAATTCCCTTCTTCTGTAAGGTATGTCCCTTTTGATTTAAAGAACTCTGTTTTTTCCGGTGTGTCATTATATTCTCCTGCATTATCTGGCAAGTCCCATTCAGGGTGTCCCGCACTTGTGGCGACCTCCTTGAATTCTTCTTTAAGATATTTGTCATAGCACTGCAATATTTGCTTGTGTGTCAAATTTCAAGATCTAAGCTTAAAGAAATTTTGTTCATTAAGATAGGGGATAAGTAGTTTGTGTGATCATCTAATTAACTAACATCCAGTCTCACCTGAAATTCTCCGATACCAGGAAAAACCCATCCTTGAGTTTGTGTAAAAGAGGGGTATCTGAGTTCCCCCGCAGGACCAAGCCCTACTTCTATCTCTGTTATGAGTCCAGCTTCTAAGAAATCTGACATGTTTTCTCTGAAGCTCTTCATGTAGTCACTATAGATCTAAATATATCAATAAGCAGATTAAGACTTAACCAATAAGATTATCATTGGAAATGCATAGAGACCATAATGTAAATGACAAGTAATATTCACCAGAATTATTTAAGTTGACATGACATTATCTTGGTCATGTTAGACTTGGGGATACTTCATTTGGTCATTCCTGGCGAATGCTGCTGAAACAACTGGGACTTTCAATGATTTGAATTGTTGGAACTGCTTGAGGCCTACCTCTGATTATATCTTTAATAACATTGGTACGCTTTACCCCATATTTAGTTCATAGCTTAGAATGTTGGTTTTTTTTTTTTTTGGGGGGGGGGGTTGGAGAAGGGGGAGTCATTGCCCAAAGAAAGTGGTAATAAGAAATTGAAAAAAAAATTTGTTTTATGACAAACACATATATAAAACTCGGTTCATTAAAATCTTCAAAATCAAATGAACTAATGTTGGATTCACTGAAAGACTTAACATAGTTGTTTTATTCTCCATGTCATTTCTATACCAATGTCACCAGAAAAAAAAAACACAGTTCATCAGACTCCAATCTAGTTTTACAATACAAGAAGTCAATTTGTAACACCCATGAGAAACTTGATCATTGAATCCCTGGTTTACCGTTTGCCCAAAACCCTCCAGTAGCAGGCCCAATACATGAATCCTGTTGTTGATATATCACGTATATGGTAATTGACTATGCAGAAATACTGAAATAGATGGCAGCATAAGTTTTGAAAGGAGTAAGAGTTTTCTCAAATCTAACCTCGACAGCAGTTCGCCCCTCAAAAAGAGGCCGGTTATCCACACCCATTGTGAGGTACTCCTTGTTCCTGTTACCTGCTCTATTAGTGTAAAAGATGTCAGGGTTTGATTCTCCAACGTCAAGTATCCATTGGGGAAGCGGGATGGTTACATCATCCCCTACATTCCCACCACATTGGTGGAACGACATTACAACTTGTAATTTCAACCCACATTGTTGAATCAGTTGAAACAAGCTCCTGTAAGCAGTCCAATTGTACTGTTTAGGGCCTTTTGATTCTACTATCCCCCACCAGACGTCCAGCATGACCCTATCAACACCTGCTGCTCTTAGCTCCTTGAGCTGTTTCTCAAGCATATCTTTGTTTTTGAGGACATTGTCAATTGTAATCACTTCAAGCTGTTCTAACCACACCAAGATTGGGAAGATGACACAGATATGAGATTAATATCATATTCGTCTATGTTATAATATTAGTATATGTAACTATGTATACTTAAAACACGTGAACAAAACTGTTGTCACTTACAGGAAGCATTACATAGACTAGCACATAGTTTGCTAACATCTTTTCACCATCATTGACAACCTGCATTTTTCAGTAGAAGAGAAAAAATGTTTTAGTTTTTCCTAAAAAGCACGGATACAGACATAGATACGATACGACATAGATAAGTTGACAATTTATTTCTCAAAAAAGTAGGACACAGACATGTCAGGGACACATTGAATATATAAATTTTTTTATTTTTTTATATGACTATTTAATAAAAATCTAATGTTATTTCAATTAAAAATGACATAAAAACACACAAATCACAAAAATATTATTAAGATATTAAAATCACAAAGTCGTTAAATAAAAATTAAAGAACTTCTTCATTTAATCAACATCTACGATTTAAGTGTCCAACATGTGTCCGAAAAGTGTTTGAGAGTGTCGGTATCCGACATGTGCCCGACACGGACAGGTAAGATAAAATAGAGTGTATGTACTTCATAGAATTTTCCCTTGTGAAAATGAATATAGAGATTCTATTCTTTATTCCTTTACGATTTAAGTGTCCGACATGTGTTCGGAAAGTGTTTGAGAGTGTCGGTATCTGATATGTGCCCGGCACAGACAGATGAGCTAAAATAAAGTGTATGTACTTCATAGAATTTTCCCTTGTGAAAATGAATATAGAGATTCTATTCTTTATTCCTTTACTATTTCAGTCTCAACTCCTTTTGCCGACACATACGAGGGTACAATATATAAGTTCATTTTCCTTTTCATGGAGCTCTTTTGGGCACAGCTTACAATATTGATAGCAAAAATGATACCTAAAAGATAGGTTTAAATGACTGGTTACCTCTCGTTCTGTGGTGGAAACCTCAGATGCCACAGCTTGAGGATTTCCAAACGAACTTCTGATGCCAAATAGCAGAACACAGCTCTGTCCTAATCCATTCACTTCCCTTGCTCGTACCTTTTGAAGTTGATAAACTGATGGCACTTCCGGGGGCAAATTTAGCTGGTGAAATCTAATTCTCTTCCCCAAACTGCCTAGTTTTGGATACATGATGCTTGTCATGGTTAAGAATGAGACTTGTGTCCTTTTCTTTTGTAAGTGGAATTGCTATACTGTATTTGAATGGAGATGAACAGAGGACAGAAGAAACATTCAGTGTCAAGGAAATGCTATACTGCATCATTTGTTGTTTCTGACTATTGATATTGATTTTAAGCATTTCTTGTGGTCTCTCTGAGTCTGAAAATGATGCTTGAGCTTCTGGAGTTTTCTATGAAGTTTTCTAAGGTGTGGTGGAAGAGAGAACAACGAAGATTGAATGAACAAACTGGTGGTTGGTATTTATTCCCCATATCATGAACTCTTTTTCTCTGTGATTCTGTTGTTTTATATCTTTTTTAGTCGTTTTCTCTTTTGTCTTTTCTTTTAGCATTCAAAACCAATGGTTTGTTTTGACTTCAGAGAATCAGTTGCTTTGACATTATCCCAATAGGTCAAGAAAAGATTGTCTGAAAAACACTTTAAAAAGAAAAATGCCCAAGAAGAAATTAAAAGAAGAGACACCACAGGAGCCAGCCAAACCAATTATTGAAATATTCTGAAAATATACCAACAAAAATACAATTCACGTGTGAATATACTATATTTGTAAAGTTTAAAATACAAGAAATAATGCTAAATTAATTGATTTGTTGTATTATATTATTTGATTGATTTGAAAAATATGAAACATTAGCAGATAATTCTTGAAATTATAATTCTAAAACACATCGAAAATCATATTTGTACATCGATTTCACGACGGATACATTGTTTTTTTTGAATTCATATCAAATATTTAAAATTTGATACATCAATACTTGAAACTCGTTCTACGGTTTTGCCCGCCGCCGTTTGTGCCGGCGGGTGTTGTGATACGAAGTACTACGAACTTTGGCAGCACAGCTCTGGCTTTTCAGACAGGCTCACCCAAGTTTATTTGAGCGGATGTATATAATCCTTATCCCCACTGACAGGCGGGGTCCACTTTTCTATCAGAAGCTACTGTTTTTTACATGCGTGAATTGCGCGCTAACGTTTGAGTTTGACTACGCATCTCCTTTGGCGTGACAGATTAACTACGGGTAATATGCGGCAACGGCGATTGAGCGACTTCAGCTTATTGCAGTACCCGCGCGGAGGCGGAAATGGAACGGTTAGATAAAACGAGTGCCCATTATTGTAAATAAACGGAATATCAAGGGTAATCGTTTAGGCTGAGTCACTGAGCCCTGGACAAATTCTGACACTGCCAGCTATTTCCCAAGGGTGACATGGCAGACACACCTGTCAGACTCGGTTCCCAATTTTCTCCTGTTATCCCATCCGAATAGTTTTTTTTTTTTTTAGTTTTTCAAAAATTTTATTCTGTAAAAAAATATTTAGTTAGTTTTTTTGTGTCAAATGTGATTTTAAAAAACAAAAATTTAAATACCAACATTTTGAATAAAACTTTATTTTAGAATTGAAAACCGCTTTTCGAACTAAAAATAATAATAATTTAAAACACCAACATATATAAAAACTTATTATGAGGATTGGGGGTGAAAAATTCTAAAATTGAGTATATAAAACGGCATTTATGTTTTCACTTCCTAATTTTAATACCTAAGTTTTTTAAAATATAATTTTAATGATTAAAAAACTAATATTTTAAAGTTCAAGTGATGATGTGAAAGTATAAATAATATTTTCTTATAAAAAACTGAAATACATTGGCGAATTTATCAGATAATATTGTATCATTAATTTTTTTTTATCACTGCTTCCATTAAGCTGATATGATAGAACTCTTTTAAATTATATATATCTATATGATATATGTATGTATATATATATATATTATTAAGACGAGAAATGGTATGTTTTTAAAATTTTTATTTTAAATGATGTGATACTAATATGTGAAAATTATATTAATTATATAATTTTAAGTATTGTCAGTAATTCAGGGCATGGTTGTTCGGGAGTTAATGAATTCGACTTTTTGGTATTAGTTATGTCAGATGAGTCCAAAAGATTTAATTGACTAACACGAAAAGACTTGATAAACTAGCACTTGCATATACTAAGAGACTTAATTAACTAGTATTCAAACAATCATGTAAACAGATAAAAAAATTGATAAAATTTTATTTGTAAAAATAGCATTACTCAATTTATATCCCTCTACAACACTTGTAAAATTTAAATTTCGTGAGTTGATTGGTACGTGTGATGTTGATTCGTGAAACATAACTCAATCTAATTAAACTCCACAAGTATAGATAACATTACTTTTTTTTTTTTTTAAAAAAAAAAATGAAGATACAAAGGTAGCAACACAAATGAAACATACATCTTTTATCCTTCTTTAAGAGTTTCTGTTTTTTTTTTTTGTGATGTTAATAAATATAAATTCAATTTGAAAAATCAATGCTTAAATTATGGAAACATTGAAAATTATTTTTTTATCAATTTAATTTGAATGTAGTAATTAATGTGATAAAAGGCCAGTCTTATAAATTTGTATTCCTTTTACTAAAGTGGAAAAGCATTCAATGCTTATCTATTAAAAGTTTGATTTTTTCAAAATAAATTTTAAAATGAAATAGAGATTAATATTTTGAGTAATGTTATACTTTTTAAAATTATATTTTAAATATATCACAAAGATTATGGTATTGACATGACATTGAATTACTAAAAATATTTAAAATTATGTAATTAATGTAATTATGTCGTATCAGTATCACATCATTTGAGATATAAATTTAGATAATAAAACATAATTTTATCATTTACTATATGCCATTACTTAATAGCATGATAAGCATGACTACATAAACACAGTTAATATTGAGCTTTTTATATTAATTAAAACAATTATTGCCTAAATGTTAGAGGAATATTTTTCTAGGAGTGTGAGATATTACTTGAACTATGTAGAGTGAAAAAATGTTAAAAATTTATGAAAGTCTCATGTAATTGAATAATAGAATAATACTTATTTTTCAAATTAAATAAGAGAAATTTTCTTTTATTTAGATACTTCTCTTAATCACAATATATGCAATCATATATATATTTATTTTTATTTTTTAATTAAAATTAAAGTAACAAGAAATATATATTGTATTTAACAGGATTTAAATTGACTTTCCTTAAAAAAATGGTGCTAAGAAATCCAGAATTCTATCAACTTCAATTGAATTTTCAATAAAGAAAAATAATTACAATTGCTAAGAGATAACTCAATTGTAATTTGCAAGGGAAACGAGGGGCTATTTTTGAGTAACCACTTGCAAACAGCTAAAGCGAAAGTGTTTAGCAAAACTAATCCCTTAATTGGCTTCACTTACCAGACCTCACCTTTCCTTTCCTTACTAACCGACCCCCCCAAAACCCAAATGCACACTCGCCCTTCTTCGTCTTTTTCAGTCCAAAACCATGAAAGAAAAAGAAGACGACGAAGCCAACATTGCCTCCCTAAAATTTTCCCAACAACCAAACAAAAATAATACTACAAAACAAACAAACCCAGAATTCTCACATTTTCCATTTCTAAAGCCAAGAAAATGTGTTATGTGGGCAAAGCAACCAAGATCTTCATCTTCATAGTCACAGTACTGGTGGTGACTGGACTCGTCTTGGGATTTGGGCTTTTTCGGCACGGCATTCAGAAGACCCACAAGTGCTCCGGCGACTCCTGCCGCCAGGCCCCAGTTATATTCCCCAACCCTAGCCCTAACCCTGTCTCAAACCCCAACCCTGGTCCACCTACACCTAACCAGAACCCTGGATCGACCCCTAATCAGTCTCCTCCTCCTTCCCCTTCTCTTCCGCTTCCACCTTTGCCTCCTCCTCCGGTGGCAACAACGGCTATGCCACCGACTTTCAGTCCGCCGAGCCCGGTAGTGGTTACTCCAGGTCCAGTGCATTCTTAGCTACATTTCTTGCTTGATGATGCATTGTTTCGATTTGTTATTTTTCATTTTCACTTGAATAATTGTTAGATGGGTTTGTATAAAAAAGAGCGAGGATGTTTTTGTTCAAGGTTTTCAATGGCGGAATTGACCCCATTTTCAGATGACCCTGTCATTTCTTTTGATGTCTCACTGACCCAATCCTTTCATTTGATTGCATTGTCTACTGGTTAATGTGCGAATCAAAGAGAAATTTTCTTTTCTCATTTTGCTTGCATAAGAATTAAGATGGTAAAACGATGGATTCTGTGTGTGTATGTTTGTATAATTGGTCATTATGGGTTTTATTTTCTTTTAAAAAACAGTCTCTCAATAGCGCTACCTTTTTCATTTTCTATAGCAACAAACAGAACCTAATGGTACATCGGAGGAATCAAATAGCAAAGCTGTGATGAATTATGCATTTATGATTAGTTTCATGGATGAGTGGCATTTCAGTAATTTTACGGGCCTTTTTTTGGGTGACTCTTTAACTGACACAACGATAGTCAACTTGGTTGGTGAGTGAAAAATCTTGAATATGACTCTTAGATTGACGTGTCGTTGTGTGTTATGATTTTTTTTTTTTAAGACATAATAAATATAGGTATTTACTTGTCGGTTTAGGGATGAAATTTGATAAATTAATTTTTATGTCCCATGAAGTCGGTATTTATAAAAAAAAATAAAAAGACTCACTAATGGTATTAAGAGTAAATAATAATTCATAAAATAAATAAAATAATAAAAAAAATGTGAGATTACTAATCCTATCACTATTAATAGACTGTGATTACTAATTCATATTTATCTAATTTATAAAATAAATATATATTATTGGAAAGACACACTATTTAGATCTATTAAAAATGTGTCATGAGTAAGTCGAAGACTTAAGTAGCAGCCACTTTGGAGTCGATATTTTAGTTTTATTTAATTTTTTTCATGCCGGACAGAAATTTTAAAATTCTAATATTCCGTGTGTTGGTGACGACTAAAATTAAAATTATGTGTATAAAGTAGGTGAGTAAGTCGAAGACTTAAGTAGCAGCCACTTTGGAGCCGATATTTTAGTTTTATTTAATTTTTTTTTATGCCGGGCATAAATTTTAAAATTCTAATATTACGTGTGTTGGTGACGACTAAAATTAAAGTGTGTATAAAGTAGATGATTCAGTAGGCTAACTTACCTTTATAGCTTTAACTATTTCGGTAGATGTTGTGATTGAGAAAATACTCCATTATGAGCTAGGAAATAATAACTTATGAGTCATTATTGTAGAGAATTACTGCTAGTTTGAAACTATTGTACCAAAATTAGAAAAAAAAAGAAAAGAAAAGGAATAAGCATTTTTAAAAATAAATAAATAATAATAGGAGAAACTCGGGCGCTTGATAACAAAGTTGAGAATAATCAACGGCCATGGTTTTCCAAAAACTGGAAAAATTTACATTTTTTTTTATTTTATTAAAATTCTATAAATTCAAAGAATTGATTCCTCAAATTTCCCTATTCTTATAAAATTTTATTATACATACTTTGATTTGTCCTAAGAGTTGAATTTTCTCCATACTTCAAATATAGTCCAGCAAGGTCGGATTCGAAAGAGTTGAAAGATTAGAAAGTTGCTTAAGGCAAATTAGAAAAGAGTGGGCAGAAAAGTTGAAGGACGTGTTTGGAATTTTGAGTCAAAATGACAGTCATCTTGGGTATGGAGATATGAAAGGTTGAGAATCCAATGGAATTGTCTTCCTTCCACGACGAAAGTGCTTCGGTGGACAGGGGGGCCTTGAAAAATATATATCTATATATAGTTCTTTTTACACGTGCAATGCATGTGCTGTAACATAAAAACAAAAATGAAAATAAATACATATGTTAAGAAATATAATATTTTATATATAATGAATTTTTTATGAATAAAATTCTTATACTAATATCTTGTTTTCTTTTTCTCCTTTTACTTTACTCATTATTCTCCTTATTTATTAATATAAAAAATAAATCACATAAAAAAATTATAAATAAGACTGTAGGTGCAACACAAAAGTGAATTTCACAAAAATTTTGCTGAATAAACTATTTTCTTTTTATGCTTGTTGGTCATGGATCCGATTAAAATAAAGAAACATAATAAAATAATGAATTTTAAAGAAGTAAATGAAGATGAAATTTTCATATTTATATTAAGTAATAAAGAATATATATATATATATATAGAGAGAGAGAGAGAGAGAGAGAGAGAGAGAGAGAGAGTAATGTGATACATCTTTGCGACGAATGTGACTGCAAATTTCATCAATATTCAATATGTTGCTTAAAACTTGAGCTCCGCTATGTTAACTCCCAAAACTTTACTTTTTAAAACATGTTTGGATAGATAGTGGTGTTTTTAAAAAAAGACTTTTCAAATTTTAAATCGTATTTTTTATATTTGAATGATTGTTTCGACGTCTTTGAAATGCTTATTAAACGTTTGTTTTAGAAAAGTATTAATAATTTTTTTTTTCAAACTCTCATTTTTATAATGGCAATTTTTTTTTTTTTAATATAATACATTTAACACTTTTACCAGTTGATTCAAATACAATATAAGAATGTTTTAAATAAATTTGTCCAAATATCAGCAACTTAATTCAAATTTTACTTTTTAAAATCATAATTTTTAAAATTTAATTTTCTTTGATACTCATTCAAACGAATAGCATATATTAGCATTTACTCCATGCATGCATGTGTCTTGATCCCACTATGGTCACCTTTAATTCAGTTTAGTGCTCAATACAATTTTTATAATTAGCATTATGGAGGCAGCAGGTTTTGTGTCATGGGATCTCCATGACAGCTGCAAATGAGTGGAATCTTGATCTCATCCGTCGCTTTCAAATTAGTGGAATCGTGACACCTTTCATTCTTATTTCATACGTATGGATATGCGAGTTTGCCGCACACGACTCTATTGCTTTTCTTCAAAGGGTTATTGAGTGCCCGACCTTCTCCTTCTCCCGTTAATAGTGAAGACTGTTTTATCGATTAAGATCTCTGACCTCCATTTTACAATGGACAAACTTTACCTTCAAGTCATACCCTCATTTATGAAATTAATGAAAATAAAGAGAAATTGACACTTTTATTATTTAAAAAAAATTAATTACAAAATATTTATAATTTATTAATAAAAATAAAGTAAGTCAGTATTATTTTAAAAACCCTTAAAAAATATCTTTATAATTATTAAAAATCTTAAAAAAAATTAGTATAATTTACTCTTAGATTTTCATTGAAATATTGACTCACGGGTTCCTTTGAGGTTTTACCATACTAATCCAACGAGTTGTAAAAAATTTTAAATTAAAATATATTACCATGCCATTATTTTACAAGCTCCCATTTTTCTAAACTTTCATCTTATGTTGGATGAGGGACGAAAGAATTGAACTGCTCTCTTGTCTCTTTTGCCTTTCATTTTATATGCAACGTGGAACTGTGGAGAACTTGACATACCCATGGAAAGCATTGGTCACCGGCTAGTACTCAAAAAACCTTAAAAAGATTTTCTTTCCAAGCCCAAGCCCAATATGGAAGCCTGTAAAATTTCAAGCAGGGCTGGTGGCCTATGTGGATGCAGCGTTTATTGTGGTGACACCCATGACTCAAACGCTGCCATCACTTCCATTCCTCTCCATCCAAATAAAAATCTTTCCTTCTCCACCCAACGAACAAGTCTTGATATTTTCAGGGAAATTCTGATCCCAATAAATAAGAACTCGGAATTCGATGGAAATTGATTCTGCGGAGAACTCTAATTGGCTTTTCGACTATGGTTTAATGGAAGACATTTCAGCCGTTCCCGGTGGAGGCTTCACAGAGCCGCCGGCTGCTGTTACCGGCCTCAGCTGGCCCTCACAAGCTCTCGACGGTTGCTCTAATGCAAGGTGCGTCATTTTTAACCGCTCTTCAATTTGGTGGATCGGGTGATTGTTGAAACCACAACTTCTGTATATAAGTTAGAAGAAACATTCCAGTTCTTGTTGGATGAACAATTGCATTATTGATTTGTCGTTTTGTGAACATCTTCCCAAAAATATTGTGCACAAGGTTGCTTATACTAGAGGGGCCCCTGCTTTGAGGGTCATGGCTGATCCTTGATTGCTCAGCGAGGATTGCATTTTAGGCTACATTATATTTTGTGATCTAAATTTTTGCCTAATCATTTGAGTTGAAACACTGTTATAATTTGTAATATATGAATTTAACAACGGGTTTAGACCATCTCCAATGCTTCATTTGAGTTTGAAGCTGTCCAATGGTGACTTAATTTTTACTTTTGTAAAAATTCGTCCAAAGGTTTTAAATTTGACTTTGAACAGTGATTTGAGTATATGGATACTATTGCACAGATTTGTGTTTAAGTTTGACTAAAAATGGATTTGATATGAGTTTGATTCAAGAGTTGAAAGCTGATTTTGACTCAAATTTAAGTTTGAGTCACCATTAGATGCCTAGGTCCTCGGGGTTTGGCTTTTTTACGTTTTCGGCTGGTGCATTCATTTGTCAGAGTCGTTGTGTCATCAACTTGGCTCAGCTGAGTATACTGTCAACTCTTTGCCAGTGGTCAACAAAATCATACATGACTCTTATTCTGATTTGGTTGTGAATGTGTGTGGTTTTCTTCATACTGAACTTATCAGCTGACTTCATTTTCTTTTGTCTGTGGACCATGAGATTCATTGGTTGGCGAAGGATATGAAATGAGGTTTAATTACTATTCTTAGAACTTGCTAGCGTAATATCTATGGATGAGTGGTAAAATAGGGGAGTGGGTCACATCCAGGTGGCAGTTACACATATATTGACTGATTTCTGAGGTAATGTTTTAGGATGAAGTTGGAGACAACCTAAAGAATGAGAGATAAGCGGATAGATAGGTTAAAATTGGCTCGAGAAAGTACAGTGATGGAATCTGTACAATTGTACCTCTTACGAATATTATAATCTTGTTCTTTAGTAGAGTTAGAGTAGCTCATATTAGTAGTAGTATGTGAATGTGATATGTGCATGTTGGTCGAGCAACAACTATAGCAGTGACTATAGATTTCCAAGGAATTATTAGAAAGATCTCTCTTTCTTCACAAGGACTAAAGTCTACCATGATACTAACATGAGCCAAATCATGGTGAACTCACAACTTCAGCCTTCAACTAATATAAATCTAAGAATCTCATAAGAGGGATCATGATACAATATGAGAGCACTACAGTTTTGCGCCGAATTCAAGGAGTTTCTTGGAGTTTGCCCCAGTCTTTGAGCAGTCTCATAGTGACAGGGTGTATGCCCAAAAGGCAAGTATGTCATGGGTAACCAAGGCTAGTGTGAGGCTAGACTAGAGAATCAAGGATTGGCTCCACCAGGAGAAGTATGGCTCGCATAAAGGCAAACTTTTTCTTCTTTTGATAAATAGCGTAAAGATAGAGTGATAGACTTGATTCTAATAGAGGAACTAATCTTGAAATAAACTCAGAAGCACTTACTTTCTAGGTTCAGAGCTAAGCATAGTGTACATTAGCTCGCACAAGGAATTTACAAATCATCCTTATAAGGACACATGTCGTTATATCATTGGTCCATCTGTCAAGCGATGATTGGATAACATAGCTTCCACGTGGTATCTTGGTCTAACTCAGCACAATTGGAGACTGCCACGTCATAAAGCCACTGCACGATGAACCCTGTGTGCACATTTGTCCCATTTGCCTGTGCATCTCATGAGGATTGCACGTGCACCCTACATTTTTCTTGATTAATCACCACTTTGGCATTATATGCCTCCTAATTGACATCAATTGAAACATTGCGTTGATCTGATGTGGAATCTTGTCAGAGTTTGGTGGGAAATGAAAATTATTGCAATCTGATTGGCTGATGCAAATCATTGCCCCACCGATTATTGTGCCGTTATGATTACATTGTTGGCTCAGCCATAAAACGAGAGGTTTGATGCATTTTTTTTAATACTTCTTTGTGAATTACTATACTATTTTTTCGTGGTAATTGAATCTATACCTTGAGATTTCACTAACTTCCCAAAAATGTCGATGCGAGGTAAGGTAGGGGAGTGGGTCACGTCCAAGTAGTAATTACACGTATGATGACTAAGATTCCAAACTTGATGTAGTAGGATGAAAATTGAGGCAATTTAAACTATAAGAGAAAAGTGGGCTGATAGATTAAGAGATTGGTTTGCGAAAGTAACACTGGTGAAATCTGTACAATTGTAACTCTCATAAACAGTACAATCTTAATTTGTAGTGGAACTGGAGTAGTTCATATTTATAGTAGTTGTTGCATGTGATTAAGTTGAAGTGCGCTTGATTGGTGTACGTGGGTTGAGTAATAATCGCGACAGTGATGCTAAATGTCTAAGAAGACATTAAAAGGATATCTCTTTTCTCTAGAAAGACTAAGATCTACTATGGCACTAATGTGAGCTTAATCTTAGTGAACCCATAATTTTAGCCATCAAACTATATAAGCCTAAGTGGGTGTTTGGGATTATTTTTTCCCACAAGCACTTTTCTTTTTTACATTTGAAGAAGTAAAATCAACATAGAAGCAATTTTAAAAGCTTGACCTTGTAACAACTTTTGCAAATGCAAAAATGGAGGTGCAAAAGCTGCCCCAAATGAGCTTTAAGAGGGACCATAGCATAGCATGAGAGTCTGACCACGGCCATGTATCGGGCTTAAGGAGCTCCTTGGAATCTGCCCCTTGCTCTAAGCATTCACATAGTGACAGGGTGAATGCTTGAAAGGCAAGTATGTGACTTAGAAAAGTATGTCTCACATATCGATTGGCTCAATTCCAATAAAAGAGCTAATCTTGAAATCAACTCAGAATTTCTTCTTGTCTAAGTATAGAGATAAGGCCTATCATACATTAATTCATGTAAAGAACTGGCATATGTATTTATAAGGATTTCATGTCACCATATCATTGGCCCTTGTTTCTAAGGATGATTAGATAACTTGGTTTCCATGTGGCATCTTTGTCCAACTTGGCACTAATGGGAGACCGACACATGAAAAGCCACTGCGTGGTAAACAGGGAACCCACACTAGCTCTAGCATCTCTAGATAAAAGAGCATACCAAAGTGTTAAGAGTGTTCTGTTTGTTTTTATTTCTTTTCTTAAGGGTATTATTTTATTTTCTCTCATGTTAATATATAAATAAAAGGTGCAAGGGCAGAAGGAATGAATGAAGTCCTAGACCCTTTTCTTCTAATCTCTCTCTCTTTTTCTCCTCTCCTCTCCTCTTCCTCTTCCTCTTATCCTAATTTTCATACCATAAACCTTAACTCAAAGAAACAACTAAAAAGTCTGCAAAGTTTTCACTTTCTTTTTCAAATTTTTTCATTTATTTTAATAGGAGAGTTAGGAACTAAATAAATTCGACAAAGTTTAATTTTAATTTCTTATTTTTTGGATGCATACATCTCTAGAAAATAAATGTAATTGATACATTAGGAAAATCTGAAGTCTTCATTATATTGCACGACCATTCTCTAGTAATACTGCATACATTTACCACAAGTGCCATCTAATAAATATTTGTTTTCAACTAGCATCATGCACCTCCAAAACAATGGAAGAATTGGCAGGCTGCAGGCCTATTTTTATTCTTGCATTCAGAAAATTTGGGGGTATATGATTAAAGGCTTAGTGTCCTTCCACTCATGGTTTCTGAGTTAATACTCTTCTTACGACTTTTCTTTTTAACTTTTAAAGCTCAGTTAGTGTACAAATACTTTTTTGAGTTTTCTCTATAAATGTGTAGTTAAAAGGACACATGTTGCGTTTGGTGAGTGTTCATACCCATTAAATTGATTTGTCTGCACACTGACATAAACCTTAGTCACTGGATCTATATGGGGACTTTTTTTTTGGTTATTTTTTTAGCTTTTTCCTTTTGTCTTTGGGCACATTATGCATACTTAGTTGGTGAGTTGTTACCAAATTCTATCCCACCAACTAGCGGCCTCTGATCTGCAAGTGATGAAGCTAAGACCTCCAAGATGTTAATGGTACAAAGTTGAATATGCCAACTGAGCTTTGTTCGAACGGGAACTTTTATGGCTGGAGATCTCAGTTTTTGTGATTCACCTTTATCAAAGGGATGTAGTAATACTGTTACTATAAGATGCTGCTTGGGCTTCTGTGGTTTTATGAAATCTTGTTTTGCCATCCCAATACATTGTCGATTCAATTTCTGGTTGGAAGCAGTTGATAACATTTCTGTTATAGGTATCTCTTTGTTATGTCTGACCCACTGCTGATGAGAGAAAATTAATGCAAGTATATAATTGGTGAACTGTGATGAATCCAACAACATATCCTTGCAAGCATGACAGTCGCTATAACTTGTAGTGTTGGATTGTCTTCTTGTTTTTCATACCACTCTAGTAAGCATTTACACTACACTATCAGATAATAACTAAGAAAATGATCCCCAGGAAAAGTAAAACTGAAGCCACATATAATGGTGCTCATCTCTATGGCTGTCTTGTATCTATGCATCTTACCTGTGTATAGCCTCTCATTGTAGTCTGTGTCTTTCACAGCTAGTTTTTTATTTGTTTTTTTTAAGCCTTTGCTTTTCTTTTCTCCTCCTTTCTTTATCTTTCCTCTTCTTCCTCTCAATTAATTTTAACTATTTTGTAAAAATTTGCTAAAATGTTTTGATGAGTAATGTAAGGTTATGAGTAGCATGATTTGTATGGAAAGATTACTCAAGCGGCTGATCTGCCACTTTGAGGGGTGTCAATACATATGAAATTCTAAGAATCTAAGTAGATGCAATTACTGGATCTTCACCATTAGGATGCATTCATTAGCTACTTTCAGTTTCTTTCTGAGATATTTCGATGAAAAATATGATATCATCATGGCTATGTACAATAATAATTCTCTTCATGTTTGGACTGGTGTTTGGAAACCTAGAAAGGACATGAGGTTTGAACCATTTGCCCCTTTTCCTAATCAACTCTCGCTTCATTGAATGAGATTGGGTCAGTGTTCAGATATGACCTCCATTTTTCCCCTTTTTCTTGCAAACATACATACTTCATACTCCATTCTAGCTAGTTTTCCCTTGATTCATGAAAGGAAAGCAATATCCTTAGTAATGTGCCAAGGAGTCAAGTACTAAAAAAAGTCCTAACCCAAAGGAAAAAAACGTATTGAAGAATACTAACTTCCTGTTGCTCAAAAGTTACGCTGTAACTTAATTCTACTTTTCATCGAATTTGTCCACTAGGCTGACCTGTTTCTTGTATGTAAATATATTTATTTTTTCTGTTATTCTTGTCTATATCTTCGTGGCTAATTTAGCTGTTTTCAGTGGGGAAATTGACTGCTCATTTGGGGATCCAGAAGGCCTTAAGGAAGCTGGCTCACGAAAACGGTAAAAATCTCTGACCACCTTTTCTGCAAGTGTTTGTAAAACAAAATTTCAATGCTCGAGACATGTTATGATCAGTAATTTCTAGCGAGTGTTATTTATTTATTTATTATAGAACCAGCGAGTGTTATTGTTCTTGCTCTCTAATTAATGATCTACTTGCACTTGCCATCTCTAACATTGTATAGCTACTTGCGTGTAGCGTGTTTGTCTATTCATCTACCACAAGGATTTGTGGCATTTGGAGGAACCCTTCTAAGAAGAAAATGTTTAATCTAGGAATTTGTTTTTTGCCTCGGGTCCTCATAGATAATTTGAACAAAATCTTGAAGGAATATGTTGATAAGTGTCTTCTTGATAAGAACTCTGAAACTAAAAAGAAGCAATGATTAGACTGAAATATAAAAGGGAATAAATTGCCCACAATCTTCTCCTTGAAAAAATTGACTGCTTGTGAGCATGATTAGTAGCCATTACCATGAACACAGTATCACGTGTGAGGCCATTAGTCAGCACAGAGGAATTGGTGCCAAGTCTGTGCTTGGTTAGCAAGAGGTCTCTCTCAATTGAGGGTCTCAGACAATTACTCAAAAAGCAGAAGTTTACAGAGAGCAATATGGTTGTGAAGTTTAACCATGTTTATGCATAAAGGTTAGTTTGGTCTTATGAAAAACCACAAAATCGTGGGGCTTCTTGATGTGGTTCCATAATATGCAATCATGAGTAGCAATGCATTTGTAAAAGAGATCTAGCAGTGGTTTTATTCAACCCAGATTGTTGATCCTGCAACCTGCACCTCTAAATGCCTGAAGTATAAAATTGCCTAGTTCTGGTTGATCAGATATTTTTTACGTGGCCTAAACAACTTGGATGTGTTCAAATGATTCAGGATGTTTTGGCTTCCTAGTAATTGGTGTAGTACATTCTCAAAAATCTTGAGATTATGGATGATGAAGTTGAAATTGAGACCCCAATAGCACAAGTTATGCAACTTAACCTACTTAAAAGAAAAGTCATGCTACTTAAACTAAGAACCTGCAACTTCCCTTCATTATGATGCCTTTTGAGTTATACATGCACCTAGAAATTCATTAACGTGTTATCTTGCATACAAGTGTATAGGCAAAAACATATGGTATGTAAGTACTTAAAGTTCAAGTGGTGACTTTGTAAAGGTACAATATCGAGTGCTTTAGAAGCTCAAGTATGTTAGACTGTTAGTTTTATAAACATGTGTGCATGTATCCTATCACATCTTTCTATATTACTGAAAAAACCAATAAAAATATACTATATACTATTTATTAACACATATTTGTGTTTAATGCGGTGCGCTTTTTCTAATTTGAAATTTATGGGAACTGATAAAAAAAAAGAAGGAAAAAGATTGGAATCACATCAACTTCTTTATTTCTAAACACTTAACTATCTTTCTGTTATGTTTGTTTTCCAAGCAATGTTTTTATAATCTCATGGCCTGAAACAATCTGTGGCCGAGTGATTGCTTGGACCTTGCTGGCTAAATGGGAAGTGCCATATATTTGAGGCTGACATTCATGCATAGTGGTGTAAATGGGCACTTCGAATGTTCTTATGGGTTCCCACGAGCATCATCTAATGATCCATCTTCCTTGATCCCAAAAGATTCTTAGTGCCTAAATGAACTGATCTATAACCCATGCCAAATATCTATCATGTTGTTGACAAACTTCAGAATAACATCAAATGGTAAATAGTAGCAAGTATAGGCAGACTCTATCCAATTGAATTTGATGTATGAATTGTACTCAAAAGTATAGTATTAATAAATTATTTTCCAAAAGTTTAGCAATATCTGGATTGAGGTGATTGTTTGCTTTTATCACACAAGGAAATTTATGAAAATGATGTTCCTCTACCACTTCTTTGATTATGTGTGATAACATATGTGCAATTGCTTATATAGGGTGAGGTCTGAAACATGTAGTGCATCTGGATCCAAAGCAGGTCGGGAAAAGTTGCGAAGGGATCGGCTGAATGAGAGGCATGCTAGTGTTTTTTCTCTTCATTCTTTCAGTGTTCTCTATCTTTAATTCTCACATCCAATTTTGCATGATTTCAAGGTTCCTGGAATTGGGATCTATCCTGGACCCAGGAAGGCCGCCCAAAGCAGACAAGGGTGCTATTCTGAGTGATGCTGTTCGAATGGTGACTCAGCTACGAAGTGAAGCCCAAAAGCTGAAGGAGTCAAATGAGGATTTGCAAGAGAAGATTAAAGAATTGAAGGTAAAAT
Organism: Nyssa sinensis; assembly: GCA_008638375.1. NCBI lineage: Eukaryota > Viridiplantae > Streptophyta > Magnoliopsida > Cornales > Nyssaceae > Nyssa > Nyssa sinensis. The sequence goes on from CM018046.1 coordinate 49,540,412, forward strand.
TGGGATTCAATTGGCTCTAGTGGACGAACATTTAGAATCAGTGCTTTGTTAGCATCTCCACCACAATTCCCCCAACAACAATCTTCACAAAAACTTTGCAGGGTTGATATAATTACTCTCTTTGTGCAGGCTGAGAAGAATGAACTCCGTGATGAGAAGCAGAGGCTAAAGGAAGATAAAGAGAAGCTGGAGCAGCAAGCCAAAGCCATGAGTACACAACCAAGCTTCCTGCATCATACCTCTGCAATGCCGGCTGCATTTGCTGCTCAAGGGCAAGCTGCTGGCAACAAGTTGTTGCCTTTCATCAGTTACCCTGGAGTAGCAATGTGGCAATTCATGCCACCAGCTGTGGTTGACACGTCACAGGATCACGTGCTCCGTCCTCCAGTTGCTTAAGTTCGTGGGACTTAAATGGTTGATTTGCATTCCTTGTGCCAAACAATTGTTGATTTATCTCAATTTTTTTTTTTTATCTTTCTTGTCAACTATGTTATTGTTGGTTTTCTGGAGTCGCTAAAAACTTGATAATGTAGACAGTTGATGTTTAGAAACTGATGACACACTTTCTGCTGATTCCATGTAACATAAAATAACCAAATATATTGGTTTTTATGCTTTTATTCATTTTTGTTCGTTCAGCCTCTCTGAAAAGATTAATTTTTTGAATGATAAAACCTTGGGCATCATCAGTATGTGCTGGAATTGGCATTGCTTGGATGACTTATGTGCATCTCAACTGTTAGGAATAGGTTTCCAGAACTAAGAAATAAGCTTAGAAGGGTTCCTGGACACCATTCAGAAACGAAAAATGTTTTCTTTTAGATTTATGAACTTTGTTTTCTTTTCTGCAGCGTTTGAAATGAGGCAGTTCCATTGTTTGCATAGAATTATTTTGTGGTTAAAAATGACAATTTCCTATTGTGTTAGTTTTGTGCTTCAACTGCCACAAAAATTAACTTAAATGCTCCGTTTCCATGCCTAAATGTATGGAAATAATTTCATTATGTGACTTTTCCTGATTCCAAAGACTAGTGTTGAATCTCACTGCAGGGTTTTACCAGTCTATTTGTCAGTCAATCTATGCTCTGGTGGTGTAATTACTGCAGTTCAAGAATTTACGAAAAACCATGGATGAAATACTTTTCCTTTTTCTTCTTTCCCTATAGCATCCAAGGTTTTAATCAAGAAAGACTTTGTTTGCAGTTGTATAGATGCTTGTTTTTGTTGCTTGATTAAAAGGGTGCTTGAGAAGGTAGATTGAGGCTGGTTGTATTGAAGACTTTGAAATGGCTTTGGCCAATTGTAATTATATGCTTTATTATAGGGAATGAAATGAATGCTAACAAGAAGAATCGGTTCCCAAATGCACTGAACAGTGGGAAATGAGAGAAGAATCATGAAGAAAAATTGACTCACAGAAAATCAGTAGCATAAAAAATCCGTGAAAAGTGTGTACAAATGCTTAAAGGGTCAGAAGCATCGTCATGGCAAACCCGATCGCCACTGTAAACACAGCCAGGACGTCGACTGTGCTTGCTGATGAAGGAGGTGGTGGTGAAGAAACACTATGAGAATTTGCAGGAGATTCAGCTTTAGAAGGGGATGATGCAGGACTGCCAACAGCTTGCCTGCGATGGTGGAGACATTTTAGGAGCAGATGTTGGTGAATATGCTGGTGCCCGAGTTTCAGCTTTTGGACTGCCGACAGGTGACTTGGATGGTGGAGACATTGTAGGAGCAGATATTGGTGCAGTTTCTGGAGGTGGCGAGGAAACTGGAGTGACCGGGGAAGTGGGTGATGGAGTTGGAGGAGTTGCTGGTGGTGGTGCAGCAGTTGCAAGTGTGTCAATTTCAACCTTCATTCCTTGACTGCAATGCCCGGTTATTCCACAGATGAAGTATCTCTTTCCGGGAGAAGTGAGAGGGATGACTGTGCTGCCGCCGGTATAAGTCTGGAGAGGGTTGCTTGCCTGGCAGGAGTCATAGGCTGCCTTCGTTACTTCAACCACATCGTGGTTCGACGAATACGCGAAAACTGCAAGTTGAAAGTTTGTCATTTTAGCACTCTTTGAAGGGAAATTATTTCACGAGCCTAACACACACTAAGGTGAAATAATAATCCTGTGAGACCGTCACACCACGTCACTGTGACGGTCTCTCACAAAAAATAATTAAAGCTGAAATTAAGGAGAAATTTTTATACATAGAACAGAAAAAAATTGTTTTTATGCTAGTGGCCGTCACACGGTGACGTGGTGTGACAGTGTCACAAAATAATTTCTTCACGAAGGTATGAGAACTTATTTTAATATTTTGTGAATTCATGTGGGACCTATTATATTACTAACATAATATAGACCATTACATCTATGTGACGGAATCAAGGAATGCATTGCACCACATCACTAAAATTATGCAGATTTGGTGTGAAACTCTTGTTTGTATCAATTATTTGTTTTAGAATCTGGTGGCTTATAGGCATTTCAACATGTACAGTGATTAATGTAGACAGAACCTTGAGGCTACTAACCCGAGACAAAAAAAAAAAAAAGTGTCGCAAAAGTCTTGGGGCAGGGGGGAGGGAGTGAAGAGTTTATCCAGAAATCGGCGCCGAGTTCTATTCAGTACCCAAAAAAAACAAATTGTAGATAAAGTAAACTTAATTTGTAGCTCAATGTATGTCATTAACTTACTTAGATTATCTCCGACTGAAAATGATTGGGATGATGCCCATGATTGCAGATTGGTGCTTGTATCCCATCCACCATTTGAACCTCCAACTGTGTAATTTGCAGCCATGGCTAATTCAACTAGCATGGCCGTAATAGCCAGGCTCATTAATGTTCTCAGCATTGACATTTTGGGCACGAAGTGGGATGGTGGAGAAGAAGAAACACCTCCAAGTTTAGAATGCAGAAGTCAATTCAAGAGAGGAGAGAGAGAGAGAGAGAGAGAGAGAGAGAGAGAGAGAGAGTGTTGGTTTTGTTTTGATTTGATCAAGGAGCTCTATTTTTATAGTTTAAGAAGGGATCAAGGGGAGAGTTATATATATTTCATAATGAAGATAATAAGTTAAATATGGTTTACTACCTCACAGCTGATTTAAAGTATTATATAGATGTGGCAGTGACAGCTTGTTTGCCAAGAATTCAACTTTCTCCGCCCAAACCGCGTTTTCATATTTTCTGGTATTATGTTTGCCCAACTGCTAGTATTGTACATTATTTTTATGTATTGTGATCTTGGTTTTGGCTATGGTGCACGTTGGTTGAGTGTAATTTTGTAAAGTCAAATATACAGTGAAGATGCTAAAGACATGTATCTTGATTTCGATGTAAATTTTACTAATACGAATCCAAAATGGAGATACAAAAGTTGCTCCAAAAAGCCCCTTACAGCGATCTCAAAGCCAATAAGTCACTAATCATATGGCCTTATTATTTATTTTCAAGAAGCAAATATGGAAAATTGTTCGTTTTTTCCATATAAGATACATACACATATACATATAGATACATATATACATGTATTCTGTCTGATGAAAAAAAGTAACAAATATCTTAAGAAGTGGTTAGTGGCATCCATGTGGGCCGGGAGGGATGAGGACATTTTCTTGAGAGGTTCACCTAATCCGAGCAACCAAAACCCACCATTTCTGAAATATCTTTGACTCATGAGCAGATCATGAACGCGCATTCAGGCCTCAATCTGCCGCGTACACTTGGATTTGACGCAACCAATCTTGATTCCTCATTTTAAGGGGAGAAAGCAATTCATAAAATAAAAATAAATAATAAAAAACCCAGAGCAGTGCATGAAGAAAACATCATGAATGGATGTAGCACAACCCTTCTATATTATATACATATATGTATATAGCCACACTCACACCAACCAATTGAAGTTGATATGGTTGGAAACCAACCTGACAAACCTTTTGGTTGGAGCAGGCGGCTGAGTCAAATCTAAACTTGGTACATATGGAACTGGCGGGAGGGGGTTGGGAGACCAATTGAAGAACAACATTTTTTTTTCTTTGATTAAGTACCTGTTTGATTGAGCTCCGTAAAAATTAAGTATTTGTGAAAAAAACAATGAGATATGAAATAATTTGGTAAAACAAATCGGTATAGAAAATAATTCCGTTTTGAAACCATTCTTTACTACCTATCGCTCTTTAGTTATCCGCGGCCTTCGTCTTCACCGATCAATTGGCTTTTGTTGTGCAATTACCAACATACAGTTTGTGTGTGTCCTTGACCTCTAATCCATTCAACTGAATATAATGGTAAAATAGCAGAGAATTTATGAACTCACCTCGACGTACAAAGCATGCATCACAATGCACTTCATAAACCAGAGGACTGTAATTCCCATGATAATACCAGCAGACCCATTTAGACTTAATAATATGGAACATCGGGGCAGTGTGTATTTGGGGAGGTACAATTTTTATTTGTATTATCAGCCAGTTAGTTCTCATGCATTGGCATGTACTTTATATCTCAACTGCAGTACTGAAGGTCACTGCACTTGTACTTTTCTACATGGGGCCTGGGGCAATCAGGCTCTAGATAAAAAAAATTATTAAATGATCATGTCTTATAATATATTGTTATATACGTGATTTTCAATTTGATATTTGGGACCATAAGCTTAAGAAATCAGTGAATAATTGCTCTTCTAGATGAGCCAATCAGACATGACCATACGTCCGATAAATCTTAATGAATTAAGCATATTGTAAACAATTAAAGAAAATGATTAAAGAACCAAACATTTCTCATTTTTTCAAGTTAAGCTTATGCCATTTTTGTCTTTTTATATAACATGTCTTGTAATTAAAATTCGAGGATTCAAAATTGGGAAGACTTAATTTGAACAAAGAAGTTTAATTTCATAATTGAAATATGAATGACAATATAAGAATTCTTATAATATTGGAACTTCTTTATTTATTAATTTATTAGGTATGATAATACAATAACATATAAGTAACATGCTATGTTCATATTTTCATATTTATTTATTATACTTTATTCTAAGATATACTTTAAAATATGCTTATTTTTAAAATAATTCGTTATTTATATTTTAATATATGATTAATTCGACTAATTCACTTATTAACTCAATTCCTTTACCGAATTAATGTTCGGACCAAATTTGATAACTATGTTATTCTCCTTAGTTTCTTTTTGTTCGTCTCTCTAAAGAAGTCCACATTTGAGTAGTTAAAGAGGCAATTATCATACCAAATAATTATTTCTTTCTTTCTCACAGGGCAATGCTCATGGGTCTTTTCACTCACTTTTTCTTAATTGCAATCTTATGATTAAACTTCTCATTACTTCAAATTAAGAAATGGCCCAAGGAAATTGCTGCAATGACTTATCACTTATTAAACAACTCAAATTCATGTTGGGGATCCAAACACCACACCTATACTATTTACTTTAGATTTTTTACTCTTTTATCCCACAAATTTAAAAAGAGTAATGCTATATATAACAAAAATTATTAATTATTTTTCTCACTTTTATACATTAGGGACGGTAATGAGATCTACTAATAAATACACATAAAATCATTTATTTGTAATTAGAATACAAAATGATTATTCACATTTTTTTTTATCAAATGTGATTGGTGCAACTTGAATTTTTTTTCTTCTTAAATTTAAATTTTCATGAAGTCTTTTTTGTGGGACTTGAACTCTTACAATGATTAAACTTCTAATTACAATATAAACCATATAAGACTGGGAACCTTCCTCCTAAGGGTGGCCTAAAACTATTAATCCACCTGCTTAATATTGGGGCTGGCACTGACATTCTTTTTACTCTACCAGCTTTCTCATCTACAAGAACTTCACAACCATAGACCGATAACTAAAGCATCGAGAATGTAGATTTTTGTTTTTTGTTATTGTCAATTATTATTATTATTCATTTATTTTCAAGAAAAAAACTTATAACTAAATAATTATTAGCTAATAATTATTATGTAACATTTTTGAAAAGAATTTAAAAAGTTAAACAAAATATCAAGTAACATAATAACTAAAAAATAAAGCAAACAAAAAAAATGAAACTAATTAACAAACTAACAATTAAAAAGTAATATATTATAAACTTATAATATCTTAAAAATTAACGACTTAGAAAAAAGTAAAGCAAACATAAAGTAATCAATTATTAGTTTAATAAACTAATTATTCTACTAATAAGTTAGTAAATAAACCAATAAATAATAATATTAAACCAATGAAAAAAACACTATACACACAAATTAATAGTTTTGACAATAAGTTAAAAAAATTTGAAAAAAATCAACTAAAGATTTTGGAAAAAAAAAAAGCAAAACAAATGAGGGAATAAAAAACAAAATTTGTCGGACCAATAACCAAGCACAACACGACCCGTTAAACATAGCCAAGCACACTACAGCCCGGCATGTCATGGGCCTATGCTAATGAGTTGTACTCGATTGAAATCCTTTTGAAGAAGGCACCTCCATGCTTTTTAACACGAAATTTTGAGTCTTGTGTGTCTAACACCAATACTAAAATCGGCTTGAACAAGGGGAAAGCCAAAAGGAATTACTGAGTGGCTAAATAAAATTGATATACACTACAAGAAATGAGGTTATTTTCGACGCATATTAGTCGTCGGTTATAGTTCCGTTGGTTACATTAAGTATTTAAGATAGAAAAAAATTAAATGTCAGAATTAAGAGAGAAAAACGACGACATCTTTTCCGACGCCATAAGTCGTCGGAAATAATTACATATTACCGACTCAAATATGTTGCGTTGGTAATATAGCATGATTATAACTAACCATGTTTTGCATCGGAAATAATTAAATTTAATGGAGATTATTTCTAACCATTATTTGAGTTGGAATTAATATATTATCGACGTTGTCTTATGTAAGAAATAACTTAATTTTATACTATTTTCGATTATTAATGAAGTCGGAATTAAATAATTATTTATTATTACCGACGTATATATTAATCGAAAATAAATTGATTTTACATTATTTCCGACTACTAACGAAGTCGGAATTAAACTTATTATTGCCGACGTATATAATAGTCGGAAATCCATCTCTTATACTTCCCACCCAGTGCGCAGTTGTGAAATTTCTAGAAACCTCGCGCCCTCTCTCACTGATCTCTCACTCTTGCCTCTCTCATCTCTCACTTCTCTCTGTCTCTCGTTCACAACTCTTCGTCTCCTTCGTTGGAGAGATTTGCGGCCTTCGTCGGAAAGATCTGCAACAAAATATATATTGTTAGAAAACCTACACGAAGAAGGACCGATCAACATTTTGAAGGTAGTACGAATTTTGCGTCGATTCTAGAAATCCATAAATGTTCTCGTTCGTCGCTTTATAGATTAGTAATGCTTTTGTTCTTTTGATCTGACAATTGCTTTAGTTTTAGGTTTGTTTTTTTTGTTTATCGGTTTGATTTCACGGTGATTTCTCTCTAGCCATTTAAATTTGGTTTAATTTTTTATTTTTTTGTCATTAAATCAGTTCGTTTCATATAAATTCATTGTAACATTTTCAGATCAGGTGATTTTATTGTAAAATGCAATTGATGTGTTTAAAATTTTAGTCCATTTGCAAGCGAATCAACTTGTCCGGTTTGACACCTCTAATGTCAACACAGACAAACATGATAAGAAAACTTATTCCCGTTCCTGATATTGACAAACAATCACGGTCCCATGCCAGTAGTGTCAAAGGTTGAATTTAGAGATTACTTATGAATATTCCATTAGTGTATAATGTTGAATACCAGCACGAGCCACAATTTGTCTCCTTAGTGGTAATGATAATCACTCGTTTGACTTAGTTACTGTTTTGTATATACCGTTCTCTCTTATGGTTGAATGCTACAATCATTATCCTTAATTTTGTCATTTCTATTTGTACTTCATCCTTTCTACCTAATGTTTTTTTTAAAGGGAACACAGGAACCTCCTATCATGCTACGCCAATACGCCATCAGGATACATTGCACATCCAACAACAAAGAAGCTCATGCCAAAAAAAGTCTTTCAGATATGACAGTCCCGTCCTACTGCACCGGTTAATGAATGTTTCACCTATTTTATGGTGAAGTTAGCCTTGATGATTGGACAAAAGATGAATGCATTCAACAATACTCAAATGATCAAACAACTACATTTTATTCAGCAATATGCGTAAGAAGACTAAAACATGCAACAACCATAAATATTGTGTTTCTGTAACACCTTATTTATCTATATATAGTATTACTGCTCTTCAAAGTTCAAACCCTAGAGGAGTTTCCTATCCTTTAAGCAGTGACAAACGGATAGATCTCATATCTAAAATTACAACTCCCACCAACAACCCTCCCTCCTTCTTTCCCATCACAACAGGTTGGAAGTTCACTTATTGCACTATCAAGACACTTCTTACAATCCATGCTAGAAAGATCTCTGGTGCACTGAACCAACCCATAAAGTTTCTTCGATTCTCCGAGCCCTGACTCTCCACTTGCATACATCTTGGGTGTAACATAAGCTTCCTCGGATAGTTTGTTTAACAGCTCCTTTGTCTTTTGGTTAAATGATTCTGGGTCACTTACATTTCTCAAGTTCCACATATAGAACCTCTGACTGTCAATCTTGCCAAAGAAGTCACTGTCTGAGTATTTTAAAAGACAGTAATCGTACCAAATGATAGCTCCTTTGTTGTATGGACAGCGTTTGCGAATCTCACTACTAGCTTCGACCGCACAAGTTTTGCAGTCTGCGTTTGATACATCGCCGCGGCAGAGAGCTAGGCCGTTGGCGCGGTCTTGATATTGTCCCACTGAACTAACACCAAAACCTGTTGGAGGTGTTTTGAAGTAGAGATCACCCATAACTTTGTTCAAGTTTCTTTCATAAGGGCTATTGGTGGTGAAATTGGTAGAACTTGAACAGTAATGGAAGAGTGGGTCAGCTCCAAAAACAGTTTGGAGAAGGAAAACCAAAGATAGCACATAGAAAGAGGAGGTATATCTTGAGGAAGACATGTTGAAAAAAGGGTATGAGGGGCTGATGGGAATGTCCTTGGGACATTTAAGGGCTTATATAGAGTGAAGATCCAAGGGCGCATGGTTAGAAGAGAAGTTCAAAGCTGACTTTTTCTTTTGGAGTTGTTATATTATATATATTATATACAGCCACAAAGGTTGAAAACTTATATATATGTTTGAGTCAAATTAAGTTTTCAACCATTTTGGCGGTGTTGCATGTTAAGAAAAATTCAATAATGCGCACGTTGGAGGCGCACTTCATCAACCCTCATATGGGAGTGGAGGGAAGATGGAAGAACAAAGCATCATAGGATAATGCTGAATTTTATATCACGAGTTTATGCATTAAAAAAGGAAAGCCTTTTCCATTCTCTTTTTATTTTCAAAATTATATATCAATTTAAACAGTTCTTTTTCAACATAATTCCTTTCTTGAGTTCGTCAAAAAAATTAAAGGTATATCTTCTGTAGGCTCACTTAGCCATTAGAATTTTCATTTAATCAATATAACATATGACTTTGTTTACTCACGTAAATAGTATTAGAAAATAATTATATTATATTCTTTTATAAATAATTTTTTAGATTTGTGATTTGATCTTATTACTATGATTTCACTTGAATTCAACGATTAATATAGAGTATTTTGTAAATCCCATGTGACTATTATATTCAAATTATTATTTGCTTTTATAAGTTGGGTATCCTATTTTTCTGACTAAATTTTATAGGTTGGCTGTGGTGTCCCTTTTTTTTTTTGTCAATTTTGTATCTGTATCGAGAGCTGTGCTATAATTGATTTTACTAGCTTTATGTGCCATCTTAGTTGGAATTTTGTTTTCTAATTATCACTATGATGCTCCTAGCACTTCTCTCCAATTTTTTTTTTTCTGTTTCTATTGTTAATGTTTATAATTGTACATCTTGTACTCTTTTATCATGAATTAAATTTCTTTCTTTGCATATCAAAAATAAAAATAAAAATTGCATATGAGCTTCATCACATATATAATACATTATACTTTCTTTTTTGGGGGGTAAATAAAATAATACATTATACTTTTTCATACTCCAAGCCATTATTCTGGAAGGTGGAATTTTTGAGATGATTTAATGCTGAATTAGAGTAACTTGTTGAATATTAGCAGTAGACACTGATATTAGAAAACTATGCAGAAAAAGATAATCACCTAGAACATGAATGGTAATGTTTTCTGGAATAATTTTCCTGGCTATCACCTTCATATAATTTTCAAATCCTGGTTTGTATTATATCCATGGCTCAGAAAAGAAAACTGGGCTGCTATCCAGGCTTATTTAATTGAAAATAAAACAATAGATAATTGTAAAAGTAAAATCTTAATATTATATATATTTTAAATTTAAAAATTAGTCAATACTTGATATATGGAATTTATTTATTTATTTAAAAAAAATTATGAAAATTATAGGGACCAAAACCATAATAAAAGGCTGAGACACCCGCAAACATCCACAAACAATCCAACACTTAAATGTTTTTCTCTTGTGACAGACTACTCTGAACTTTGGAAGGAATTCCATGTTTTTGGTATTCATAGACCTATTGGCGGTTTGGATTTTAATAGGAGGTGTGAGGAAAATTTATATTTTAATAATTCTGAAATTTTCTTCCTAGTTTATGCGTTAATAAGATGTGTATATTTTTAATCTTTTGCTATACACAAATCTTTTTTGGAAATATGTTAAGAGGGGATTGTTTTTTAAGTTGGGATGGAGGGTTTTAATATTTTTTTTTGAAAAATTTAGAAGTTAAAAAAAAGTGGTTTTTTTTTTTGACAAACTTCCTCAAGTCATAAAGTAGACCCCTCCTTGCATACTATTCTTCTAAAAACTTGCATTTAAATAGGTACGTTTATGTTTAAGGTTCTTTTTAATTTTGACAATAAATTTGAAATGATCTTAAAAAGGGTTAATAAAATGTCCATAAGATACTATACTGGATATAGTTTCATTAGGTTCCAAATCACAAAATATGATCCCTCGATTTAATTTCATTTATGAATTTTCCATTAGTGTATAATGTTGAATGCCAGCAATTATGCATAATTGCCTCCTTAATTAGTGATGATAATCACCCCTTTGACTTTAGTGGCTGTTGGAATAGTTTTTAGAATGTTCTGTTTATGTTTGACAAATTTAATCATTATCCTTGATTGTGTCCTTTGTATTTCTACTTTTTCCCTTCTGGTCTAATTTAATTTCATGACTGGCCAAATTTTCAATAATTTTAAGGGAGATTCAAACTTGAAATTTTGAAGTTTATTTTTCAACTCTTTACGTTTCAGTCAATCTCTTAAAACTAAAATGGATACATAGTTTCAAAGTAGATTGAATAAACACTTTAATACGAGTATTAATCATATGACAGGAAAATATTTTTAATGGGTCTAATATATTACTATTTTAATAGGTTTTTTTAATAATATTATGTCATGTATATCATGACTTATTTTTTTCAGTAAAAATTATTAGAAAGATGTATTGTCATAGTGTGTTCTAAACCCACTAATAATTTTTTACATACAATATACATATTCTGAATTTTAACTTTTAATACAATCATGTTTGCCAATAATGCTATTGTGTGTATAATTTTTTTTTTTTTTTTATAAATTGGTTAGGGAGTATTCTGGGTCAGTTTACGCCCACTATATTAAGTTTATTTTTTCGTAACAATCAGACCCACTCTTGAATCTCTAATTGCCAGCAATCAACAAATAAAGACTCGAACTCGAAACGCTTAAATTTTATCTTCAATGTCTTTTTCGTTCAACCACACTACTGGACGGTATTGTGTGTATAAATTAACAAAACAAAGAACCAAAAAAAATTTGAAAAATAAAAAGAAAAATAACAAAAGTCTTATTAATTGATTACATTTTCTTGATCAATGAATGTCAAAAAAATAAAAGTATAGGTGATCAATTTGGACGGAGGTGCACCATATCATTGACGTGATGAATCCTGGATTCTAGATGTACGTTGAAAAATATATGCTTCCAAGCTCATACGTACACCAGAGAAAAGTTTATGAAATGCTTCATCTCAACCCTACAAGTCCACTTCTAGATGAAGGATGGAAAATATATGCTTCCAAGCTCATAATTCAGCGAGGTTTATGAATGGTTGAAAGGTCTGTAATTTTTTTCTCAACAGAAAGAGTGTTTATTTATAATTAATGGGAAAGAACCATACCACCTATAGGTCCGGTTCATAAAAAATAAATATACTACCATATATTCTTATTCAAAAAAATTTCAAATTGTAACTTTTTTTATAAAAAAAAACACGAGATGTTACTCAACTATTAAAGAATTTGACAATTATCTCTATCTATCATATATTAAGCGTAATTCAAGATATTAATTTGTTAGTTGCAATAATGTATGTAGAAAAGCATTGCAGTTTTTTCGATCTCTGTTATTACTTTTATTTTTTTCATAATTAATGATGCTTTACAAATTTGTCATTTTGAGCACATTTTCCTATATATAAATACGAAATGGTGGGAATTTTACTCTTAAATATATGCAAAATTCACTTGTTTGGTTATATTTGGCCCTTCCACTTTTTCTTTTTGTTCTTTCCTTCTCACAAGTACATCTTCATCCATTATTAGAAAATTATTTATAGATCTCGGGTACATTGCAATTAAGTCAATGAACTTTAACCACGTCAATAAAATATATTGGCCAAATAATAATACGATGGATGCTTATTGAACTGAATACAATGCACTTAGAAGACCAATGAATGATAGCTTTCATTTTTGCTCGTTTGATCCAGCACTAAAGACAACAAATGATTACAGTAATCTATAAGGTTAATTACACTTATTATGTAATTTTTGAAATTTTTTTTTTGATGAATCAATTAGGAATTTTTTGAATCAGTTTACGTGCAGCAAACTAAATCCTTATCTTCGTAATAATCAAACTCACATTCTAATGTCTAGCTATCAATAATCGATGAAGAGAAGATTCGAAATCGAAACATTTCTTTATGATTTTTAAAATTACATCGTTATAAAAGTTTGTTTAATACAAGTTGAGCCGAGCACCGAGCAGTGGTACAAAGATTGAAATGAGATCAAATTATGCTTAGCATAGAACTTGCTCTTTTTTTTTATTAATTTCTTCGATGCCGATTATTGTGTTGAGTAGCCATCGATTGGCATTAGATACTCTTTTTTTTGGTCAATAAATCAGAAAATTTTTTAATTCGAAGCACAAATAAAAGAGATGCAAATTGTTAAAATCGTTCATCAACATAGCATTTGATATATATATATATATATATATATATATATATATATATATATATATATTGGTAAATAAATCAGAATAGTCCACCATCCCAACAAATATTGAATGAAAGGTACGAGACCAAAACCCCCGGGAATGAATTTAAAATTAAAGCACTATAAAAGAGATGCCGATGCTTAGGAGCGGGCCAGGATTTTAATTCAGAGTAATCTAAAACTTACTCATAAAATTAGTTTTGATTTCATAAAATCAAAAAAATTTAACAATTATTTTTTGCATCTCAAATAATTAAAAATGATAAAAATTTGAAAATTTCAACATGTCATTTACAAAAAATAAATATATATTTGCAATTTTCACACATTTGTTCATATAATTAATTTACTTTTTTTTTAACATCTTATATATATGTATATATATATATATATTTTTTATTTTTACTTATTAAAAAAATTGCACATGATATTAATATTACTTTTGCAAAAAATTTAAATTTTATAATTCCTATAAAAAGATCATTATAATAAAACAAATGAAATCAAATTTACCAATTCAATAACATTCTCAAACCACCTATCAAAAAATTAACATTCTCAAATCAAAATTTGGTATTAATCAATCTAAAAAGATTTGGCAAGCAGACTAATTGGAATATACTTGTACTTGGCAGATTATAATTGTTTGAAAATTTATTTTTGAAAACTTGTACTGTGTTCATCATAGATAAGTAGATCTTTTATATTTTGTTAGTTTTATTACACAGAAAGATTTTTGACATAAAATCATGATATCCTTTTAATTCTTGTTATTTTGATTATTTTGTTTTGACGCTTGATATACGTAAATTCAACTTTAAGTAATTTAATAAGAGAATTTCTTAAATAGTAATCAATTTTTCAAGTTGAGTTTATTGGAGACTTAAACGGCTACTACAAAATCATGATGGTTACTAGAGTAAAAGTTGTAAAATATCAACAGATTTTGGAAATTATGATTGTGTTTGTTAAGGCCATTTCAAAAGCTGATTTTAAAACATTCAATCAATCCCCTCAAAATTTGATTTCAAACTTTCTCATGCACCAAGACGATGGTTTGAGCGGGATAAACATCCTCCAAACGGGTTCTAAGAAAAGAGAAAAAAAAAAAAAGATAGAAAGATAAATAAATATTTTGTTTATTTGTTTAAATAGGAAGGAAAAAAAATATTTGAAGAAAAAGGTAAGAGTACTTCTCCAATCTCTCCAAAATTTAACAGAGATTTGGAAAGAAAAAAATATTTTTTATGATTTTTTTAAAATACTAAATATACCCTTAAATGATTATGTTAAAAATTAGAATTTTTATTACAAAATAGATTTAATTGTCAAATAATTTATACACCCTTTTTTTTTCTCCTATTAACTATTCAAATAAGAAACAATTGTTTTTTTTCATTTTTCTCCTAAATATTCAAACAAGTGTACTCTTTTTTTTTTCTTTTCTCTTTCATTTTAAGTTACTTTACTTTCAAAAACTTTCAAACAAAGACTTAGTAGAATATAAACTTCACTGGACATAAAATTTAGTTCAAAATGTTTAATTTGCTTTGGTGTTTTTACATGGAATATCATCGTTATGATATATGTTGCAGCAGCAAACTTGTTGGATTACTTACGTTGCATTGAATTGGTTCCATTTTTGGATGTTGGACAAAGCAGTAAGCAGCAAAATTGCCAAATTGGGTTAACTTGATTTCCAGGAAACAAAACTATAGAGCCCCACCTGATTACAGGACAAGTTATCTACAATGTCACGGAGAGAAAATTTGGTGAATTCCATTGAAGAGGAGTGGAAAGTATTGCCTGATTTGGAATCGTCTGCTTCCATCTACAGAGTTCCCAAGGAACTCCGCCAAGGCAATGAAAGGCACTTCACCCCCACAACAATTTCTATAGGCCCTTTGCATGCTAATGATGAAAGTCTGCTTTCTGCAAATAAATTAAAATTGCGCTGCTTGAAATCCTTTGTTGATCACTTGCCTCAACCTACAACTTTGAAAGACCTCATCCAAATCATGAGACAACAGGAAAAAACAGTTCGTATGTGCTACGACGACGAAGATGGCATTCTCCGTAACTTTGACAGTGATAGATTCGGGAGGATGATGGTGCTGGATGGTTGCTTCATCCTTGGGCTATTATTGAAATACACAGACCAAATATTTGGCAGAGCAAAAGAAGCACTCTTGAATGATATATTAAGGGATTTGTTGTTACTTGAAAACCAACTTCCTTTCTTCGTCCTTGTAGTATCTCTAAGTAAACTAGTCCAAGAACCCCATGAGAGGGATGACCATTTTTTAGTCCTAAAAGCTCTTGGGTTGTTCCGACAAGTATTGCCAATGGAAGATGAGCTACTAGTTCCTCCAGAGGCTCCGGCCGAGATCAAGCACCTGCTTCACTTAGTGCTTCTTGCCTTATGTCCTGATTCTAGTCCTGAAACTGTACTGAAGATGCCTATGCCACCTCAAAGTGAATTGCCATTGCAGGGTATTAGTACGAAAACAGCGTCGGAGCTAGAAGTGCACGGAATTGATTTCACACTGAGTGAGGGAGCCAAGTCTTTGGCAGATGTGAAATTTAAGAATGGAGAGCTCAAAATCTCATGTTTGGTGTTTCAAGAATCAACGACTCCTCTGTTTTGGAAACTGATTGCTTGGGAGCAGTGTTTGGGTCAAGGCCATGACCTCTTCACATCATATGTGATGTTCATGGATGACCTGATCGATGATGAGAAGGATGTTGACATGCTTATTGAGAAAGGAGTGATAGATCCATGGGTGAATGACAAGAAAGCTTTGGTGTCTCTGTTTAACGATATTGCTGTGGGAGTGGAGGCACAATTCGAACACCCCAAATTTCAACGGCTCTCTCGCCAGCTCAATACATACTGCAACTCTGTATTGCGCCCAGTCCGGGCCTACTTGGTGCGTAATTACTATGATGTGAGGTGGGAAATCTTGAATAGTGTTCTTCTCTTTATTCTCACCTTCACACAAACTCTATTGACTGCATGTCCTCTCTTACAATCCCATAAAAGAAAGTGTCCACTCTCTCTCTTGCTTAATTCACTCTTTAATTCCTACAAAAGCTCCTCCTCATAGTTATCCTCTAAATGTTCTATCCATTGAATAATGTTTGTAGTTATATATACCTTGCGGCTGTTGGATTTGTTTAAAATAAATGGATGAGCTTGTTATTGCATGTGCCGGCTTTATTGTATAATGTTGAATACCAGCACGACTCACAATTTGTCTCCTTAGTAGTAATGATAATCACCCGTTTGACTTTAGTTACCGTTGGAATTGTTTTATAACGTTCTCTCTTATGGTTGAATGCTACAATCATTATTTTTAATTTTGTCATTTCTATTTATACTTCATCCTTTCTACCTAATGTTTTTTTTAAAGGACCCAGAGAAACCTCCTATCATGCCACGTCAATACGCCATTGGGACAGTCCTGGCTCAAGGGTAAGGCCAACAAAGCAATCGCTTTAGACCTCACCTAAAAAGAAGCTCAAAATTTTAGGTATTTATAGTATAATAAAATTAGAAATTTACGATCAATAAAACTCTAACGGTATAAAAAAGCCCCAAAATCACCTTAGGCTTCACCTAAAGAGAAGAGCCTAAATTTTTGGTATCTATAGTATAATGAAATTAGAAGTTTAAGATTAATAAAAGTCTAACTCTATAAAAAGGTCCTAAATTTTATATATTTATAGTATAATGAAACCAGAAATTTAAGGTAAATAAAAATCTAACTCTATAAAAAAAACCCCATAAAGACTCTATGAAAATAATTTAATTCTAGAATTTTATTCGTATTATAATCAATTTTTTTTTTTTATTGTTGTCTATTAAAATAAAAAAAATTATGTAAAATATTTATAAGTAGAGTTTTATTCAATACATAAATCTCTCTTGTTGGAAAATAAATAAATTTTATATTACAAAAATAAAAATATAATATATATATATATATATATAAAAGAAACAAAGTAAAAATTTATATTAATATAAAAAAAGTTTCATTAAGAATTATTACTTTTTCACTTTAAACTCCCAATTATATTGAGCCGGCCCATTGGGATACATTGCACATCCAACAACAAAGAAGCTCATGTCAAAAGAGTCTTCCAGATATGACAATGCCGTCCTGATGGTTGGACAAAAAGATGAATACATTCAAGAATACTCAAATGATCAAACAACTACATTTTATTCAACAACATGCGTAAGAAGACTAAACATGCAACAACTACAAGTCTACTAGGGAGTGGTATCATGACACTCGCTTGCCTATAAACATTGTGTTTCTTTAACACCTTATTTATCTATATATAGTATGGGAGTGGTATCATGACACTCCCTTGCCTATAAACATTGTGTTTCTTTAACACCTTATTTATCTATATATAGTATTACTGCTCTTCAAAGTTCAAACCCTAGAGGAGTTTCCTATGCTTTAAGCAGTGAAAAAGGGAAAGATCTCATATCTAAAATTACAACTCCCACCAACAACCCTCCCTCCTTCCTTCCCATCACAACAGGTTGGAAGTTTACTTATTGCACTATCAAGACACTTCTTACAATCCATGCTAGAAAGATCTCTGGTGCACTGAACCAACCCATAAAGTTTCTTCGATTTTCCGAGCTTTGAGTCTCCACTTGCGTACATCTTGGGTGTAACATAAGCTTTCTCGGATAGTTTGTTTAACAGTTCCTTTGTCTTTTGGTTAAATGATTCTGGGTCACTTACATTTCTTAAGTTCCACATGTAGAATCCCTGACTGTCAATTTTGCCAAAGAAGTCAATGTTTGAGTATTTTAAAAGACAGTAATCGTACCAAATGATAGCTCCTTTGTTGTATGGACAGCGTTTGCGAATCTCACTACTAGCTTCGATTGCACAAGTTTTGCAGTCTGCTTTTGATACATCGCCGCGGCAGAGAGCTAGGCCATTGGCGCGGTCTTGATATCGTCCCACTGAACTAACACCAAAACCTGTTGGAGGTGTTTTGATGTAGAGATCACGCATAAGTTTTTTCAAGTTTCTTTCATAAGGGCTATTGGTGGTGAAATTGGTAGAATTTGAACAGAAATGGACGAGTGGGTCAGCTCCAAAAACAGTTTGGAGAAGGAAAGCCAAAGATAGCACATAGAGAGAGAAGGTATGTCTTGAGAAAGACATGTTGAAAAAAGGGTATGAGAGGCTGATGGGAATGTCCTTGGGACATTAAAGGGCTTATATAGAGTGAAAATCTAAGGGCGCACTCTTAGAAGAGAAGTTCAAAGCTGACTTTTTCTTTTGGAGTTGCTATATTATATATATTATATACAGCCAAACAGGTTGAAAACTTATATATATATATATATATATATATATATATATATATATTTGAGTCAATTGAAGTTTTCAACCTTTTTGGCTGTACACGTTGGAGGCGCACTTCATCAACCCTCATATGGGAGTGGAAGGAAGATGGAAGAACAAAGCATCATAGGATAATGCTGAATTTTATATCACGAGTTTCTGCATTAAAAAAGGAAAGCCTTTTTCCCTTCTCTTTTTATTTTCAAAATTATATATCAACTTAAACAGCTCTTTGCAAACATAATTCCTTTCTTGAGTTTGTCCAAAAAATTAAATGCACATTAGCTTTCCCATGAACTAATTAAATCTAAGTTACTATAATTTTAATTTTAGTAAGACTTTTAAAATTGAGTCCAATATTAAGATTAGACATATTATATATATAAGGATGCTGTGGGCGATGTGAGTGTGGCCGAAAAAAAGAAGAAAGAAGCCGCAGTGTGAGGGGAGCGTTAGTTTGTGTGGAGCGTGAAAGCCAAAAGGTTATGCTGCCTAATCAGTGATTTGGCTTGAAGTTTAGTTTCAATAAAATATATGTTATTTTCTTCTCTGGTTTGGATCTTTATATTATTAGTTTTGAACTTGTGTTTGCATATTATTATATTCTTCTTGTTTATTAATTCAATAATTGGTATCAGAATCTGATTTCTTAGTTTGTGAAGATGTCTTTACTTATTTGTACGGTTTACAAATTTGATGAGAAATCTCCTTTTCATATTTGGAAGAGTTCGATGATGACCTTTTTTTATTCAAGTGATTTAACAACAAGGTTCATTAAGGAAGAACTTGCAGAAAATGCAGATAAGCCAACAAGGCAAGTACGCTTCAAAACTTTAAATTGCATTTATCAAGTTTTAGATATTTCTGTTCTTAGTGAAATTGTCCATGTTCAGTTTGCAAAATAAGCACGGGATATTCTTAAAAAAATATATGTTCGTGTTGATAAGGTGAAAAAGGTTAGATTATAAAAACTGCATAGAGATTTTGAGTTGTTACAGATGAAAAAATCAGAAACTATTTCTGATTATTTTTTGAAGACCGCGACACTTGTTAATGAGATGAGGACGAATGGTAAATAAATAGCAGACCGTCAAATAGTTGAAAAAATTCTTCGAAGCTTGACACTGCGGTTTGAATATAAAGTAACTGCTATTGAAAAGTCTGCTAATTTGGAGTCCATGAAAGTGGATGAATTACAAGGTTCGTTGACCGTTCAAGAACAACGCTTAAATGAGAGATCAAAAAATTCAGTGGAAGAAGCTTTGCAAGCTAAATTAAATTTAAAGAATGAAAAAGGCGAGTCTCAGAATAATACATGGTTTAATCAACGTTTTCAAGATTACCAGAATAGAGGGCAGAATCACAGCAATAGAGGAGGCAGAGGCAATCAGTAGCAGAACAACAATCAGTGGCAGAACAATAATCAATGGCAGAACAATAATCAGTGACAGAATAATAATTGACAGCACAGACCAGTCCAAGGAAGAGGAGACGGTAACAATTCTAATCCACAATCTCATAAATCCAATATTCAATGTTTTAATTGTGGCAAGTTTAAGCATAAAAAATTTGATTGTAGATCTAGCAGGCAAAATAATAGAGATCATCAAGCTAATGTTGCTGAAAATAATCCTTGTAGTAATAATGAAGTAGAGACCGTGTTGTTGGCTTGTAACGTTGTGGATGCTGATGATAGTACTAAGTGATATTTAGATACTGATTGTAGTAATCACATGTGTGGTAAGAAAGACATGTTTTCTGATTTGGATGAGTCTGTTTGATCAGAGGTAAAGTTTAGAAATAATTCAAAGATACATGTGATGGGTAAAAGCAGAATAGCAATCAGATTAAAGAATGGGTCTTACAAGTATATTTCAGATGTGTTTTATATACCAGGTTTGCAAAAAAATTTGTTGAGTATGAGGCAACTTTTAGAGAGAGTTTATGACATGCGAATCCACCATGGAGTTTGCACAATCAATGATGATCGTATGAGGCTAATTATAAAGGTAAACATGACTCCAAATCGTTTATTTTCATTAAGTATTAAATGTGAGAATTTACCTTACTTTAGTTCTATGATTGATGATGATAGTTGGTTATGGAATATACTTTTTGGACATGTAAATTTTGGCAATATTAATTTTCTTGCTAAAAAACATTGGGTTTCTGGTTTGCCTGCTATTGATATCCTAAATAGAATTTGTGAAACTTGTGTTATGGGAAAGAAACATAAAGATATTTTTCGTACAGGAAATTCATGGAGAGCCAAGAAGCCTTTGGAGTTGATACACTCAGATTTGTGCTCAGTGAAGGTACCTTCTAATGGTGGCAGTAGGTATTTTATTACATTTATTGATGATTTTAGCAGAAAAGCATGGGTTTATTTTTTGCAACATAAATCTAATACTTGTGATACTTTTAAAAAATTTAAAATCTATGTTGAAAAGTGAAGTGGATTTCAAATTAAAATTTTGAGAACTGATAGGGTACAAAGTATCTTGTTTGTGATGACTTTTTGGAGAAACATGGTATTAGGCATTAGTTGACTGCTAGATATACTCCACAGCAAAACTGAGTGGCGGAAAGAAAGAATAGAACTGTTATGGATATGGTTAGATGCATGTTCAAATTTAAAAATTTGCCTAAAGGATTTTGGGCTGAAGCGGTTACTTGTGCTATTTATGTTTTGAATATGTGCCCTACTAGAAATGTTTCTAACAAAACCCCGCAGGAAGCTTGGAATGGACAGAAGCCTATCATGAAACACCTAAGGGTGTTTAGATGCATTGCATATGCTTATGTGCCAGATCATCAATCTTAGAAAGAAACTTGATGATAGAGGTGAAAAGTGTATTTTCATTGGCTACAGTCAATTGTCAAAGGCTTACAAGTTGTATAATCCAATAACAGAGAAGGTAATTATCAGTCATGATGTGACTTTTGATGAGCAAGGAGTTTGGGATTGGTCTTAGAATGATCAAATCCAGCTAACTTTAACTTTTAATAATGCAGATCCGTAGATTGAAATACAGAGTGAGCCTCAAATTAATGATCCTCCATCCTCAGATGTGTCATCAACTCATGCAGAATCCTCCAGGCGTCCTCAACGCCAGCGCCACTTGCCTGCTCACTTACAGGATTATGTTGTTGGTAGTGATAATGAACCAACTAATGAAGATTTGGTGAATTTTGCTTTATTTACAGATTGTGATCCAATGACTTTTAAAAAAGCCTCTCATGATGATCATTGGATTAGAGCCATAGATGATGAGATCCATGCAATTAAGAAGAACAATACATGGCAACTTACTACTCTTCTTAGTGATAAGAAACCAATTGGTGTAAAGTTAGTGTATAAGACAAAGTACAGGACTAATGGTGAAGTAGATCGCTTTAAAGCAAGATTAGTGGCTAGAGGTTACAAACAAAAGCCAGATATTGATTATTTTGAGGTGTTTGCTTCTGTTGTTAGACTTGATACTGTTCGTATGATTGTTTTTTTTGCTGCTCAAAATAATTGGAGAATTTTTCAAATAGATGTTAAATCTGCTTTCTTAAATGGTGTACTTAAAGAAAATGTTTATATTGAGCAATGTATCGGCTATATGATAAAAGGGCATGAAAACAAAGTTTTTAGATTGAATAAGGCCTTGTATGGATTGAAGTAAGCGCCTAGAGTGTGGTATACACGCATTGACTCTTATTTTGTTAAGCATGGTTTTGAGAAGTGTCTTTATGAGCATACTTTATATGTCAAGTCTAAATCACATGGTGATATTCTTATTGTGTGTTTATATGTTGACAATTTGATATTTACTGGCAATAATCTAAAGTTGATTTCAAAATTCAAGAAGGTTATAATAGCTCACCTTAAGATGACAGATACGAGACTAATGTCTTATTTTCTTGGCATTGCAGTTATTCAAACAGATGGTGAAATTTTTATTTCACAGAAAAAGTATGCCAGTGATATTTTGAAAAGGTTCAGGATGGATAAGTCTAATCCGATTTTGACTCCAATTGAGAAGATGTTGAAGTTGGTGAGAGATGGTACAAGTGATCTTGTGAATCCAACCAACTTTAAAAGGTTGGTAGGAAGCTTAAGATATTTGACTTCTACTAGGCCAGATATTTTGTTTGGTGTTGGATTGATTAGCAAATTTATGGAGACTCCACATCAATCTCACTTACAAGCTGCTAAACAGATTTTGTGATACATTCGAGGTATGCAAAGTGATGGTATTTTTTACTCAACCTCTAATAGTTTGGAACTCGTTGGATATACAAATAGTGATTGGGCAGATGATACTGAGATGCGAAAAAGTACTTCAGGATATGTCTTTCATCTTAGTTCTGGTGTATTTTCTTGGTCTTCTAAAAAGCAGTAAGTTGTTACTTTTTCAATAGCAAAGACATAGTACATTGCAGCAGGGAATACTGCTACTCAAACAGTTTGATTATGACGGATGCTTGGTATTTTACAACACAAGTAGGATAGACCTACAATAACATTTTGTAATAGCAAGTCAGCCACTGCATTGATGAAGAATCCAGTTTTTCATGGGAGAAGCAAGCACATTGATATCAAGTTTTACTTCATTCGTGACTTGGTGAATGATAAGGAGATCTACCTTGAATTTTGTCATTCTGAAAAACAAGTTTCAAATATTTTTACAAAGCCGCTCAAAACAAATTCCTTTTTGAAGTTGAAGAGGTTACTTGGCATGGTGAGACTTGAAGACCTTGATTTAAGGGAGGCAATGTGAACCAATTAAACCAAATTATCATAGTTTTTAGTAAGGCTTTTAAAATTGAGTCCTGGTAATGGTAGGATTTGATTTTTTTTATCCTAATAAGATTAAGAATCTTTATTTTAGTGGGAGTGATATTGTTAGAATGAGACATATTATATATATATATATATATATATATATATATATATATATATATAAAGGATGCTGTGGACGCTGTATGTGTGGCCGAAAAAAAGAGAGAGAAAGAAGCCGCAGTGTGGGGGCCGTGAGTTTGTGTGGAGCGTGAAAGCCAAAAGGCTATGCTGCCTAATCAGTGATGTGGCTTGAAGTTTAGTTTCAATAAAATATATGTTATTTGTTTCTCTGGTTTGGATCTTTATATTATTAGTTTTGAATTTGTCGCATGTTATTACATTCTTTGTTTGTTAATTCAACATTCCGTAAGCTCACTTAGCGCAAATATTTAGGAAGTTTTTTAATTTAATATATTGTGTATTTGTAATATTTAGATTCTTTTTTAATAGTATTCTAATAATGATTAATTTTTTAATTATAATTTTTTGAATAATACTAATTATAATTAGACTAATATTTTAATAATAGTTAGTTTTATAATTATAATTAATTAGAGTATTATAGTTTTTTGAATAATACTAATTATAGTTGAATTAAAATAGTTAAACAAGTTAGAGTAGTTTGTGTGAGTTAGATATTTTAATAAATATAAGATTTAAAGTCAGTATTATATATATATATATATATATATGTAGTTTTGTGTCAAATTGAGTTGTAAGTCAATAATAAAATCACAAAATATTATAATAAGAGTAGTGACCGTGCGTGGCCAGGAGCGGAGTGATTACTCTATGAGAGTGCTTGTACTGTGTATGTGAGATTGATGGCCAGAGAGTCATTGGAATTTTCATTTAATCAATACAACATATGACTTTGTTTGCTCAAGTGAATATTACTAGAAAGTAATTATATTATGTTCTTTCATAAGTAATTTTTTGGATTTTTGATTTGATCTTATGACTTTGTTTTCGCTTAAATTCAACTCGTTTTCGCTTGAAGTCAACAGTTGGTATTAGAATATTTTTATAGGTTGATTGTAGTATCCATTTTTCTGTCAATTTTGTATCTGCATCAAGAGCCATGTTATAATTGATTTTACTAGCTTCATGTGCCATCTTAGTTGGAATTTTGTTTTCTAATTATAACTATGATGCTTGTAGCACTTCTCTCCTTTTTATTTTTTATTTTTTATGTATCTATTGTTAATTTTTATAATTGTACATCTTGTACTCTTTTATCATGAATAAAATTTCTTTCTTTGCATATCAAAAATAAAAATAAAAACTGCATATGAGCTTCATCACATATATAATACATTATACCTTTTTTTTTTTTTGGGGGGGGGGGGGGGGAGGTAAATAAAATAATGCATTATACTTTTTCATACGCCAAGCCATTATTCTGGAAGGTTGAATTTTTTAGATGATTTAATGCTGAATTTTCCATTAGAGTAACTTTTTGGATATTAGTAGTAGACAGTGATATTAGACAACTATGCAGAAAAAAGATAATCACCTAGAACATGGATGGTAATGTTTTCTGGAATAATTTGCCAGGCTATCACCTTCATATAATTTTCAAGTCCTGGTTTGTATTATATCCATGGGTGAGAAAAGAAAACTGGGCTACTATCCAGGCTTATTTAATTGAAAATAAAACAATAGATAATTGTAAAAGTAAATCTTAATATTATATATTTTAAATTTAAAAATTAGTCAATACTTGATATATGGAATTTATTTCTTTATTTAAAAAAAAATTATATAATTTTCAAGTCCTGGTTTGTATTATATCCATGGGTGAGAAAAGAAAACTGGGCTGCTATCCAGGCTTATTTAATTGAAAATAAAACAATAGATAATTGTAATAATAAATCTTAATTTTATATATTTTAAATTTAAAAATTAGTCAATACTTGATATATGGAATTTATTTATTTATTTAAAAAAATTTATATAATTTTCAAGTCCTGGTTTGTATTATATCCATGGGTGAGAAAAGAAAACTGGGCTACTATCCAGGCTTATTTAATTGAAAATAAAACAATAGATAATTGTAAGTAAATCTTAATATTATATATTTTAAATTTAAAAACTAGTCAATACTTGATATATGGAATTTATTTAAAAAATATTATAGGGACCAAAACCACCATATTAAAAGGCTGAGACACCCACAAACATCCGCAAACAATCCAACACTTGTATATTTTTCTCTTGTGACGCCTACTCTGAAGTTTGGAAGGAATTCCACGTTTTTGGTATTCATAGACCTATTGGCGGTTTGGATTTTAATAGGAAGTGTGAGGAAAATTTATATTTTAATAATTCTGAAATTTTCTTCCAAGTTTATGTGTTAATAAGATGTGTATATTTTTAATCTTTTGCTATACACAGAAATTGATTTTTTAGGGGGAGGCTAACATTTTTTTTGGAAAAATGTTAAGAGGGGATTGTTTTTTAAGTTGGGATGGAGGGTTTTAATATTTTTTTTTGAAAAATGTAGAAGTTAAAAAAAAAAAGTGATTTTTTTTTTTTGGACAAACTTCCTCAAGTCATAAGGTAGACCCCTCCTTGCATACTATTCTTCTAAAAACTTGCATTTAAATAGGTACTTTTATGTTTATGTTTACTGGATATAGTTTCATTAGGTTCAAAATCACAAAATATAACACCTCGATTTAATATCATTTATGAATTTTCCACTAGTGTATAATGTTGAATGCCAGCAATTATGCATAATTGCCTAACTTGTGATGATAATCACCCCCTTTGACTTTAGTGGCTGTTGGAATAGTTTTTAGAATGTTCTGTTTATGGTTGACTAATTTAATCGTCATCCTTGATAGAGTCCTTTGTATTTGGACTTTATCCCTTTCTATCTAATTTAATTTCATGATGGGCCAGATTTTCAATAATTTTAAGGAAAATTCGAACTCTTGAATTTTATTTTTTTAAGTCTTTACTGTTCAGTCAATTTTTTAAGACTAAAAACGATACTTAGTTTTAAAGTAGATAAGATAAATACTTTAATACGTGTATTAATCATACGATAGGAAAATATTTTTAATGGGTCTAGTACATTATTATTTTAATATGTTTTTTTAATAATATTATGTTATGTATATTATGACTTATTTTTTTCAGTGAGAATAATCAAAAAGATGCACCTTCGCACAGTGTTTTAAACCTACTAATAATTTTTTACACACAACATACATATTCCGAATTTTAACTTTTAATTCAATCATGTTTGCCAATAATGTTATTGTGTGTATAATATATATTTTTTTTGATAGATTTGTGAGGGAATATTCTGCGGCAACTTACGTACACTAAATTAAGTCTCTTTCTTCGTAACAATTAGACCTAACCTTGAATCTCTAGCTGCCAACGATTGGCAAAGAATGACTTGAATTCGAAACGCTTAATTTCATCCTTAATGTATTTTCCGCTCGACCACACTCTCGGACGGTATTGTGTGTATAAATTAACAAAACAAAGAACCAAAAAAATTTGAAAAATAAAAAAGAAAAAGAAACAAACGTCTTATTAATTGATTACATTTTCTTGATCAATTGCTGGGTAATTAAACCAAGCCCATAAATTTTAGGAAGTTTCTTAATTTGGTTTATTGAGTCCTAATAATATTTGGAGACTTTTTAGATAGTCCTAGATGTAGTTTGACTAATATTCTAATGAGAGTTAGTTTTCTAATTATAGTTAAATAAGATATACTAGTTTGTATATGATTAGATGTTCTAATCAATATAGGACTTAGAGTCAATATTATAAATATGGGTCTTTGTCATATGGAGTTGTGTATCACAAAAATAATAGAGTGGTGGCCAAGAGAATTAGAGGACCGTGTGATGGCCATGAAAGATTGCCGAAATAATAATAGTGTGTGAGTTTTCTTCAATAAAATTTATTAGTTTGTTTACTTTACTTTTTCTCTTATTTTTTGTTCATCATTTTGGTATCAAAATAATTTTGGGTCCTACATCAATGAATGTCAAAAAATAAAAGTATAGGTGATTAATTTGGACGGAGGTGCACCTTATTAGTGACATGATGAATCCTGGATTCTAGATATACGTTGAAAAATATATGCTTCCAAGCTCATATGTAGACCAGAGAAAAGTTTATAAAATGCTTCATCTCAACCCGACAAGTCCACTTCTAGATGAAAGATGGAAAATATATGCTTCCAAGCTCATACGTACACCAGAGAAAAGTTTATGAAATGCTTCATCTCAGCCCTACTAGTCCACTTCTAGATGAAAGATGGAAAATATATGCTTCCAAGCTCATACTTCAGCAAGGTTTATGAATTGTTGAAAGGTCTGTAATTTTTTTCGTAACAGAAAGAGTATTTATTTATAATTAATGGGAAAGGAACCATACCACCTACAAGTCTGATCCATTAAAAATAAATATACTATCATATATTCTTATTCCAAAAAATTTAAAATCGTAACTACTCTTATAAAAATAGACACAAGATGTTACTCGACTATTAAAGAATTCAACAATCATCTCTGTCTATCATATATATATTAAGCGTAATTCAAGATATCAATTTATTGGTTGCAATAATGTATGTAGAAAACCATTACAGTTTTTTTCAACCTCTGTTATTACTTTTATTTTTTTCATAAAGATTGATGCTTTACAAATTTGTCCTTTGAGCACATTTTCTTATATATAAATACAAAATGGTGGGAATTTTACTCTTAAATATATGTAAAATTCACTTATTTGGTTATATTTGGCCCACTCCACTTTTTCCTTTTGTTTTTTTGCTTCTCACAAGTACATCTTCATCCATTATTAAAAAATTATTAATAGATGTCGACTACATTGTAATTAAGTCAATGAGCTTTAACCACATCAATAAAATATATTGGCCAAATACTAATACATGGATGCTTATTGAATCGAATACAATGTACTTATAAGACGAATAAATTATAGCTTTTACTTCTACTTGTTTGATCCAGCGCTAAAGACAAAATGATGATAGTAATTTATAGGATTAATTACACTTACTTTTTTTTATAATTTTTGATTTTTTTTTTTTTTTTATGAATCAGTTAAGAGTATCTTGAATTAGTTTACGTGTACCAAACTAAGTTCTCTTCCTTATAACAATTAGACCCACATTCTAATGTCTAACTATCAACGATCGACGAAGAGGAACTCAAATTCGAAACTCTTCTTTATAATTTTTAAAATTACATTATTATAAAAGTTTGTTTAATACAAGTTGAACTGAGCCGAACCGAGTAACAAGCAGCGGCACAAAGATTGAAATGAGATCAAATTATGCTTAGCATAGAACTTGCTCTTTTTTTTCTTTTTCTTTTTTTTCATTTCTTCCGTGCCGATTATTGTGTTGAGTAGCCATCAATAGACATGATAGCATTTGATACATTTTTTTTTCATTTCTTCGATACTCTTTTTTTTTTTGTCAATAAATCAGAACAATTTTTAATTCGAAGCACTAATAAAAGAGTTGCAAATTGTTAAAATTGTTCATCATCATAGCATTTGATACTTTTTTTTTGTTCTAAATAAATCAGAATAGTCCACCATCCCAACAAATATTGAATGAAAGGTAACGAGACCAAAACCCCGGGAATAAATTTAAAATTAAAGCACTAATAAAAGAGATGCTGATGTTTAAACCTTACTCACAAAATTACTCATAGATTTTGATTCAGAGTAATCTAAAACTTACTCATAAAATTAGTTTTGATTTCATAAAATCAAAAAAATTTAACAATTATTTTCTGCATCTCAAATAATTAAAAATGATAAAAATTTGAAAAAAGATCATTATAATAAAACAAAAGAAATCAAATTTACCAATTCAATAACATTCTCAAACCACCTATGAAAAAAGTTAACATTCTCAAATCAAAATTTGGTATTAATCAATCTAAAAAGATTTGGCAAGCAGACTAATAGGAATCCACTTGTACTTGGCAGATTATTAATTGTTTGAAAATTTATTTTTGAAAACTTGTACTGTGTTCATCATAGATGAGTAGATCTTTTATAGTTTGTGAGTTTTATTACACACGAGGATTTTTGACATAAAATCATGATATCCTTTTAATTCTTGTTATTTTGATTATTTTGTTTTGACGCTTAATATACTTAAATTCAACTTTAAGTAATTTAATAGGAGAGTTTCTTAAATAGTAATCAATTTTTCAAGTTGAGTTTATTGGAGACTTAAACGGCTACTACAAAATCATGATGGTTACTGGAGTAAAAGTTGTAAAACATCAACAGATTTTGGAAATTATGATTGTGTTTGTTAAGGCCATTTCAAATGCTGATTTTAAAACATTCAATCAATCTCCTCAAAATTTGATTTCAAACTTTCTCATGCACCAAAACGATGGTTTGAGTGGGATAAACATCCTCCAAACGGGCTCTAAGAAAAGAGGGAAAAAAAAAAAAGATAGAGAGATAAATAAATATTTTGTTTATATGTTTAAATAGGAAGGAAAAAAAATAGTTGAAGAAAAAGGTAAGAGTACTCCTCCAATCTCTCCAAAATGTAAGAGATTTGGAAAGTAAAAAAAATATTTTTTTATGATTTTTTTAAAATACTAAATATACCCTTAAATGATTATGTTAAACATTAGAATTTTTATTACAAAATAGATTTAATTGTCAAATAATTTATACATTTTTTTTATCCTATTAACTATTCAAATAAGAAACAAGTATTTTTTTTCATTTTTCTCCTAAATATTCAAACAAGTGAACTCTTTTTTTATCTTTTCTCTCTCATTTTAAGTTACTTTACTTTCCAAAACTTTCAAACAAAGACTTGGTAGAATATAAACTTCACTGGACATATATTTTAGTTCAAAATGTTTAATTTGCTTTGGTGTTCTTACATGGAATATAATCGTTATGATATATGTTGCAGCAGCAAACTTGTTGGATTACTTACGTTTCATTGAATTGGTTCCATTTTTGGATGTTGGACAAAGCAGTAAGCAGCAAAATTGCCAAATTGGGTTAACTTGATTTCCAGGAAACAAAACTATAGAGCCCCACCTGATCACAGCACGACAAGTTATCTACAATGTCACAGGGAGAAAATTTGGTGAATTCCATTGAAGAGGAGTGGAAAGTATTGCCTGATTTGGAATCGTCTGCTTCCATCTGCAGAGTTCCCACGGAACTCCGCCAAGGCAATGAAAGGCACTTCACACCCACAACAATTACTATAGGCCCTTTGCATGCTAATGATGAAAGTCTGCTTGCTTCAAATAAATTAAAATTGCGCTACTTGAAATCCTTTGTTGATCACTTGCCTCAAACCTACAACTTTGAAAGACCTCATCCAACTTATGAGACAACAGGAAAAAACAGTTCGTATGTGCTACGACGACGAAGATGGCATTCTCCGTAACTTGGACAGTGATAGATTCGTGAGGATGATGGTGCTGGATGGTTGCTTCATCCTTGGGCTATTATTGAAATACACAGACCAAATATTTGGCAGAGCAAAAGAAGCATTCTTGTATGATATATTAAGAGATTTGTTGTTACTTGAAAACCAACTTCCGTTCTTCGTCCTTGTATCTCTAAGTAAACTAGTCCAACAACCCCATGAGAGGGATGACCATTTTTTAGTCCTAAAAGCTCTTGGGTTGTTCCGACAAGTATTGCCAATGGAAGATGAGCTACTAGTTCCTCCAGAGGGTCCGGCCGAGATCAAGCACCTGCTTCACTTAGTGCTTCTTACCTTGTGTCCTGATTCTTGTCCTGAAACTGTACTGAAGATGCCTATGCCACCTCAAAGTGAATTGCCATTGCAGGATATTAGAACGAAAACAGCGTCGGAGCTAGAAGTGCACGGAATTGATTTCACAGTGAGTGAGGGAGCCAAGTCTTTGGCAGATGTGAAATTTAAGAATGGAGAGCTCAAAATCCCACGTTTGGTGTTTCAAGAATCCACGACTCCGAGGAGTGTTTGGGTCAAGGCCATGACCTCTTCACATCATATGTGATGTTCATGGATGACCTGATCGATGATGAGAAGGATGTTGACATGCTTATTGAGAAAGGAGTGATAGATCCATGGGTGAATGACAAGAAAGCTTTGGTGTCTCTGTTTAACGATATTGCTGTGGGAGTGGAGGCACAATTCGAACACCCCAAATTTCAACGGCTCTCTCGCCAGCTCAACACATACTGCAACTCTGTATTGCGCCCAGTCCGGGCCTACTTGGTACGTAATTACTATGATGTGAGGTGGGAAATCTTGAATAGTGTTCTTCTCTTTATTCTCACCTTCACACAAACTCTATTGACTGCATGTCCTCTCTTACAATCCCATAAAAGAAAGTGTCCACTCTCTCTCTTGCTTAATTCACTCTTTAATTCCTACAAAAGCTCCTCCTCATAGTTATCCTCTAAATGTTCAATCCATTGAATAATGTTTGTAGTTATATATACCTTGCGACTGTTGGATTTATTTAAAATAAATGGATGAGCTTGTTATTGCATGGGCCGGCTTTATTGTATAATGTTGAATACCAGCACGACCCACAATTTGTCTCCTTAGTGGTAATGATAATTACCCATTTGACTTTACGTTGGTTAATTAAACCAAGCCTATGAATTTTAGAAAATTTCTTAA
Source organism: Nyssa sinensis (assembly GCA_008638375.1). Lineage (NCBI taxonomy): Eukaryota > Viridiplantae > Streptophyta > Magnoliopsida > Cornales > Nyssaceae > Nyssa > Nyssa sinensis. Next base: position 49,572,706 of record CM018046.1, read on the forward strand.
TTTAGTTTATTGAGTCCTAATGATATTTGTAGACTTTTAGATAATCCTAGTTGTAGTTGAACTAATATTCTAATGAGAGTTAGTTTTTTAATTATAGTTAAATAAGATATACTAGTTTGTATAGGATTAGATGTCCTAATCAATATAGGACTTAGAGTCAATGTTATATATATGGGTCTTTGTCATATGGAGTTGTGTACCACAAAATAATAAAGTGGTAGCCAAGAGAATTAGATGTCCTAATCAATATAGGACTTAGAGTCAATGTTATATATATGGGTCTTTGTCATATGGAGTTGTGTACCACAAAATAATAAAATGGTAGCCAAGAGAATTAGATGGCCGTGTAATGGCTGTGAGAGATTGTCAAAATAACAATTGTTTATGAGTTTTGTTTTTCAATAAAATATTAGTTTATTTGCTTTGATTATTCTCTTGTTTTTTGTTCAACAATTGGTATCAGAACAATTTTTGGGTCTTACAAATGGTATCAGAGCCAGTTACGATCTTACCAGAGCCAATTACGATCTTGGGATAATTTATCAGATCTTGTCTCAATCTTGGGAAGCTACAGAAAATCAAAGTTTGGTCTCGTTATTGAATTATTACAGAGAATTGTAATTCTCGTGTTACTCAAGGTTGAGGCTTGAGTGGTTTGTTGAAGAGTTGTTCAATTGAAATTCGACGGCTGTTTGGAGCAGAAAAAAAAAGATTTTACGGTAGTACAAATACTTGTGAAAAAAAAAATGGTTTAATTGATAAGGATGCCAGCTTGATCAGATTGAAGAAAAAAAAAAGGAAACGACGAGATCAATTTTTAGACAAATTCAGGTTTGTGATTTAAATAAATTGTTGATTTGAAATTATGGAGAATGTTTTGGTTAATGGACAAAAGTTTGAGATTTTAAGAGTATGTGGTCAGAATATTGATGAGTGGTTACATCGTGCTACACTCTATCTTAATGCTTGCAATGTATTTAATCTATTGGATACTGCATTGAAGCATTCATCAAAGGAACTTTATGAGAAGAAAGTTAAATGGTTCTATCAAATAATAAGGAAAACAATATATTAGGCGCATTGGAATAATTTTGTTTGCACAAAAAATTATCCACCACCACATCAGTTTTGGTTTTATTTTATTTTGACATATAAAAATAAACCACTGAACAGTTATGAACCTCCCATAGACATATATTGGGTGGTTGATTTTGAAAGAGATAAGTTTGATGAAAATAAAGAGATTGATGGTTCAAAATTGTTTTCAGAATTCATTTCAATTTGGGATGATTCATATAAAGTGTTGAATTTAGATTCATATGATATTGACTGTTTCGTCAATATTTCTGAGGAAGAAAATATTAGTTGTAAGGAAAGAAATATTTTGGAAGTTGAAGAAGATGAAAATATGTGTATGGTTGAAAGTTTGACTTTGGCTCATAGTGATGAAAATTTGAATTTGTTAGAAATTGATTTTGATGAATTGAGAGATGTTGAAGAATTATTTCAGCCTACTCAATTTGAGAATTTAATTGTCGAGAAAGAACAAAAGTTTGCATGTTGTGGTATTGATCGATGCAGTTGAAGATTTTGAAAATTTTGGCCTTACTACTTTGTTTGATTTGCCAAGCACTTTGAAATCAAAACACAGTGAGATTGAAAAACATTCCAATCCAGAGTTCGTTGATTTTATTGGTATTGATAATTTTATTATTCGAGGCCATGCTTATTTTGTGAAGATGGAACTTTTAGAGTTTCAAGAATTTTTGAGAATTGAGAAGTCCAGGCTATCTGAAATTAGTGATTTTATCGGCGTTGATAAATTTTTGTAGTACTACAATATTGGTTTGGATCTTACTAATTTTATTGGTGCAGATTTTGTTTGAAAGGAAGATTTTGGTATTTTAAAATATTGGCAGGATTTGCATCATTAAGATGATGAAATTGTTGGCACAAATAATTGTTTTACTGATTTGATTTTGAATGGATGGGCATGGATTTATTCTTTGATCGTGCTGAACAAGCTGAGAAGTTGTATGCCAAATACAAGATTCGACCACATGCACGTGTGAAGATGAAGACAGATGATTGTTTCAGATTGTTATAGCAAAAACTTTTTACAGCGATAGAAATTGCTTTGAAAATTCTTGCTCATGAAGGTGTTGATGAAACTACTTTGGCGAGCTTGATTTAAGGGAGATATTGTTGGCTAATTAAACCAAGCCCATAAATTTTAGGAAGTTTCTTAATTTGATTTATTGAGTCCTAATGATATTTGGAGACTTTTTAGATAGTCCTAGTTGTAGTTGGACTAATATTCTACTGAGAGTTAGTTTTCTAATTATAGTTAAATAAGATATACTAGTTTGTATAGGATTAGATGTCCTAATCAATATAAAACTTAGAGTTAATGTTATATATATAGGTATTTGTCATATGGAATTGTGTACCACAAAATAATAAAGTGGTGGCCAAGAGAATTAGAGTACCGTATAATGACCATGAGAGATTGCCAAAATAATAATTGTTTATGAATTTTGTTTTTCAATAAAATATTAGTTTGTTTGCTTTGCTTATTCTCTTGTTTTTGTTAAATACTTTAGTTACTGTTGGAATTGTTTTATAACGTTCTCTCTTATGGTTGAATGCTACAATCATTATCCTTAATTTTGTCATTTCTATTTATACTTCATCCTTTTTACCTAATGTTTTTTTTTTTAAAGGAAACAGAGGAACCTCCTATCATGCCACGCCAATACGCCATCGGAATACATTGCACATCCAACAACAAAGAAGCTCATGTCAAAAAGAGTCTTCCAGATATGACAGTATCGTCCTGATGGTTGGACAAAAAGATGAATACATTCAAGAATACTCAAATGATCAAACAACTACATTTTATTCAACAATATGCGTAAGAAGACTAAACATGCAACAACTATAAGTCAACAAGGGAGTGGTATCATGACACTCCCTTGCCTATAAACATTGTGTTTCTTTAACACCTTATTTATCTATATATAGTATTACTGCTCTTCAAAGTTCAAACCCTAGAGGAGTTTCCTATGCTTTAAGCAGTGACAAAGGGATAGATCTCATATCTAAAATTACAACTCCCACCAACAACCCTCCCTCCTTCTTTCCCATCACAACAGGTTGGAAGTTTACTTATTGCACTATCAAGACACTTCTTACAATCCATGCTAGAAAGATCTCTGGTGCACTGAACCAACCCATAAAGTTTCTTCGATTTTCCGAGCTTTGAGTCTCCACTTGCATACATCTTGGGTGTAACATAAGCTTTCTCGGATAGTTTGTTTAACAGTTCCTTTGTCTTTTGGTTAAATGATTCTGGGTCACTTACATTTCTTAAGTTCCACATGTAGAATCCCTGACTGTCAATTTTGCCAAAGAAGTCAATGTTTGAGTATTTCAAAAGACAGTAATCGTACCAAATGATAGCTCCTTTGTTGTATGGACAGCGTTTGCGAATCTCACTACTAGCTTCGATTGCACAAGTTTTGCAGTCTGCTTTTGATACATCGCCGCGGCAGAGAGCTAGGCCATTGGTGCGGTCTTGATATCGTCCCACTGAACTAACACCAAAACCTGTTGGAGGTGTTTTTAAGTAGAGATCACGCATAAGTTTGTTCAAGTTTCTTTCATAAGGGCTATTGGTGGTGAAATTGGTAGAACTTGAACAGAAATGGACGAGTGGGTCAGCTCCAAAAACAGTTTGGAGAAGGAAAACCAAAGATAGCACATAGAGAGAGGAGGTATGTCTTGAGAAAGACATGTTGAAAAAAGGGTATGAGAGGCTGATGGGAATGTCCTTGGGACATTAAAGGGCTTATATAGAGTGAAAATCCAAGGGCGCATGGTTAGAAGAGAAGCTCAAAGCTGACTTTTTCTTTTGGAGTTGTGTGTGTGGCCGGAAAAAAAAAAAAAAAGAGGAAAGAAGCCGCAGTGTGGGGGGCCGTGAGTTTGTGTGGAGCGTGAAAGCCAAAAGGCTATGCTGCCTAATCAGTGATTTGGCTTGAAGTTTAGTTTCAATAAAATATATGTTTTTTTGTTCTCTGGTTTTAGATCTTTATATTATTAGTTTTGAATTTGTTCTTGCATATTATTACATTCTTCTTGTTTGTTAATTTAATAATTGGTATCAAAGTTTGATTTTTTTAGTTTGTGAAAGATATCTTCATTTATTTTTATGGTTTACAAATTTGATGAGAAATCTTTTTTTTCATATTTAGGAGAGTTCGATGATGACCTTTTTTGATTCAAGTAGTTTGACAAGAAAGTTCATTAAGAATATTCCGTGCTTGTTTGGCAGAATGAACATGGACAATTTTACTAAGAACAGAAATATTTAAAATTTGATGAATGCAATTTAAAATTTTGACTTGTACTTGCCTTGTTGGCCCATCTGCATCTTTCTGAAAGCTGTTTTTAATGAATTTTGTTGTCAAATCACTTGAATTAAAAAACTCATCATCGAACTCTCACAAATATTAAAATGAGATTTCTCATTAAATTTGTAAACTGTATAAATAACTGAAGTCATCTTTACAAATAAAGAAACCATACTTTGATACGAATTATTGGACTAAAAAAATAATCTGATTAAAAAAAAAAAAGTAATCAGACGACTTAGCCGATTAAAAAAAACTCTGATCAAATGGTTATTGAAATGGCAAACATGTAGCGGCTGAGGGAGATGTTGCAGGTGGAATAACAGAGGAACTGGGAACGGAGAAAAAAAAAAATCTGGGGCAATTTTGATTCAGCTTGAGCCACTGTTTTCTTATTTTCTTTGGCTTGCGGCATACTACGGCTCCATTCTTCTTGTTTTTTTCCAGCCACTCACACACGCCCACAGCATCCTTATATATATATATATATATATATATATATATATATATATATATATATATATATATATAATATGTCTAATCCTAATACAATTAGAATTTTTAATTTTAATTAAATTAAAAATACTACGTTCATTAGGATAAAGACTCTTAATTTTATTGGGATAAAACATGACAAACCTTACTACTACCAGGACTCAATTTTAAATGCCCTACTAAAATTACACCAACTTGATTTAATTGGTTCACAACCTATTATATTAATTTAACCTAATTCTATTAGACTTTAGTTAATTAAGTTTGGATTATTTTCCGCACGCTTTTGCATAAACTCTTTCACATAGGCGATCTATTAAATTACACTGTAAGACAAATCAATGCTTGCATGCTACAGTGAACGTGGTGGATCGTGCAACTTCGTGTGAATCAAAAAAAAAAAAATTCAATTATAAAATAGTATAGAAAATTTTTATGACCATTTAAACTAGTGTTAGATATGTGATATAAATGATATAATACTGATATTCTTATTTAATATATATATATATATCTATACATATCACATATTAAAAATTGATTTGAATAATTATAGAATTTCTTCATGTTATTTTACTACTGATTTTTATTTTTCGTGAATCATGCTGAAACTTCCTAGACACAAAAGTAAAAAACAATAAATTTAAAATTCCTTCACATGTTATTGTTTCCATTTGTGCGGTATATATATATAACTTTATACAATTACATATACTGTAATAAAGAGAAGTCTGTGGAACACTAAGAGCATGGAAAGAAGTCCAATCCACAATATACTTTGTTTACTTTCATTGTCATTCCTGTATTGATCGATCATATCATGTTTGGTTTTCCTCCATTTCAATAAAATCTGTTTGGTAAGGTTTCTCTTCTCACCATGTGACACACATGTACACAAACATTTTTTTTATAAAATGCATAGTAAACACTTAAATAAACATGTATGTACTATAAATATAGACATTTTATATTGACATATATATGAATTGATATATATGCATGTATATAAATGGAAGAATTTATATAAGTATATATATTTACATTTATATATGCAAATATATACAAATATATGCACGTATATAAGTTAATTTATATGTACTAGTACATAGCTGCACATATATAATATGCGTGTGTATATGCATGTATATATTTCTTTATATGTACACACACATAATTATGTTTATAGTTTGCTTGTTCTTTTTTGTTTTTTGTTTCCTTTTTATACATTTATCTTAGTTATAAGATTTCAAATTCTACAATGATGGGAGTTTTGTGATTGCCTTTTATTATAGACCGAAGGAAAAAAAGTAACAGAGAAAACAGAGAAAAGAAGAAGATATATGTTAAGGTGCCTTTGCTAAGTTACCTTTTTATTTTCAGTCCTATATATGATGGTTGCTGGAATAAAAGTTGTAAAATATCAACAGCTTTTGGAACTTATGATTTTGTTTGTTAAGGCCATTTCAAAAGCTGATTTTAAAAAATTCTATCAATCATCTCAAAATTTGATTTCAAACCTTCTCATGCACCAAAACGATGGTTTGAGTGGGATAAACGTCCCCCAAACTGGCTCTAAGAAGAGAAAAGAAGAAAAATGAGATAAATAAATCATTTGTTTGTATGTTTAAATAGGAGAGGAAAAAAAAAGATTTGAAAAAAAGATAAGAGTACTTCTCCAATCTCTCTAAAATTGAAGAGATTTGGAGAGAGAAGATATATTTTTAATGAATTTTTTAAAATACTAAATATATCATTGAATGATTACGTTAAAAATTAGAGTTTTTATTACAAAATAGATTTAATTGTCAAATAATTTATACACTTTTTTTTTCTTTTTTTCTCCTGTTAACTATTCAAATAGGAAAACAATTATTATTTTTTATTTCTCTCCTAAATATCCAAACAAATTGAAGACTAACACCTTTTTTGCTTTTCTTTTCTTTTCTCTTTCATTTTAAGTTACTTTCCTTTCTAAAACTTTCTAACAAAGACTTAGTAGAATATGAACTACACTGGACATAAATTTTAGTTGAAAATGTTTAATTTGCTTTGGTGTTTTTACATGGAATACTGGAATATCATCGTTATGATATATGTTGCAGCAGCAAACTTGTTGGATTACTTACTGTAGGACCCAAAAATAACTCTGATACCAAATTGTTGAACTAAAAAAATAAGAAAAGAAGTAGAGTGAATAAATTAATATATTTTATTAAAGAAAACTCACACACTATTGTTAATTCGACAATTTTTCACTGCCATCACACGGACCCTCTAATTCTCTTAGCCACTACTCTATTTTTTTTGTGGTACATGACTCAATGTGACAAAGACCCACATATATATATAACATTGATTTTAAGTTCTATATTGATTAGGACATCTAGTCGCATACAAACTAGTATATCTTATTTAGCTTATAATCAGAAAACTAAATTTCAATATAATATTAGTCCAACTACAATTCAGACAATTCAGAAAGACTCCAAATATTATTAAGACTCAATAAACTAAATTAAGAAACTTCCTAAAAATTATAGGCTTGGTTTAATTAGCCAACAATGCCTTCCTTAAACCAAACTCGCCTAAAGTAGTTTTCACCAACACCTTCATGAACAAGAATCTCCAAAGCAATTTCTATCGCTGTAAGAAGCTTTTGCGATAGTAATCTAAAACAATCATCTGTCTTCATCTTCACATGCGAATGTGTTCGAATCTTGTACTTGGCATACAACTTCTCAGCTTGTCCAGTACGACCAAAGAACAAATCCATGCTTATCCATTCAAAATCAAAATCAAATATAAACAATTATACATGCCAATAATTTCATCATCATAATAATGCAAAGCCTGCCAATATTTTAGAATATCAAAAACTTCCTTTCGAACAAAAACTATACCAATAAAATTATTAACATCCAAACTAATATCGTAGTATAACAAGAATTTATCAACGCCAATGAAATCACAAATTTCGGACAACTTGAACTTCTCAATTCTTAAAAGTTCTTGAAACTCTAAAAATTCTGTCTTCACAAAATCAACTATGGCCTCGAATAATAAAATTCTCAATACCAATAAAATAAACAAACTTTGGATTGGAACATTCTTCAATCTCACTATGTTTTGATTTCAAAGTGCTTGATAAATCAAACAAAGTAGCAAGGCCAAAACTTTCAAAATCTTCAACTTCATCAATACCACAACATGGAAAATTTTCTTCTTTCTCAACAATTAAATTCTCAAACTGAGTAAGCTGAAATAATTTTTCAATATTTCTCAATTCACCAAAAGCAATTTCTAACAAATTCAACTTTTCATCACTATGAGCCAAAGTCAAACTTTTAATCATACAATTATTTTCATCTTCTTCAACTTCCAAAATACTTCTTTCCTCACAACTAATATTTTCTTTCTCAAAAATATTGACAAAGCAGTCAAAATCATATGAATCTAAATTCAACACATTATATGAATCATCTCAAATTGGAATGAATTTTGAAAACAATTTTGAACCATCAATATCTTTATTTTTGTCAAACTAATCTCTTTCAAAGTCAACCATCCAATATTTGTCTATGGGAGATTCATAACCGTTCCACAATTTATTTTTATATGTTCGAAATAAGAACAAACCAAAACTTATGTGGTGGTGGACAGTTTTGTGTGCAAACAAAAGTATTCTAATGTGCCCAATATATTGTCTTTCTTATTATCTGGTATAACCATTTAACTTTTTGCTCGTAAAATTCTTTTGATAAACGCTTCAATGCAATATCCAATACATTAAATACATTGCAAGGATTAAGATAGAGTGTAACACGATGTAACCACTCATTAATATTTTGACCACATACTCTTAAAATCTCAAACTTTTGTTCATTAATCAAAACTTTCTCTATAATTTCAAATCAACAATTTATTTAAATCACGTACCTGAGTTTGTCCAAAAATTGATTTTGACGTCCTCATTTTTTTCCTTCAATCTGATCAAGCTGCCCTCCCTATCGATTCAACCAAATTTTTTTTTTTTTTTGCTTCACAAGTATTTGTACCACTGCAAGATCTTTTTTCTGATCCAAACAGCTGTCGAATTTCAATCGAACAGTTTTTCAACAAACCACTCAAGATCGCAATCTTAAGTAACACGAGAATTACAATTCTTTGCAATAATTCAAGAATAAGACCAAACTTTAATTTTTCGCAGCTTTCCAAGATCGAGACAAGATTCTAATAAATTATCCCAAGATCGTAACTTGCTTTGATAAATTATCCCCAAAATTGTAACTTGCTCTGATAAGTTAACCCTAAATAGTAACAAGCTCTGATAAGTTACCCACAAGATCGTAACTGGCTCTGATACCAATTGTAGGACCCAAAAATTACTCTGATACCAAATTGTTGAACTAAAAAAATAAGAGAAAAAGTAAAGTGAATAAACTAATATATTTTATTGAAAAAAACTCGCTCACTATTGTTATTTCGGCAATCTTTCACTACTATCACACAGCCCTCTAATTCTCTTGGTCACCATTCTATCTTTTTTAGTGGTACACGACTCAATGTGACAAAGACCCACGTATATATAACATTGACTATAAGTCCTATATTGATTAAGATAACTAATCTCATACAAACTAGTATATCTTATTTAGTTATAATCAGAAAACTAACTCTCAATTTAATATTAGTCCAACTACAGTTAAAACTATTCAAAAAGACTCTAAATATTATTAGGACTCAGTAAACTAAATTAAGAAACTTCTTAAAGGATTAATTTAATTAGCCAACACTTACGTTTCGTTGAATTGGTTCCATTTTTGATGTAGGACAAAGCAGTAAGCAGCAAAATTGCCAAATTGGGTTAACTTGATTTCAAGGAAACAGAACTATAGATCCTTATATGCTTGATTTAATTAGCCAACACTTACGTTTCATTGAATTGGTTCCATTTTTGGATGTAGGACAAAGCAGTAAGCAGCAAAATTGCCAAATTGGGTTAACTTGATTTCAAGGAAACAAAACTATAGATCCCCACCTGATTACAGCACGACAAGTTATCTACAATGTCACAGGGAGAAAATTTGGTGAATTCCATTGAAGAGGAGTGGAAAGTATTGCCTGATTTGGAATCGTCTGCTTCCATCTACAGAGTTCCCAAGGAACTCCGCCAAGGCAATGGAAGGCACTTCACCCCGACAACAATTTCTATAGTCCCTTTGCATGCTAATGATGAAAGTCTGCTTTCTTCAAATAAATTAAAATTGCGCTACTTGAAATCCTTTGTTGATCACTTGCCTCAACCTACAACTTTGAAAGACCTCATCCAACTCATGAGACAACAGGAAAAAACAGTTCGTATGTGCTACGACGACGAAGATGGCATTCTCCGTAACTTTGACAGTGATAGATTCGTGAGGATGATGGTGCTGGATGGTTGCTTCATCCTTGGGCTATTATTGAAATACACAGACCAAATATTTGGCAGAGCAAAAGAAGCACTCTTGTATGATATATTAAGAGATTTGTTGTTACTTGAAAACCAACTTCCTTTCTTCGTTCTTGTATCTTTAAGTAAACTAGTCCAACAACCCCATGAGAGGGATGACCATTTTTTAGTCCTAAAAGCTCTTGGGTTGTTCCAAGTATTGCCAACGGAAGATGAGCTACTAGTTCCTCCAGAGTCTCCGGCTGAGATCAAGCACCTCCTTCACTTAGTGCTTCTTGCCTTATGTCCTGATTCTAGGCCTGAAACTGTACTGAAGATGCCTACGCCACCTCAAAGTGAATTGCAATTGCAGGGTATTAGTACGAAAACAGCGTCGGAGCTAGAAGTGCACGGAATTGATTTCATAGTGAGTGAGGGAGCCAAGTCTTTGGCAGATGTGAAATATAAGAATGGAAAGCTCAAAATCCCACGTTTGGTGTTTCAAGAATCCACGACTCCTCTGTTTGGAATCTGATTGCTTGGGAGCAGTGTTTGGGTCAAGGCCATGACCTCTTCACATCATATGTGATGTTCATGGATGACCTGATCGATCATGAGAAGGATGTTGACATGCTTATTGAGAAAGGAGTGATAGATCCATGGGTGAATGACAAGAAAGCTTTGGTGTCTCTGTTTAACGATATTGCTGTGGGAGTGGAGGCACAATTGAAACACCTCAAATTTCAACGGCTATCTCACCAGCTCAACACGTACTGCAACTCTGTATTGCGCCCAGTCCGGGCATACTTGGTGCGTAATTACTATGATGTGAGGTGGGAAATCTTGAGTCGTGTTCTTCTCTTTATTCTCACCTTCATACAAACTCTATTCACTTTCCTCTCTTACAATCCCAAAAAATAAAGTCTCCACTCTCTCCCTTGCTTAATTCACTCTTTAATTCCTACAAAAGCCCCTCCTCATAGTTACCCTCTAAATGTTCCATCCATTGAATAATGTTTGTAGTTATATATACCTTGCGATTGTTGGATTTGTTTAAAATAAATGGATGATGTTGTTATTGCATGGGCCGGCTACCTCTAACTTTCATATGTTGATTTGAGTTACCATCGACATATCATACACATCAATTATGTTATATATATATGTGTGTGTGTGTGGGTGTGATGTAAGTGGGTGTTTAGGGTTGCGTTTATACATGTTTTTTAATATATGTAAGTGGGTGTGATGAGCTTTTATACATGTTTTTTTGCTTCGGGATTTACTAATCCAAATCTGCTTGAAATTAATTTTGTAAAAGAAAAATTGAAAAAAAAATTATATTTGAATATCTAAATATTTAGTGTCTAAATAGTATCAAACATTGACATAAATCAGATCCAACGAGTCCAATTTTATTCAACAATATGCATAAAAAGACTGAAAACATGAATATATATATATGGTGATACTCCCACCCTTGCCCAAAAGTGAAATATATATAAATGTGTTTCTATAACGACTTATTTATCTATAGTATTACTGCTCCTCAAACCTTAAGAGGACTTTCCTATGCCTTAAGCAGTGACAAAGGGATAAATCTCATATCTAAAATTACAGCTCCCACCAACAACCCTCCCTCCTTCTTTCCCATCACAACAGGTTGGAAGTTCTCTTATTGCACTATCAAGACACTTCTTACAATCCATACTAGAAAGATCTCTGGTGCACTGAACCAACCCATAAAGTTTTTTCGATTTTCCAAGCTTTGACTCTCCAGTTGCATACATCTTTGGAGTAACATAAGCTTCCTTGGATAGTTTGTTTAACAGCTCCTTTGTCTTTTGGTTGAATGACTCTGGATCACTTACATTTCTCAAGTTCCACATATAGAACCTCTGACTATCAATCTTGCCAAAGAAATCACTGTCTGAGTATTTTAAAAGACAGTAATCGTACCAAATGATAGCTCCTTTGTTGTATGGACAGCGTTTGCTGAATCTCACTACTAGCTTCAACCACACAAGTTTTGCAGTCTTCCCTCGATACATCGCCGCGACAGAGAGCTAGGCCGTTGGCCCGTTCTTGATATTGTCCCACTGAACTGACACCAAACCCTGTTGCAGGTGTTTTGAAGTAGAGATCGCCCATAAGTTTGTTCAAGTTTCTTTCATATGGGCTATTGGTGGTGAAATTGCCAGAACTTGAACAATAATGGAAGAGTGGGTCAGCTCCAAAAACAATTTGGAGAAGGAAAGCAAAAGATAGCACATAGATAGAGGGGGTCATGTATCTTGAGGAAGACATGTTGCAAAAAGGGTATGAGATTGATGGGCAAGCATGTCCTAATTGGGACATCAAAGGGCTTATATAGAGTGAAGATCCAAGGGCGCTTGGTTAGATCAAGAGAAGTTCAAAGCTGACTTTTTCAATAGAAGCTTTCAACCTGTTTGGCTGTATTGCATGTTGAGAAAAAATCAATAATGGGTAAGTTGGAGGCGCACTTCATCAATCCTCATATGGGAGTGGAAGAAAGACGGAAGAAGAAAGCACCATAGGATAATATTGAATTTTATATCATGAGTTAATGCATTAAAATAGAAACAATAAGACTGGAACACTAAATCTCATCACTATATCATGGATGAGACACTTCATCAACCCTCGCACTTCATCAACCCACGTATGGGAGTGGACGAAAGATGGAAGAACAAAGCACCATATATAGGAACTGATTGTACCATGAATTAATGCATTAAAATAGTACAGCCTTTTCTTTAATCATGACTTGGCGTAAATTGTTGATTCATGGGAGTGGATCTTATTACTATTCTTGCTTCATGGAAGGTTGAATTTCAGACATCATTTAATCATGGACTCAGCGTAAATTGTTGAGTAATATTATACAGTTGTGCACCAGCCTATCCACTTCGAAAAAGGGCAATCAAGCCTAATTAATTGACTTGTTCTCAATGCTATATTAATAAGCCTGGATAGTTCCTTTTTAAAGTTATCTTTAGTTTTCTCTTCAATTTAAATAAGGTTGGATAGTTGCCCTGTTTTGACCCGCTGCTACAATACATAGGGATTAGCCAGCCAGGTAAACGTTTCTATAAAACAATTTGAGGTTACAGAGCTGTTGCCGTTCATTGTACTTTTTTATGATCGTGCGCAGTCTGGTAAAAAAAATAAAAAGAATATGCTCTTTTTAATGACATTGTGTTATATACAAGTCATATAATACTTATTAAAAAAATATATTATCACATTGATCATATTGTATTAGTCTTATCTAAGATTTTTTTTTTCCTACATAAAATGATGAATTTAGAACTTACAATTAAGACATAATATAATTGCAAAGACGTATTATCACTTTGTCACTGTATCAGTCCTATGTAAGATTTTTTTTCATATATAAAATGATGAATCTAGAACTTACAATTAGAGGACAAAATAATAAACATTAAATTATACCAAGGTTTTTATAAAAAAATATATGAAAAAATTATGGGATCAAGTCTTAATATTTAATTACAAATAATTAAAAAAGGCGTAAATTAAGATGGTCTCATGGAAGCTTTTGACTCTTGTCTTTTGGCACTTTCTTCACAACATGCTCATCAAAATGCATTTTCCTGCTATTTTTATTCAATGGCTACTGGAATGCATCTCCACGAGCAGATTTTTTATAAGCCTCGGGTTCTGAAAGATTTCTTTGGAGGGAAAAGAGGTTCGAGATAAGGAGACTCAATGTCTCCTTATCTATTTCTCGTTGCTATGGAAGGTTTCTGCTCTATTCTTAACTGGCACATCTAAAATAACTCTTTCCAATTTCACCCTAAATGTCACAACGTTCAAATGTCCCACCTCTTTTTAACTGATGATCTCTTTCTTCTTAGCTCGATGGACTTACCCTCTATTCAAACCTTGCAAATATATCAACCTTTATTCCAAAGTTGTCGAAATTTGTTAAGATTTTGGGAGGAAAGGACCCAAAATGCGGGTTGCTTTTCAACCCGGATGTCGATGAAAATTCCAATAGCTATACGTAGATTTATCCGATATATATAATTCAATACGGAGTCAGAACAACCACCGGAATATTATTGTCTAAAAATTTGAGAATCCGAATCCGACCGATTCAGATTCCCAAATTTTTTTATTAAAAGTGATATACTCCATGAACCACTTCAATTACTGTCAATTAGACAACTTATTTTAGTGTCCCTTCATTAAGAGACAAATCATACATATATAAGATCGAATCTGATTGGAGTGGTCTCATGACATATCTTCTCTTTGTTATATTTAATCTATAGGAAAAGATATATATTGTCCCTAACATGCAATCATTTGCCCCTACACACACTTAAAAATAATAAGAAACAGTTATTAAAAAAATGCGAACACATAACAACGCCTAATAACAAAAATGCTAGTTGATTAGAATCATTGTAATTGCTAATCTACTTGGTGGCCACAGCCTTTTTAAAATTTTAATTTTCTTTACCATTATTTGTATAAAAAATATAAAAATTAGTAGTCTCCCTCTAAATTTTTTTGTATTTTTATGAAAGATGCCTTTAAATTTTAATTTTTGTAATTTTGCCCCTCTAAAATTATAGTCCAGTTCCGTTGTGAATTGTAATAAAATAAGGGTCGTTCGACCATCAGTCCTTGAAAGTACTAAAATTATTATTTAATCTAAATTTGAAAATATTAACTCATAAAATCCTTTAATTATTTAGAGCTGAAAGTACCCCTCCATTCAAATCTCATGAAGATCTAGAACATCTTTAAATTTTTTTTGGCAAAACTTTAAAATTTATAAATTCATTTTTAATAAAATTTATATAGTTGAATTCTAAACATCAAGATCTATTAAATAATATCCATATTGAATACGAAATTTTGAAAAAAAAAAAAAAACACACTTTAAAACTGTAAAATTTTATTTTAACAAAATTGTAAAATTGTGCACTTTTATTAAAACTGTAAATTTTGCAAATTAAAAAAAACAAATTGTAAAATTTTACAATTTGATTGCTTCAGTATTTTTGTACAATTCAAGAATAGAGTTATAAAGCGGGCTTACAAGAGTTGATCGTGATTATGGGTGATTCAATAATATTCATCACGATATTGGTACCCATGTTATCCATCATTTCTTCTCTCAAAATTTCTACTGTTACAAACAAAAATCACTAGTACATATATCTTCAAGTCACTTAAAAACCCAATCTTTGGAATAAAAGAAAAAATTGAAGACTCCTATGATAATGTGAAAGAGAGAGAATATGTGGAGAATTGAATGGAGAGAGAATTAAAAGGTTAGAATCAATGAATAAAGAAGAAAGATTTGTTGGATAGTGAAGTGAAATTCAATGGCCTGTGGAAATAAACAAACCATCTAACCTTTTTATTGACCTTTTTTTCTCAACTTCTCCACTCAACAGCTGAAGCCAATGAATGCTCCCAATTGAAATCTTCAACAGGTCATTGAATTTCCACTTTGTTCATGCTTCAATGAGGTTGGCTTTGGAGTGGCGGCTGGGTTTACAGTTAGGAGAGATAATGTGTGGAAATATTGAGAGAGAACAGATTGTAAGAGTACTTAAAATTTCATAAAATGAATAAAAATGTCATATATTAAAAATGGTTGGTATCAACTCATCAAAATGGACTTACACTCAAAAACAAAATTATTAGTTGTCATTTAGCTCAAATTGAAAACATGCCTAAATCTCTCAATAATATAACATCTTATTTAGAAATTTAAAACTGATTAACTCATAATAAAAAAGTGTTGACAATATATCTAAAAGAGAATGATAGGATTATGAATTATGTTTTATATAACCCACAATTAAAAAGTGTTGGCAATATAATAATTTATATATTTTCAACACGATTCTTGCATCTAACAAAGGAAACTGAAAATGATTTTCAGTTTGGTGAAAATACACCAACAACAATTTAAAAGTTTCTGAAATTTGAGATTTCAAATTTGGCTGCTAAGATGGAATTTATAGAAGCCAAAGTTAAGTTTATTAAATTCCTAATTTTATGTGTGTGTGTGTGCGTG